>QJSC01003531.1:627133-758232 GCA_003697955.1 Calidris pygmaea
TCCAACCATCTACCCTACTCTACAAAGTCCTCCCCTACACCATATCCCTCAGTACCGCATCTAAACGTCCCTTAAACACATCCAGGGACGGTGACTCAACCACCTCCCTGGGCAGCCTATTCCAATGCCCGACCACTCTCTCTGTGAAAAATTCCTTCCTAATGTTCAGTCTAAACCTACCCTGTTGGAGCTTGAAACCATTCCCTCTCGTTCTGTCGTTAATTACCTGTGAGAAGAGACCAACACCAACCTCTCTACAGTGTCCTTTCAAGTAGTTGTACAGAGTGATGAGGTCTCCCCTCAGCCCCCTCTTCCTCATACTAAACAGTCACAGCTCCTTCAGCCGCTCTTTGTGTGATTTGTCTTCCAGACCCTTCACCAGTTTCGTTGCCCTCCTCTGCACTCGCTCCAGCACCTCGATATCTCTCTTGTATTGAGGTGCCCAGAACTGGACACCATACTCGAGGTGTGGCCTCACCAGTGCCGAGTACAGGGGCATAATCACCTCCCTAATATTTTAGCCCCCGATGTTGAACATTTCCCTTGAAATAGGTGCTTTTCTCTTACGAAAATGGACGAAGTGCAACCTATTGATGTAAAATTCTCCCCAAAGAAACATCCATGTGATATGAATCCAAAACCCAGTTGCCCATCTTCAGTGTTTATAGTGCGTGATAACTGTCCATATTACAATATGTAGTTCCTACCTTTTTGGGCTCTTTGGGTTTTCCTTTGTCCTTTGGGGCTGGTTTAGTGGTGACGGTTTCCTTCCCGCTTTTGTCCTACACTCCAAAGAAAATAAAATAATTACAGTTACAAACAGAAAGGAGAACTGGTGGCTCCCACTTGGACACCTGCCATAACACCACCGTCACTGTGGATGGTGAAGGTGGGAGAGGAGCCATGGCAGGACACCTGTGTGTAATCACTGCCCTTAACCCACCGCAAGCTGGCACCTGGGGCCTGGTTTGATGGAGACCAGGGCACCAGGAACCACACACAGGTAAAAAAGATGGTGTGCGGGGCTGGAGCTCGTATTTACTTCAAAGCAATAATGTTGCAGCAGCAGATTTAGCTCCAGAACTCATAACCCAATAAAACAGCTCCTAAAAAACACCCATAGTTTGTCTTAAGCCACCCGAGGGTTGGTGTCAAGGGGAGCGCTTGGGAAGCACTTGCAGCCATCAGAAGAGCTACCTGGGAACACAGCTACTTCCCCTCCAGGAACTGCACTTGATTTCAGCTTTAGTTTCAAAGCTGCTGGTTCTCCGCCCCCCCAGGAGAGGAGCAGACACAGCAAGAAAGCACAGAGAATCATCATCAACACTCAAACACAAACTTATAATTGGCTCTGGGTGAGTGGGTGCCCTGAGGTGAAAGCTCGGGGAAGCTACTGCAGGATCTCACTGGGGAGCTGGTCGCGCGTCCACAGCCGTGTCTGTCAAAGGGCTTTACTCCTTGCTAATATCTTGTTTGGTCAAAGATCAAAGAGCTAATATAATTTCAGCTTTGTTTTTCCTTCCTCCTTGCAGGATGCAGGGCACGGCTGCAGGAAAAGGCAGGGACAGGCTGCCAGGAGCCCGCGGCAGATGAGAGACAACGATATCTGCTTAATCCAGGTGAGCACAAAAACCATCCACTATTCAAAAAAACGTGCTCCATTCCCTCTGCCTGTAGGCGAGGAACCAGGGCACAGGATGGACCATGTCAGATACAGGGCAAGAGAGGAAATGGGTAACAAGAGGGAGTTACAAGTTACCAACTAGTTTGAGGTCTTGTAAAAGTGAAAGGAGCCTATGATTTTCACACTGATGTCCCCAGATGGCTCCTCTGCCAAGGAAGCCCAAGAGGTGGCTGCAGGGGTGTGGTGGACGTCCCAAAGCCCTGCAGGACCTCTCCCTCTGCCCACGCTCAGGGTACCGAGCGCTGGGTTCAGGGCAGGCAGAGAGCAGGGCTGAGAGTGATGCTCCTCACACGGGGACCAAACCTCCGCCCCCTTCTTCACGCGCTTTTTCAGCACAACCATCCCTCCTCAAACACCATCCTCACATTGGTGACCTCCAGATTTACGCTGCTTCCTCTGAAAGTTCACTTCACACAGCCTTGCAGGGGCAGCACATTGCTGGGAGAAGTCTGACAACTGTTTGCCAGCTGTTTAAGATGACTGCACCACAAATTAACACTCCATCTCTCATTACAGGACCTCTCCAATCCACTCCTCCTTCACCTTTCTTGTCAGCTCTGCTGTCTTCCCCAACACATCCAGAAATCTTTCCTATCCCTAGCATTTCTCTCTGAACTGTCTCTCAGCTCCTGCAGCTACTGATGGGCAGCGCATGTGGTCACTAGAGCAGGGTTTCTCTGCCTCTCTACATTTTTTGGACACTCCAATCTGTACAAGAACTGTCACCACAATCCTCTCTGGTCAACTTACTTCTCCAAACCTGTCTTAACTCTCTAGAAGACCCTGAATTCCACAAACCTCCCTCTTTCCAGATATTTAGTAGACAGCAAGATGCATCAAACTCTCATTAAAGTCCTAAGACAATCACTGCATCTGGAGAGTGTCTTCTGAAGAGGCTCTAACCCTAAACCAAGCTGCAGCAAAGACAAGTGAAAAACTTTCCCAAAGTAGTGAAAAACTGTTTATTTCGCAAGTTATTAGCAGAAAATGTCCTACCTTTGAGTGCTGCGGTGTGGCGGGAGGCTTTGCACAAGTATCAAAGTCACCAGACAGGGCATCGATAGCAGCAGAGTCATCACGGGGCTTCTGCAATGATTTCAGTTCTGAAGTCACACGATATGCAATACTTCCCACAGCCAAATTAATGTTTCAGGAATTTACGTCTGCTTTAATTATCCCTTTCTTAAAAAAAACCCATACCTGAACTGTACACGTATGTTAGAACAGAGATGTTTTATTTGACATTTCCAAGAAACAGAATTTCTTTGAATACTGGACCTAAGCACTCACAGCTGTGCATAAAAACTGTATTTATTATGAAGAGTTACTCTTCACAGAAGTTTTACTCTCCACACTGTTACTGTTCCCTATTGCATTCGTTAGCATTTATGAGAGTTTGCCATGAATCGTGACTTGATCCTACGAGGACGCTACTGTGAGAAGAAGATCAGAGCACACAGCACAGGCCCAACACAGAACAAAAATACCACAAATGTTACCTTTTGTTCCTTGTGTTTTGCGTCACCCTTCGCTGTCGGCTTCGCTGGTTTGCCCTCGGGAAGAAGAAAAATTACCTCTTCATTGTGAGCTGGTCAGAGGAGCGTTACGGCACCAGTTTGTCACGGAGAGTGTACAGGGTACCCAGAAGACCCCATCACTGCCAGAGGTCACTTCCTCCAGCGAATGGCAGTTCCTCAGGGATTTAGGGGTCCCACCACAGCAATACCCAAATATACACTTTGTCCCCAAACTTGGAACAAAGCAACTCAGAACGCTTGATTGTTATCCAGGGTTTGCAAGTTTCTCCTGTTTAAAGGGGGACGCTAAAGTCAAGCTGTTTCAAGGGAGACTCCTCCTTTTTTCACCTGTTTTTTGGAGCACCTAAAACACTGCGTGTTTGGAACCTAAACTGATAAACTTCCAGAACGTTGGTTGCTACAGGGTGGTTCCATGTGATTTATTTGTTCAGATCACCCAATTTAAAAAGAGAAAAACATACTAATTGTTTGTTTGTTTTCTGAATTAAAGGTGTGTGAGGTTACACAGAGCAACTCTAAGTACACGATATTTACGTGTTTAACCCTAATACATAAATGCAGTACACACACTTAGTTACTCAGCTCCCCTCTTCTCCCCTGAATTCCGGAGAACAGGCTGGTCGTACGCAGGCATTTCTGCTGCTGCCATAAGATGGCCCTAAGTTGCTAAACAAAAATGAAGCTTTTTCTTACCTGCTCACCCGACTCCAGAAGCTTCCGATAGTCAGGTGGGATGGTATCGTCTCTTTCTCCAAGTTTGTCTCTGTGTTCAGATTCAGCTTTTTCCTGAAAGCATTTAATTTTTTAACAACTTTAGTACTTGTGCTAGAAACATTACTGAACAGTCAGTGAGAGCGCGAGTTAAACTCAGGACAGCTGCTTTTTTAGAATTTAAAATCTCAAAACTACCAGAAGAAAAACCCCATATATTTATTCCACTATGTCTCATGCCTGGAAGTTCTAAATTTAGTAGCTATCAATAAGTGTATGCATTTACTAAGTTAAATATATAAATACACAGCAGCATAAAACCCCAATTATGTCACCTTTCAATTCTGCTTTTCACCAATACGACTGAAAGGAGTCACTCCATGCTTCTGCACCAAATCTCATCCGCGCGCTGTGATCTCCTTCCCCATTCCAGCCTGAATTTATTCACGGGCAGCTTATGGTGGGTTTTTTTTTCCCCCAGTAATGTCCTTTACCTTAAATATTTCGGTTTACAACTTGCTATTACTACTATTGTTATGCAAAAATGCGTCTGATTTTCTTATTAGTAGAAAGGTCTTCATACAATCATAGGAAGAAAGACTGAATGAAGTCAAAACAAGCAGAAACAAGCAAGTAAAAAAATGGGGCTGATTAAGTGAACAGGTCTGTTGATGAACTCGGTACCTGTGGGGTTTATAAAAGTCAAAGTTTAACAAAAAGAAGGCCACAAAATTAATTTTAGAATGAGGCCAGAGAAAGCACCTGAAAAATAATTAGAATAAAGACAATAAAAGGCACTGAAATCCAAGTATTGCAAATTTCCTGTAATATTTCAACACCCTCAAATGGCTAAAGTATATTAACTACTTGCACATTTTTCACCAAAACCACAAGTAATCCAGGTGATTGAAGGGTGCACCCTTAGAAGCAAAAAACATCTCAGTGAACTGGTTGATTCGCCTACGTGCAGGACAAGTAGCGGGTTGTTTGTTCTCTAGTAACCTTAAACCTACATCTGAAAATCACGAGCCATGTGCTTTCATGAGAATATAAGAAGTGTTGCAGTATGCCCTTTTAAAGAAGTCTATGAGAAGTAAGTTAAGTATCTGAATTTTGGGGTTTTGGTGTTTGTTTCTCCCCTCAAACAGCACAAGTTTCAGAATGTCTTTTCTCACCTTTACTTTATCCACCATTGGTTTGTTCTCATCAGGGTCTGGCTCCCTCTGCCCCAGCGAATCCGAGAGGAGATCCAAGGCCTCGTCCATCTCTTTTCCTCCCTTACAAAGTATAAACACATTCTTGAACACAAATCAGTGAAAATAATTTAATTAATCAAGCTAATGTAAGTACTGACTAATGAACCATCAACCTCAGTGAACAATGAGCAACCAGCTCTCTCTCTGTAATTACAACATAGTGCAATAGCTGGGGGAAAAAATTACGGAGTATTTAGACCTATAGTAAACATAATTTCAAAAAGGGGTTAGGCAATTTATTTTGACAGCTTTTTTTTTGTTACACATAAGCCTACTGGATGTAATGACAATAGCTCTATGAAAAGATTGGGTTTTGGCAATGCCATTCATTTTGGAAACATCACGATCGCTGCAGATTAGCTGCTAAGGAAGTGTCAATCCCAATGAAAACTTACTAACACTTTATCTTCACAATATGTACGGCCTTGGGCTAACTCATGCCACTTCTATTCAGACACTGCTGAGAAAAAAAAAGCCCTTAAAACCAACTAGAACCCAAGTGGGAGGAGCTTTATATCCCCCTTTCAAATAGGCTGGAAACACTAGAGGGAGCTCCCGCCGCACAGATCAGACGGGAGGAGGCAGGAGCACTATCAGGAACGGCAGGGAGAGAAGTTCTCCTGGTATTGAAAGGGAGTGGTGGCACTGCCTGTTTCTCCACTAACCTCAGCTGCTGATCAGGAACGCTCTCTTTCCCCCCAGTAGCCAGGACTGGCAATACATTATTTAACTTCGCAACAGCCCATATTGGTAAAACCGGACGGTGCTCCCCTCTCCCCCCATCGTCAGCCCTTGGTTTGAGGAAAGGACACACAGAGGAGGTTCTCACCGAGGCAGCGGCCGCAGGAGCCGATGAGTGCACCGAAGAAACCGTAGCAGCAGAGATAACCTCCGAGGAATCCACGGGCTTTCCGCCCTTCTTGGTTTTCTGAAACGAGACACAGCATCATTAAGAACAAACACAGAGGACCAAGGGAAGAGCCCGCATCAAATTCCATCCATCTGAAGGGAAACACCCACAGAGTTTATTTCTGGGACGTTGCTTTTCTTAGAATCTCTACTTATTTCAGATTGAAACCCCTCCCCATCGCAGTTTGTTCACGTTCACTGTTCCCCCTCAACTCCTGAGTTAAGCCCTGGCACAGCTCAAGTCAGAGATGGGTTCAGTGTGACTTCAGAGGAGCTGAGATTTCACCAACCCCATCTAAGCTCCCCAGTAACACTTAAAATTCTCAACTGTAAAGCATTACTTACACAAGCAGTTGGTAAAATATATGACAATTAACTTAGCTTTTTTCCTATTATTAAAGTCCTGCTGTGTTACTAACTTATTGCAAAAAATAGTTTACATTTTTAATTTTTGAACTTTAAGAAAGTTTACATAAACTTTAAGGGAAACAAAATCAATATCAAGATTATTGAAACAATTTGAAAACAGAACGGATTTTCAGAAACCAAATATAATCACCTTTGTTACAGTTGGTGTAGGCAATGGTGCAGATGGGGAGCAGGAAAATCCTTCTGTCAAACCCTCTAGAAGTTCGTTTTCGCTCATAGGCTATCATCAAAAAGGAAAAAAAAAAGATGCTTTTGCAAGCCTTTTCATATATTAAAAAGTGAGCAGGAAACACAGTCTGTCTGCATTTTTAAATTGAAGAATGGGAAACCTTACTGACCTTTGAGCAATTAATTAATGAATGGAACATTTATCTGAATATTGACTTCTTTACCTGGGACTTTCCTTCAGGTTTTGGTAAGAGTGGTTTTCCATCTTTATCCTACAAAAGAAAAGCCTTTTATGGTCTTTATCCTTCCATTAAACCGAGCTGTCCTTCAACGTCGGCGCGATACAAGCGCCCTGAGAGTGGCACCAACTCTCACACGTGACAACGACCCAACTGGTCACCTCTAGCACCTTCTGCTGCCAACCAAGGCGTCATCTCAAAAATCCAGCTCCTGTAACTCAGAAACACCCAAGTGCTGAAAAGTGAGTCAGCATGTGGGATTCTGAGCTTCCCTATTTTGTGGTTTGGTTTCCATGGAAACTGCACAATTAAGAAATAAAACCCCAAGAAGTTCCAGAGGGGTAACAGTACTCCTGGATGCAAAGAGGCCATATCTTTTCGCACCGGCAGCTCTGGGGGTGTCATGCACATCCTGCCATACCTGAGCAACCCGTTTACAGCAAAGGAGTTCTTTGGCCATGACTGTAAAAATACCATCTTAAGATACTGTTTTTTTTTTAACAGCTGTGACCAGTCACAATTTATTAAGTTCTAAAATGCAAAAAGCTAATGAAAGTCTCCAGTGCACTGATCTCAGCCCAAATTACTCATGTGTAGATGCTTGTGTCCAAACCACGTCTGTGCCCGTGTAGGTATCTGGTGAGAGATCTCCCATATTCAGGAACTGAACTTTTATATACTATAACTGAAATTTTTATATACTATAAAAATGACTGAACTAAACATCAACATTTCAAAATGAAATGGAGTTTCAGTTCCATCCATATATTCTTAGGAATGAAAGAAAAGTAAGCCTGAAACAGCACATTAAATAAATTACTTTTGCTCCTGTTAATCTGTACTCTGGAGGAATTGTTTCTTCATCTTCACCCAATTTTTTGCGCTCTTCTTGTTTGGTTTTCTCCTACAAAGGCAAAATAAAAACAGTATTAATTAAACCAAATAACTACATCCTAACAGAGATGCATGTGAGCAAGCTTTCAAGTCTTCACTCTACTGATTCAAATTAGTCTTTCAATCCAACTACCAGATAAAAATCTCATGCAGATTAAAGGAAATCCTTTTCTCTTAAGAAAGCCTGAATTTCTCAGCCTGTTTTCTTCCTGTGTGTATAAGAAGTAGCTCTACCTGTTTCACTGAAGATCAAGAGACAACCATGGACCAATAACAAAATAGAAATTTATCTCCAGGACTTAATTCCTGACTTTTCCTTGAAATCCACCCAACAGCCATCTGGGCTGCATGCAGAGGAAGGGGGAACACAAAAATCGGTGGCAAACCTCAAAAACGACCTCCCCTCATACAAGTTATGTTGGAAGATGACAACTAAGAAAAGGCAGTAAAGCCAACGTTGTGAAGTTCTGTTTGACAAGAACTCCAGCACCACCAGAAGAGCTGTCACAGAATCCCAGGCTGGCAGGGACCTCTGGAGACCATCCAGTCCAACCCCCTGCCAGAGCATGGTCACCCAGAGCAGGTTACACTGGGAACTTGTCCAGGGTGGTTTGAATGTCTCCAGAGGAGACTCCACCATCTCCCTGGGCAGCCTCTTCCAGGGCTCGGCCACCCTCACAGCAAAGAAGTTCCTCCTCATGTTTAGATGAAACTTTCTATGTTCAGGTTTGTGCCCATTGCCTGTTGTCCTGTCACTGGGCACCACTGACAAAAGACCGGCCCCATCCTCCTGACACCCACCCTTTCAGTATTTATAGACATTGATCAGATCCCCCCTCAGCCTTCTCTTCTCCAGACTAAACAGACCCAAGTCCTTCAGCCCTACCTCAGCAGAGAGATGTTCCATGCCCTGATCATCTTTGTAGCCTCCACTGAACTCCCTCCAGCAGTTCCCTGTCCTTGAACAGGGGAGCCCAGAACTGGACTCCAGATGGGGCCTCCCCAGGGCAGAGCAGAGGGGCAGGATGACCTCCCTCCACCTGCTGGTCAGACTCTTTTTGATGCACCCCAGGAGTCCACTGGCCTTCTTGGCCACAAGGGCACATTGCTGACTCATGGTCATCCTGTTGTCCACCAGGACTTCTAGGTCTTTCTCCTCAGAGCTGCTCTCCATCAGGTCACCTCCAACCTGTCCTGGTGCAGGGGGTTATTCCTCCCCAGGTGCAGCACCCTACACTTGCCCCTGTTGAACTTCATCAGGTTCCTCTCCGCCCAACTCTCCAGCCTGTCCAGGTCTGCTGGATGGCTGTGCTATTTTTGGCCCCAGTCAACAGTCAGCATCATCTAGTCCAGGGTTTGGGGTGGCCCAATGGGGACATTCAGACTGTGACTGTGAACGGTGTTCCCTTAGAGAGAATACACACATTTCTGTGACTTAATTAAGGCTCCTTGTTAAAATAAGATCAGTGATAAAAAGCAACGTTTTCTGTGTCATTCCTAATTTGAACAACTCATCACAAATTTGGTTGCTTTTGGAAAAGGATGGTACTGGATGCCATGTGTGATGTGGGTGTTGATTCATCTCTGGCTCAGCAGTCAGACACGGAGGGAGCTGAGGGAACTACTGGACCGCCCCAGGCAAAATGGTCAGGAAAGTGCACTTACTGTGTTGAAATCCTACCAGTGCTTCCTAAGCAGAACGTAACTGGTTTCACAAGCAGATTTCGTTTTTAAAAAAACTGGAACTACTATCTCAAAATTGCTTCTAGCCTGAGTACATACAGCAACACTGAAGGTAATTCCATCAGCAGTCTATGTTTTAAGGTCTAGTTGTTTCTCTACCTTAACTTTGTCCACCACAGGTTTCTTTTCCTCTGGATCGGGCTCCCTCTTGCCCAGGCTACTGGACAAGGCTTCCAGTGCTTCATCCGCTGCGTGACCCACCTGTAAGGGTATTGAAAAACACAGAAAACCACAATTCTTACTCTGGAGTGCAGCTGCAGCTGAAGAAACCTGCTCATACACTATCAGCACCAGCCACACACAACTTGAGGTAAAAATTGAGAAGTAAACTAAAAAAACCGTAATGCTTCTCTCCCTAATTGTCTTCCCACACTTAAATCTGCTGTGCTCAGGGCACAAGGAAACTTTGATGGAGGTTGCGCTGTCAACAGGCTTCTCCTTCCCAAAGACTTAGTCACTGCTAAAATGTCCCACAGGGGGGCTGCTTGGTTTGTTTTTTAGCAGAACGACATGTATTCTGAGAAGAGATGCAAGAACATCAGCCACTAATGCAAACCCTCCCAAATATTCAGTAGGGTGGTTATAACTTTTTGTAGAATTTGTCTTTTCCTGCAGCGTCCGTTAAATTCAAAAAGAGAACTCCTTTCAGAGCATTCAGAGCTGGAGCAGACCCCAAGAACTGTCAGTTTGACTTTCCTCCACTAAGAAGGTCCCCGACCTTCCCCGTTCAGCTTATCCTTCACTTGATTTTGGTTTTGGGAAGCACTCAGCCTTTGTGGCTTGCCTCCGTGGAGGAAGCACACGCCATACTGCAGTAGGCATCTGGAAAATACGCCATAGCACTGCCCAAACGAAGCATCGAGCTTTGCTTTAGCTCCAGCTGAGGGTACTCACCGAGGCTGAGGGAGCCGCAGACTGCACGGTGCAAGCTGCTGCCCGAGGGACCGCTTCATCCACAGCGGGTTTTGTGGATGCAGGAGCTGAAGGCTTCTGAAACAGAACAGTTACACCACATTTTGCCCAAGATGCTCAGAAACCCCAAATGTACCTCTTAAGTTGCCTTTTTTTTTAAATACAGCACAAAACAAGAAAAGTCTAAATTTAAAGGTAGAAGCCCCTCAGCTAAGGACTCAGTGCCCGTACTGCATGTTCCACTGAAGGCAACGGGGTTGGAGAGGGGGGAACAGAAACAGAGGAAAAAATTTTTCTTGAAAGGGCAGTAGCATTATCCAGTCTTAGCAAAGCCACCAGTGTCAGCATCTCAGATGAACTGGAAAGCCAGACGTACTTTGGATGTGCTGCTAGGCTTTGATGGTTTGGACTGTACCGCAGGCTGTGCCGGGCAGGAAAAGTCCTTGGAAAATTCATCAACAAGATCGGATTCACTCAAAGGCTGTAAAATACAAAGACATAATTGCTATGGGTGACTCACTGCCTGTTTTTAATTTACTTTTTCAAGACTTGTGTTTCAGCTACTCAGAAAGCAGAGACACTTTTGTAGCCTACACCGAAACAACCTTTCACATTCACGTGCAACAAAACAGGATGAGTTTCACAGTACCTAAAATTAAGAAAACCACTTTTCAGAATGAGTCAGTTGCTTTGTTATCAAAAGCCAATATAATGTAGAGAACACCATGTTCAATACTGCTCACAGGGCTACTGGAAAGGAAAATGCAACCTCTTAATTAGAAAGAAAAGAATGCTAATATTTACTAGGTAGTTATTTAATGTAACAGCATCGTACTGTTATACTACTTCAAGCATAAATTACATATAGGTAGTGGAAAGCAGCACCATCCAACCATGATTCTCCCATTTTAATCTTTTTTCCTTTATTCCCAGCAGAAGGAGGGCTCCCTCAGAGGCAATGTCACCTGGAACCTCTCTCAGCTTGGGCACTGACTGCTGACACCCAGTGGTTTTCACTGCTCACGTTTCAGGGAAAAGTGAATAATCTGCACTTTTGTTTCCCTACTGTGTGATGGATTACAATCCCTATAATGTGATCTAGTACTATGTGACCTACACACTTCTGTGACCTATTACTAATGCTCCTGGGATCCCACAAACTACTGTTTACCCCTAAATGTTTAAATCTTTGCTAGCAATGATCACCACATGCAACTTAATTGGTTAAAGCTCATTTGGTCAAATTCATAATATGTAAAACAACATTTCTAAAGAAGAGTCTGTTATTTTCCCTCCCACTTTCCCTCCTTTGTAGATCAGAGCCCCCAAGTCTTTATGAAACCTCTCTTCGCCTAAGGCCCCCCTTTTCATAACGACTGAATTCCTCTTTCAGCCACTAAATCAAGAAAGCATTTGGGCAATAACAACTTGTTTCACACAAGCAGTGCCACTGCACGTGCCTACAGGTCTGCAGAACGGAGGGCCAAAGTAACAGAAGCCCTCACGGGAATCATGAAGGAAGAAGAACTTTGCATTCACCAGGAATTGTCAAAGGACTGTATGTGACTGAAGGTTTGTCAGCTATTAACATAATTTCTTTGTTTCACTGATTTTGGTTTCTGACATCTACGTTACTGATAATACCAGCCAAGTCGCTCAGCCTTTCCTCCTAAGAGAGACAATGCAGGCCCCACAAAGGTGGTGAGGGACCGGAGCATCTCTCTTACGAGTAAAGGCTGAGGGACTTGGGTCTTTTCAGTCTGGAGAAACGAAGGCTGAGGGGGGATCTGATCAACACCTATAAATACTGAAAGGGTGGGTGTCAGGAGGATGGGGCCGGTCTTTTGTCAGTGGTGCCCAGGGACAGGACAAGAGGTAATGGGCACAAACTTGAACATAGAAAGTTTCATCTAAACATGAGGAGGAACTTCTTTGCTGTGAGGGTGGCCGAGCCCTGGAAGAGGCTGCCCAGGGAGGTGGTGGAGTCTCCATCTCTGGAGACATTCAAAACCCGCCTGGACTGGATGATCTCCAGAGGTGCCTTCCAACCCCATACCATTTGTGATACTGTGAATACTGGTGAACACATTACTCAAAATTGCCTTCTTTAAATTATAAAGACTGAAGAAAGGTCCACAAAAATTCTGCAACATATGACTTCGACACCGGTGTGATTCCCTTACAGAACAGCTACTCAGTTATATCCGTGTCTCTGACTGGCAGGAGTGGATGAGGACAGGAACACCTACTCTTCTACTAACCATTGGATCCTTTTGGCGTAAGACCTCATGGTTCTGAGCTCATCTTCTGCTTTGGTTTTGTGCTGGACTTTGGACAAACTATGAACCAACCTCCTTAACTCACGCCACATACCACTTCTGGAGTTTTCCTATTTTTTTTCCATGTGCATGCCATCTTATTTGTGCTCCCCGTGAGGCAGGAGGGCTCGTCTCCCACCACCGGTGCCTGGTTCCTGCAGAGCAATAGCTCCTCTCTTCTCTCCCTCGTGACATCTCGGTGGGTTTCCCTTCTGAGCAGCCCTCGCACAGCTCCCTTACATGTTTAAGGCCTGACACGCAGATTTTTACAGACATAAAAGTCTTTTCATCGCCGCCTTTTCATTCCTCTGTAATTCAGGCTTGAATGGTACAAATGACTTCACATTTCTGCTAAAAAGGTACAGTGTCGTCCTCACTCAGACTGGCCCTGACTTTCACACTTGTTTCAGAAGAATGGAGGTTTCCGGTACTTTCTCAATTTTGGCAGTGCTCCTCAACTCACAATATTTCCAAAGTGAAGCCCTCCGTTTCTTCACTGCACAGTTCCTTTGCTTCTCCAAATTCTTCCTTTCTTCCTGTGCCCTTTGTAACTTTCTCTTTCAATCTTTTCTTTCTGTCTTGCACTCTCCAGGTCATGGTGGATACTTTTTGCAAAGTCCAAGTTGTTCTTTCATGATTAGGAAAATGTCCACAGCAGCTTTTTCCTTTTTCCCAGTCGTGTTCCGTTAATTTGATGACTAATGAGGGGAAACTGTCAAGAGAACAAAGAGGTGTTCCTGCCTCGCCCCTCTCTGCCATTCAGCAGCTCCGACAGCCTTCTCCAAATACACTAACTCCCCAGACAGCTTTTCTTTGGGCCAGCAGTTATTTCTGTAACTTTCTCCTACCTTCATCATCTCTAAACCTTTTCCTTACTGTGAGCTCTACATTCAGAGCCAGTGAATTTCAATAAAACCAACATTCACTTGACACTTCAGATCAGCAGATTTTGTGCAGGGAAGTAAACAGGCAAGCAGACTTACATAGCGGCACAGAGAGAAGTGATGACAGAGGGGGAGAAAACAGGGTATCTAGTCACACTCCTACAAAACTGTCAGGTTTCTAACCTTAGGTTTCTCTTCAGGCTTTGGCAATATCGGTTTTCCATCTTTATCCTAAAAGTAAAGTAAGTATTATTGACATTTTCCATTGCTATAACAAGTGCCATACTCCATAATCACCAGCAAAATAATACAAAATAAATGATACACACAAGATTAAATCAGTGATACAGTAATGGGAATTTCCGTAAACAGGGGGAATTCTTACATGGCCAGGTAAGTGGATAAAATAAGCAAATGGGCAAAGAGACTGAAAAGTGCCCATTCCTATCAGTATCAATATGCGGCAGGAATTAATTCCACAGTAAAACAGCAGGAATTCATCCAGTAGCAAAACAAGCTTTGACTGCAAAAGACAGACTTTTGCACTTGAACAAAGAGGGGTTAAATCCCAGGTCTGCAGTCAAGCACTCTTGAAATCTCTAAAAAGAAGGGTATATCCACTCTTTTCAAAACAGAATGTTAACGTTCAGCTCCAGTGAGGCCAGTTTATTTGGTTACCTCATTAACATCAATTGTACTATTGATCATTGCAAAAACTTTAAATTCTGAACTTTATGGAAAACACATCTCAGTTCTATTGTTGTTTTGCTTAACCTTGGACAAATCCCCATCAATTGAAGCAGTTAATTTTTGAGTTAATTTTCATACCATTTTATTATAGTGTTTTCAAGGTTACATGACAGGAGGACACTCACGAGCACTTCTGTAAAGGGATGGATTTAGCAGCACTAAGATTTAATATATTAAATATATTAAATATTTAAGTATATTAAATATATTTTAATATATTAAACATATTGAATACATTTTTTAAAGTAATGCCACCCTTGGAGAAGGAACAAGTGACCTGGGAAAATCGTATCTTTGCTCGGAATGCCTAAAAAACCATCAAAAGTCATGCCGACAAAGGAAGGGAACTAGAGATACAGAAATCACCAATGGGAAAAGCCACTGACTGAATAACTATTACTGCTTGTTTTCCTCACGTTCTCTGCCTGTCTGTGATGAAAGGAAGTGCAGGGCCCTGTTTACAAAGCAATAGAGAGATGAAAAACATACCAGCTCTGGTGTTAACCTGTATTCTGGAGGTATTGTATCATCACGTTCTCCTGTCTTTTCTTCTTTTTTCTCCTTAGCTTTTACCTTAAAAAGAAAGAACAAAAATATCAATTAGAGAAATTAATACAAAAGCCCAAAGTACACTCAACTTCGCTATCAAGGTTCTCCAGCCTCCTGTTTGAAGCAGTACTAGCATCAGCCAAAATTATTCCATATATCAAGACATTAAAGTTCCTCAATTTACTCCTATCAAATTTCTGTGGTAAAATCGTCACAGCTTAAGAATCAGTTATGTGTGAATATGGCTATAATATTTTAAATCCTAAAAAACTTTGGACAGTATTCAGAGCCATCACTTTGCAAATTTTAGAATTTTTGGGGCGTACAAAATCCTCATGTTTCCTTGGATTTCAACACTGATTATATAAGCCATATTCTGTATCCTTTTTCATCACTGCTACTGAAACACAGCTTTCACTTCTCTGGACCTCCCTCATGAAGTAATGCATCCACTAAGCTATCTGAGTGAATCTGCAGTACAGCGTGCTCTTTTTTTGCCAAAATTGAGCTACAGCAACTTCTCTCAGCAACAAGTGATTTTCTGCTATTTCCCTGTCATTTGTTTGCTCTGAGCTGTAAGCAAACTCAGGGGAAAGCAACTGATATTAGTGGGGTTATAGGAAGAGTTTGCAAAACTGAACTAAAAAGTCAAGGCTTAACAGATAAACGCTGGGCTAGTGTTAAAGTCTAACTGTTGAAGAAAAACAAAAGACTTAGAAGACACAGCGAAAGGCAAGACCCAAATTAGAAAGATAATGGGGACTGATGGAAAAAAGGAGTACAGGCACCAAAACCCAAAAAGTTAATTAAAAATCAAACAGCAAATTCTAAACAAAAACTTGCTATAAATTGTACCCAGTGCTTGGGGAAAGAAACTGAGCAGCTACAGCTAATGCAGGGAAAAGTGTGTGTATGGAGGGTTCTACAGCCAAATGAAATGCTCATCATTTTGCAGACCACTCTACTGTATTCTGTTCTACCTGAATTCACTTAGAATTTCGCCATTTCTTACTTTTCTTAATTATGTATGACTCAGACATTCCTTAAGCCTTTGATATGAAACTCACTTAGTTGCTTTTTTTTTAACTTTTTTTTTTTTTTAAGGGTTTTACAACATTTTTTCACATGGTTGTACAGTATCTAACAAAGAGGACTCAAGACTCCACAAGAGGGTCCAAAAACTGCTGTAAAACCAAATAAGATTGTACCTCAGACACCTCCACAACAGGGGTAAGGTCTTTTTCAGGCTCAGGTTCAGGCCCACCGAGAGTATCAAGAAGAGCTTCCACCGCATCTTCTTTAATTTCCTGCATTTAAGAAAATGCGCAAGCAATTTCATTATTTCTTTAAACTGACACAGGTTTTACTTTACACATCTTTTATGCTGTTCATAAAGCAAACAGCCACCACCAGACTGCTCGTTTCTGTTTGGCTTCATCTGGTTTCCTTAACATCACATTGTAGGATACAGCAAATTATGTGGTAAGATTAGCACCACCTCATCAACATGTCTTGTCTTAAGGAGAGGGGAAAATTGGAAAACAAAAAAGGAGAAAGAAAAAATAAAAGCCAGTATCACGTAACACAATTGTCTATGCTTTGACACGGCAAACCCAGAAAGTGTAGGTTCACACTTGCTCTCTACAGAGGAAAAAAAGTTTGAAAAACATGAGAAAGTTACATCATATTCAAGTTTTTAACACATATCACAGAGCTAAGAAAATACCTCAATTTTTCTACTCTCTTGCCTCTAGCCAGAATAACCACAGTTATTTTGTAGAAGAATCCAAAAGGAAAATCATACAACCTCCTAAAGCCAGATCTTTAAAGTACAGCAAAGGCTGTGCAATGGCAATTCATATTACTCCTATAATTTCTAAGATAAACAGGATTTACAACAGAAAATGAGGATGATGAGCATCATTACAAGACCAGGCACACACAAAATACAACATGTGCTAGTGAGTTTTAATTAGAAGTTAACTAGTCAAAGGACAACTGTGTATATATACCTCCTTTGATTTTGTTTTCTTCTCCTTTGGAGGAACTGAGGTCTTGACTGAACTCGCTGCTTGTGCCTGCACGATTTTTCCTTCCCTGCTTGGTTTCTGTGAGAAATACAAAATTACAGGCAAGTTTGAAAAAATAAAAAGAAGGGGAAAAATGCCAAGATAATTTTGAAGTGAAGTATTAAGATAGTAATGGCAGTATTTCATTGCAATAAAGGCATGCAATGGCAGGGAAAATACCAATACCTCTGTTGGGCTTGCCTTCTTTTTGACAGCGGAGGCAGCAGCGCAGGTGAAGTCAGACGACAGGGCCTCTGCAAGCTCATCCTCCGTCATGGGCTTCTGAGCAAGACATTGCAAACGAGGTTACGATCATTAGAGTTCAAATATCAGTGCTGTCAAACTCGGGTTTGAAACCTGAGTGTGCTCTACGCTTACTCACACAATGACCTCAGAAGCACATGCTGCTGTTAGAAAAAACAGTATTTCTCCTCACTGGTTGATTCATTTTTCAGGTAAGCTTATGTTTTCATATGTTAAACAGTAAAATTAAGCTGGCTTAGAGAATTCTCTTGCTAAGTATAGAAATTCAAGTAATCTTTGCTAAAAGCATTGCGAAGAGACTCCTGCGCGCACAGCTGCTCTTTCCTCCCTTTGGTATTATTACCCACAGTGTCTCTACGAGCATTTATTTGACTCGTTTCAGCTTCAGTCCATGTCCTGAAAATTCCTACTTCGTTATTAAAAACATCTATGCCAAGTCCTATTTATTTTTATCAGTATCTATGTTATCTGGCACCCCACAGCCCTCTCCCACTTTCTGGGATTTTTGGAAGACGGGCAACACTTAAATTTTCCTTGAACCTAGTGATAATAGGGTCATTTTCACCTTTCAATATAAAAAAAAAAAGAAAAAAAAGTCTTACTTCATCTCGTTCATCTACTTTTGGTGGGACTCCATCTTTGCCACCCCCTTTGCTCTAAAATGAGAATTAATTTTGTAGTAAATGGGAAGCAAAAACCATACAATATGCAAGAAAACACACAGGAAGAGTATCTTTTTTTTTAAACTCACTAACCTTCAACAACTTGACATACTCTGGAGGGAGACTACCTTCCCGTTTACCCATTTCTTCCAAGTACCTTGAAGATATATCTTCCTGTGAAAAGAATGCATGCATTAATGTTTCTGTACTATTGTTTATTGAAATAAATCTCTAATGTAGAGCTACCTACAGTGACGTTTGTGGAAAGAAAATGTGAGGGCTGGCTCCCATTCTAACTCAGAAAAGTACTCATTCTTCCCCAAATTCTCAATGTTTTACTCTTTCTCGAGTAGAAATGAAGTCTCCCAGGCTGTTTACGCTCTCTTACAGCTCCATCACTGCCTTTTGTAAATCCAGTGGAAACCACACTTGGATATCAGTTCAAAAAGCAACAAACCTTCTTTGTTGACAATTCACTGTTTTCTCTACTGCAATACATACAGAACTGTATCATCTCTGTATCACTGAAAACACCACTAAAACGCAGCTGTGCAAACTGTATTTAACCTCTCAGCAGATCCAAGTGACACAATTACAGGATCAATATAGTAATGAAAAACCGCAGACATACTTTAGAGATTAACCTTCTAAAAAGTGAAAATAAAAAATGTAAAATACCGTAACTTCTGGACCAGTGTAAACAGGACTAGGAGGCACATCTTCTTCAGGCCCCCCTAGGGTGTCTATTAGGCTATCCAGTGCCGACTCATCCATAGCAGCCTAAAAATTAAGCAAACAATTACAGAAGTTATCATGCTGTATAAAGGGAAAAAAACAAAAACCCAACCTCTGAATCATGTGGTGAATCTGCACAAAACTCCTGGAAACCAACCCAAAACCTTCCTTTCAGTAGGTCCTGCATTTGCCAAATTTTGAGCAGTGAGAACTGCTCTTACACTCGTTCCCCAAAATCAGTAACAAGATCGTTTGTATTTATATACCAGCTGGTAATAATACATACACACACGAACATAACTGAAGATAAAGAGTAATTCATTTTATGCTAGCTTTGGTAAAAGGGATTCTAAGTAAGTCCTACTTGACAAAACACAAATGACACACCACCATAGGCCATTCGTGGCCTATTCTTTCAGAGAGTCCTTCACCACCACACTAACTCCTCAATAGCAGTACTTCAGCAGTTACCCATTAATTTTTTCTGAAACTGAATTGTGAGAGAAACACTCTCTGAGACATTTTTGCAAGGGGAGAATTTGTGTGGGACTGTGTTTACCAACCTCAGTACTCGACTTATCAGTGACAGTAACCACACTTGCACCAGCTGGACCAGATGCTGTGGACATCTTCTCGGACTTTGGCTGGAGAAATAAGGGAAAAATTAAGAGCCAGCTTTATTATATGGCCCTATGTTAGAAATTCTAGAGACAGAACAAAGTAAAACAGAGATGTTCCACTCAGGCACGCACATGTATTGCCCCTCTTCATCTACGCTTTGAATAAAAAAGCAAAGCTGGTTCTCCCCACTGGCTGAGTGCTCTGGGAGCCCAGTAGCTGCAGCTGGCATGGCCTGCTTAAGCCTGAACACCCAACTCTGAGGCTGTCCATATTCTTTTGGACTTGGCAAATGGCTAAGACACCTGCAGAGCATCCAGAGACTTGGGCAGAGCAAGATGCCACCTACCCGCAACGCTGCACAGACACCCTCTGCTTCCAGCATGACTTTGCTGGGAGAAAGCAAGCATGCCATTTTAAGTACTTTACCTCTTTCTTTTACTTTGCCAGTAAAAGAAATCTGCAGAGCACAAAGACTACGAGGCCCCTTCCAAGTCCTTAATTTGCACCCCATATTCTTGATACACCACTAGCACCAGCAGCAAACGCTGCTCAAGCTGGCAGGGTGGAAACTGCTTCAGAGCGTCTGGCGCAGGAGCAACACCAACACAAAAATGCAGACAAAATGCAGACTTCTGCACTGCTGACATTCCCATTTAACTGCAAGAAACAAGTGGGCTGTGGTAGAGCTGCAGGAGTCCTTCATGTCACTCTGGCCCTGTCACCCAGATACGTGCAGAGCAGGAGACCAAAAAGATCCAGATCCTGACTCTACTACACACATTTTCTCCAGCTTTTTCTCCACTTGTCCCTCTGAAATGACCCTTCCCCAGCTTTTTCCTCAATCTTTCTCTTCCTAGGTCTTTTTGGAGTCTTGCCGTCAGGGCATACGGGCTGCTCTACTAAGAATGTATCACCTGCTGACCTGCTGCTTTTGGAGCCAACACACCTCAAAGTCCACAGGTAAAGGAGCTCCACAACGGCACTGCTTACAGAATCACAGAATGGTTCAGGTTGGAAGGGACCTTAAATATCATCAAATTCCAACCCCCCTGCCATATGAACAAGACATTTGCTTGACTGCACAGATGGTCCCTTCTGTTCATCTTCAGCAGTGAAGGGACAAGGGAAGAGACTGGCAAAGAACTAATTACATCCAACGTGGCTACAAGGAACTTGCAAAAAGCTTGTATAAATGACAGACAAACACATAACAGGCCTACAACTGTGATAATCTTCATGCCTCTTGCTTAGGTAACAGCAAGAGTGTGGGGACAGTGAAAACAGATGTATGAAGAGGACACCTAAAGGTGGAGGCACATTGGGGTCACCAAAGGAGCAGCACAAACGACCCACACCATCTGGTTGGGTCGCCCTATCTGCAGCTGGTGCTTATGCATGAACGCTGTCATGGGTTAGCTGGAAGTGGTATACTCAGGATGCTGCTTAAGTTAATTTGTGGGTAAAATGTGCAGTTTCTAAGTCCCAGCTTTTAAACCAGGACAACACAGCTTTTGAGCTTTTCTACATTGTGATTTTTGGGGGCCCAGTCTTGCTTTACAATATTCAGTGTAAGAATCACAGAATCACAGTATGGTTTGGGTTGGAAGGGACCTTAAAGCCCATCCAGTGCCACCCCCTGCCCTGGGCAGGGACACCTCCCACCACACCAGGCTGCTCCAAGCCCCCTCCAACCTGCCCTTGAACCCCTCCAGGCATGGGGCAGCCACAGCTTCTCTGGGCAACCTGGGCCAGGCTCTCACCACCCTCACACCAAACAAGTTCTTCCCCACATCTCAGTTCCATCTCCCCTCTTTCAGGGTCAAACCCTTCCCCCTCCTCCTAGGGCTCCCCTCCCTCATCCAGAGTCCCTCCCCAGCTTTCCTGGAGGCCCCTGAGGGACTGGAGAGCTGCTATACCACCTTGATGTGAATTTCTCACCCCTACAATAACATAAATAATAAAAATTGCATTGCTACTTCTACTTTACCTTTGCTGTCTCCGTGGAGGATGCTGGCGGAGGCTGGCCAGCCTGAGTTGTGGTTTCTTTTCCTGCATTATTTGGTTTAGAAGTCGTCACAGAAGGTGAGGTTTGGTTTTTTGCCTGCACAGAGATAAACTATTAGTATTCAATAAGGAAATACATGTGGGCTGGTTTTGTTTGTTTTGTATTTTTTTAATTTTTTTTAAACGAAAGAGAGAAATACCACAAGAAGCTGTTACCAAAGCATATACTTGAAATGTTATTAGTAACTAGTGTTGAAAGTGATACAATTTATGTGTATTCTCACTAATAAGTGAGGATTCTGCCCTTGAATTTACCAAGCCTGAGTTAATGAAAATAACTCATAATCAAGGAAGAAGAGTATTGTATCATTGCTGAGGAGGCACATTGAGCACAAGGACCTTGAGGATCGTGCTAATCTACAGGTTTTCAGAAGTTCAGCCAACTTGGCAGAAAGTGAAAATTCTTAGTGCCGTGAGCTGAACTACCTTCATTATAAGAGTAAAAATCACACCCATTGATCAAGGAGACCCTTGCTCAGGTGAAGACCTTCCCTTGAGCATGCATGGGAGCTACAACTTGATGGTGTAATAGTACCTAAATTAATAACCAATCAAATACTAGTACTAGGAGGTACTAATATTATTATGATGTAAAATGTGTATAAAAATTGCGTGGAGAGTTCTGATGGGGGTGTGTGATTTGTGGAAACCACCGAGTACCCGGCCTTGTGTGCAATTCCAAAATAAATAATCCCCGTCTCGTCCTGGCGTGCGAGATCTGAGATTGCTCACCGGGGAACGGATCTGACTTTTTGGACAACAAAGCCCCAGGCAGGGGGGAAAGGGAGGAGAGAAAGAGGGGGAGGGAGAGAAATCACACAACTTACATCACTGGGCTCCTTCTGCCTCTCTTCAGACAGCTGTTTACTTTGAGAGTCTGCTGGCTGTCATAAAACAAAAAATGGAGATCATTCAGCCTTACGCTAATTAAATGCAATGGAACCATATTGGTACAGAACGTGGTCTACACCAGTTCAAATATGCACAAGATTTAAAGGTGGTACCAGAACACTTCTTGAGCTGCTGTGAAGCAGTAAAGCACCCCATTTTCCCCAAAACACTGCATTCCCACACCTGCCAGCTCCTCGCTCTTTTGCACGCAGGTATGTCACTATTCACAGGGCAGTGCCATTGGCACAGCCGCAGCAAAGACTTTTTCCAAAGTTAATCAAAGACCAAAGCACAACGACTACCCAAAGGTGAAATATATGTATTTACCTTTGCTGACTCTGCAGGTTTTCCAGGTTCTGCTTTGGTTGTGGGTGTGGGCTGAAACAGAAGCAACAGACATTCAGACAGAGATTAATCTGCTGGGTTATTTCTCAGTGGTCAGCTCATTTAAAAAAGAAAATCAGACAGATTCACACTTGTGAGCACACGTGCGATTTAACTAATATACAGTGCTTTGATCTTGCAGTTTACAACATCTGCAATGTCCTGGCACAGATCTTAATTCCAGCAATTGAAGAGCACTCAAATGTTTGCAAACTCACATACAACACACACACACCCCTCATATGAAGGACTCAAAAGAGGGGGAAAGAAGAAATTAAACAAATACAATGAACAGTTCGATTTACATCTAAGAATTTTCTGCAGCCATGTCACGAAAATGATTTCTGTGATTCACCTCAAGTCAAAGTGCAGTAAGTAATAAATTACTACTAGTAGAAACATGTAAGAACACACACTGAAAAATTAAGGAATATTTATATCTGATAAGAAGAAAGAAAAATGAAAAGGCCAGCCTCCTCACCATATTTCCATTCATTTTAGCTGCGAAACATTAATTACCATTTAGATATATCCGGCTTCTGTTTGCTAGCCAACCACATAGAGAAATTTGCTACCTTTTTTAACCATTTGTTATGCAATTATTCCACCCACACACTCAACCACAGACACTTGGCTGGGAAATCCTGAACATGCATAAAAATACAGATGCCCGGGCGTAAGCTTGGCAAAGGCCATGAAGCTGTAGAGGACAGTGAAGAACACAACACTGCAAGCAAGTCTGTCACAGAAGGTAAAATTATACATAGAGGATGACAAAAATTTCATGAATTCCAAAGTGGGGACAAAAATCTTAAAAAATTAAACAAATAAAAATCAAAACAATCACTTAGTCTCTCAGATTCCCCTCTTTGTATTTTCTCTTGATGTCTAACCTGATTAAATCACAGTACTTCTCTGGTTCAGTCATACTTTACATGCTCCCACTTGTACCTCCCCATTACAGGACTACCACATGGTGAACTCAAAGACACACACATCCATTTGTGTATCTCTACACTAAAATCCTATAGTGAAAAGGTAATCCTTTTCACAGTTTCACAGTTTTGAAGCTAAAAAAATGGCTGGACGTATTTATGTAACAGCTAAAGCAGAGTGTCAGCCAGACTCCAGATGTCCTTTGGCTGCAAAGAAAACTAGCCCAAGGGCAGGCATGAGGTTCAAGGAACACAAAATTTGACTTTTCCTGCTGCAGGACTGCTGCCTACTCAGGACGTTAAGTGCCCTGCTGTTAAGAATACAAATCCAGGTTTCTCTTATGTGCTTTTCAGAAGAAAAGTAAACACACCACCTTTTTTGCAGGACCACAAAATGCATTTACTTACATTCCTGTCAACACCCAGCAATATAAATTCAAATTCGCAGCCCGCCAAACCAGTTATTACCAACTGCTTGCCTTTTTTATACATTGTAAAGATTGTTTTACTAAACGCTTAATGCCATTTTTTTGTGTATGCATCATTTATTATCCTCGTGTACCTTTTGATTGCTCACAGTGCAATTTCTTCTATGACAATGCCGAGAATGTATGGACTTATGGGGCAGTGCTGTCATTCAAGGCTTAAACACATGTGAGGATGATAAGACCATATTAAAACACGTGATCACGAGCACACATGTGCTCTCACACGCGCACAGACATGTCTATTTAGACACACCTTCAGCAATAACAAAGTTCAAATACAACTTTAAAAAAAAAAATTATTACCAGGCAAGTCAAACCAGCCATTTAAGTGTGAGACCATACTTCCAAAGGCAAGTACTCGTCCATCTTTAAAGAGAGTTGGCTGTGAGCAGTCATAGCCTGGAGCCAGGGCAAATTTAAAGCCAGCACTGAGCTCCTGTAGAGAAAGAGATGTCCCACCTCCCCTTCTGCTGCCTGATGCCACCCGACCGTGCCACCACCCCAGAGCTGTATCTGAAACACTCAGGAATCACAGAGTCATGGAATTGTCCAGGTTGGAAGAAACCTTTCAGGTCACCAAGTCCAACCATCAACCCAACACTAACAAACCCACCACTAACCCACTTCCCTCAGCACCACGTCTGCCCAGCTTTGAAATCCCTCCACGGATGGTGACTCCACCACTGCCCTGGGCAGCCTCTTCCAAGGCTTCACTACCCTTTCAGCAAAGAAATTTTTCCCAATATCCATCCCAAACCTCCCCTGGCGCAATTTGAGGCCATTTCCTCTTGTCCCATCACCTGTTCCTTGGGAGAAGAGACCAACCCCTCCTTGCTACACCCTCCTTTCAGGGAGTTGGAGAGAGCGAGAAGGTCTACCCTCAGCCTCCTTTTCCCCAGGCTGAACATCCCCAGCTCCCTCAGCCATTCCTCATAACACATTGAATAACAACCTAGAAAAGGAGTACTTTTTAACCCATTCCCCAGTCACACAAATGTGTGCAAGAGGAAAAAAGTGGGATGGGACGTGTTTTTGTGGTGGCAGTGGCCACACCAGCCACAGGGCTCCTGCTTCTCCACCAGCTTCTCCAAATTCCCACCCAGCCCTGGGGCTTCTTGACCAAACGAGAAGTGCCACATTCCTTCTCCTCTGCTGCAGTACTCACACCTCTCCCAGACCCATGGTTAATGGGAGACCAAGGACTGAGGTACACAGACCTGGAAGCTAAAGATGGGTTCAGAGCATGTCCAAGAGTAGGGAGACTCCGAGAAAGAACAGATGAGATGTGGTTATAGCAAGCAATTAGGAAAGAGTTGTTAATTTGCAAGAAATTTATGACTAGAAATGAAAGTGACTCAGCAACCTTATTTCTTTTCAAAGGAGTCTGCTATTGAAACACGGATGACTCTGCTGCATCCAGCGGGAAGAACACAACAGACACTGAAATAAAGCATTAATTGTCTTCTGCACTGTCCTGGTTTCAGCTGGGACGGAGTTAATTTTCCTCTCGGCAGCTGGTACAGCGCTGCCTCTTGGGTGTAGGGTGAGGATACTGGTCACAGATTGATGTTTTGGCCGTTCCCAAGGACTTTGCAGCTTCTCATGCCCTGACAGTGCAGGGTCTGGGGGGCAGAAGGAGCTGGGAGGGGGCACAGCCAGGACACCTATCCAAAACTGGCCAAAGGCGTGTTCTGGAACATATGATGTCATGTTCGGTGTCCAAATTTGGGGGGATTTGACCGGGCAGCGGCTGCTGCTGCTCAGGAACAGGCTGGGCATCGGCCAGGTGGTGGTAAGCAGTTGTGTTTCATTTGCATCACTCCTCTTCTGTGGGATTTATTTCTCTCTCTTGTTGTTGTTTTCATTACATCAACATCATCATCATTATTATCATCATCATCATCATTATATTTTGATTCCATTATTAAACTGGTCTTATCGCAACACATGAGTTTTCTCACTTTCTCTCTTCCAGTTATTATTGTTGTTGTTACTATATTTATATTTATAACAATATTTTAATTCAATTATTAAGCTGTTCCCATGTCAACCCACAGCTCTTCTTGCTCTCACTCCCCAATCCCCCATGGAGAGGGTCAGTGAGCTGTGGGGTGCTGGGCTGCTGGATGGGGCCGAACCACCAGGCGTGTCTGTGGAATCTCGGGGCTCTGGCTGGAACGGGGGGCTGTTCACCAGCCTCACAGCACTGACACATCCCTCTCAGACTCTCCTTTTGCCTCACCTTGCAACACCAGTTTCAAAGATCTGATCAGAAATTTACCACGTTCTTCTAGAGTTGTTTCAAGCTGGGGGAGACCGTAACTATTTTTAGGTAGATTGCTGGCTGGGTGTGACCATACAGAGAACAGCGTCAGTAACGAACATGGCACTAATGAGTTTAACAGGAAGGTGAAAACGGAGACTTGCAGACACTTTCATTCACAAATGGTGATGATGACAGTGCACAAATGGAGGTGGTTTAATTATCTTTTATATATATATATAATACATACATATATATATATAATGGTATATATATTACCATTAATAATGGTAAATGGACTGGACCAGAGGACCTCCAGAGCCTCAGGACTAAGTGTCCTCTCCTGACTTCACCACTCTTAAGTGTTCCTTTATTTGTATTTACACCAGGTTCAGGCAGACCCAGGTTTTACCACTGCACAAGTCCCTGCTGGTCCAGTTTGGTTTTCAGCATTTTTCTTGGGTTTAAATGTTAACGATTATGGAAAACGAAGGCGGTAGAGAATCGTTAATCATTTGTTTAAATAACACACGTATATTCTCTTAGGCAACAGAGGCGTAGGTGAGGACGATGACTCTCTGCTGGCAAGCGAAGAACATGAGCGATGACACAGCTTCCACGCTGAGGCGGTGCAAGTCATGAGGCAAGACAGAACAAGCACAAAGGACAAAGGCAAGGGAGCTGCCAGACGGACACAGACAGGAGATCAACGAGACAGCACAACCCTACGTATACGAAAAGCTGAAATTTGTCCTGAATTCTCTGAATACACAAAAAATTATCCCAAGGTAAATAACCCCGTAACTACACTGGGGGGAGCCATGCACATGCTGCAAAACGTGACTGAGCTAAAATTTAGTACTGCTGTCATAAAGACCTCCGAGCACTTTGTATAGCGTTTTTTAGATACTTTTTGAAGAGCAAACTAAGCTACAGAGAAGAAATATGCAATAAAGTTACTCAGTACCAGTACTAAAAAAAGAAATTCCATTGCTTCATATGTTTGTGCTTAACTGCAAGCATGAGTTTCTCAAAAATTCTTACCTTTGTCTCAGATGGCTTCATAATTTGTGTTTTTGGTGCATCCGCAGAGGGGGACTGCTTCTGAGGGGAAAATAAAAGAAAAAGGGAAATTGATTAATTTCACCTTTGTTACACATAGTACTACTAAACAGCATAAGCAACCTGAATTCATTAGATATCCAGCTAAAAACTAAGTTATTACTGAAAATTAGAGTTATCATTTCAGATCTTCTCTCTTGCCCATATTTCTACCATAGGTGTACAGAAGTCATAGAATTCATGGAATTCTATACAGGATTTCAATAGGGTGATGCCCATAGATCTTCTCACAACATTTTTTTTTACTCTAACATGTACTGAAGGCAAATTTCAAATCAAGTATCAAAACAAACCCTGCTCTGTTACTGAAGCGTATTTACTTAATTGTGCAGTATTCCTCCACATTTCATTTTTTTAACAAAAATTGTACTATTTGGCTTTACTAGCTTTCCACACAAAATATTTAATACTAAATTAGAAAACTCAAATATGATGAGATAATATACCGATGCAATACCACCTCTCTACTCCTGCTCCACGTTCCTCTGCCCTAAGGCTGTATTTGCCACCTTGATCACAGCAACAAACTTAAGAGTTTATATTTAAATGAACAGCACAAGATACCAATTTTTTCTGGGTTTCTTCATGTTTTCCATGCCACTTGCTGTATGGAAACACGCTTTGCGGGAATGAACTCAGAAGCTGTATCACTACTCCATACCTGGGGTGACTTCTTTCTTCCACCTGTAAAACTCTCTTATTTCCAGAGCTTTTCACAGCACAAACATCTCTCCACAGAAGTTGTACAGAATTTATAAGGAAAGTGTGGTGATGACAGCGCGCGCTCCCTGCCAGCGTACCTGGTACCTTGCACACCTTGTGAAAGCTTTGACTGCTCTAAATATATACCAGGGAGGATTTGTGATTGTCACACTGATGAAACGTAAGCAAACAGTATCTGCTTTTTCCATATACGTATACACCTATAGACTGACTACATACTAGAAGGGAACTTCTGTACGGGTGGAGACGTACGCAGGAATGTACAGAGCCTCCTACTTCAGGACAGGGAACAAAAGGTTTTAAACAACCTTTTTATATATTGCCGGAGCCACCATCAGGGAATCCGTAGATAACGCCATATACTTCTTAATTGGCCCTTCCATTGTTTTTTCTGTTCCTTTTCTTTCTTTTCTGTGAAATTAATCTGAATTCCTTCTACATGACCAGGAAGTAAGTATCTGTTCTACACCTTCATATTAGTCACCTCAGTCCCTGTCCATTTAATAAAAATACATTTATCTAAGCCGTTCTCCCTTCCGCCCCTCTGAGAACTCCCACCAAGTGTTTTTCTTACAATATATTGAAAAATTCTTTCCTAAGTTCCAGCACAGCAGCACCGCTACAACTTGCAGAGATCAGTGAAAAACACCCAAATAAACCAAACGATCCTTCTTTCTACCCTGGTGCCTCACCTCTCTTTTTGCCTGAATTCCCCGCAATTCAGGGCCTCCAATTTTCCACTCCCTCCCTGAAAAGACCCACTAGGAGAAGGAAGGGGGTCCTTGTCCTTTTCAGCCCTTTACTGCCCGGGGTCTGAGCCTTGCACAAAGCTGCCAGGGTCCAACCCCTGGTTTGGTGGCCATCAGGCAGCCGGACACCACCAGCCTGGCTCCCGGTGGGCTCCTTTTTACTGCGGGTCGTTGTGTTTTTCCTCTTCCTCTTCCGACCGTCGGGCTGCAGGAGGGGCGAAGCAACACCCGGACGCGTGTCAGGCGGTAAATATTAAAAGGCTGCTTAGCAACCAGCATGATGAGGCACCGGGGCCGGCACACCCTGCTGGCACCCGGGGTGGTGAAACAGCCCCTTGCGAGGAGAACGGCCAGGATGGGCAGAGTCCGACCTGCCCCGGGGGCTGGGGGTGGCAGAGAAGGTGCCCCCGCAGAGAGAGGGGAGGTTTTGTTGTGTTGTCAGGGACATCCCAAGGGGCAGAGACAGCACGGGGTGGAAAAATGAGCATGGTGGGCACTGACTGCTCCTCCTGTGGCTGCACCCCGGGTCCTGCCCAGACAGAGGGTGCTGAGATGGCCCCAGTCCCGATCTGGCCCACAGGGAAGGTCCCCTGGGAGCAGCCGGGGGTCCCAGCTTGGGGGTGGCTGCTGTATGGCTCTGCAAGCTGGGAGGAGAGGCACAGCATCCAGGACCACAGCAGGGAAGACACAGAACTGTAGAATCTTAGAATCATGGAATGGCTTAGGTTGGAAGGGAGCTCAAAGCCTCCGCAGTGGCGAGGCCAACCCCAGCCTCCCCAACCACACCAGGCTGCTCCAAGCCCCCTCCAACCTGCCCTTGAACCCCTCCAGGCATGGGGCAGCCACAGCTTCTCGGGGCAACCTGGGCCAGGCTCTCACCACCCTCACACCAAACAAGTTCTTCCCCACAGCTCAGCTCCATCTCCCCTCTTTCAGGTTAACATGGAGATGGTCCCTGATCCAGAGGAAAGAACCTACTGGCAGCATGGGACCCCCCATGACAACCACAGACGGAACTCAACAGACCAGAGAAGGAGTTACAGGTTGACACTGATTAAGCGCAGGTAATTATCAGTAGCTGATAATTACCCCACGCCGTTGCAAAGCTGACAGGTGAGAGCGGCCCCACAGCCCACGCTCTCACCAGCCCGCCCGGCAGGGAGGACTGGCATGGACAGACAGACAGGCACAGGAACCCACCCACGGACCTCAGAGGCTCTTAGCCACTGGTTAGAAGATGCCCTTCCAAGATGGGCTGATGAAGAGACTGAGGATCTGCTGCGGATGGAAATTCTTGACATGGTCACGATTTAGCAGCGATTCAAAATACATTTATTTGAGGTAGATCAAGAGGCTGAATTTTAGTAGCACTTGATAATTAACTGATTTAAAGCCTTACAAATTGATTCAACAAAATAAATGAACTTAACTACAGGTTCGAAGGTGACAAGATTCACACTAACTTATGACAAGGTATCCCAAATGAATACATACACGTGACCAAAAGCACAGATCTCGAAATAATGCTTATACTTATGGGCAAAGACTGTAAACGAGCACGCACATCCCCACACCCCCGTGGTCTGCAACAGCACTGCTCCAAGGAGCCAGCAGGTGCCCCTTTTAACAGACAAATGGAAGAACATCCACATCCATGAAGCTGATGTGTATATCATAAACATATAGATGGAGAGGAGGATGAAAGAGAGCCTATAGTTAAAATTTCCCTTTTGCCAAATTTAGAGTAAATATTCACACCGCACTGGCATTCCTCAACAAGCGGTGACTGAGACTCAAGAGGGGTTGACTTGCCCTGTCCTCAAGATGTCAGCCTGAGCAGCGTCCCAACCCAGAGGAGATACTGGCCACAGCCCACTGCAGTCCAGCAGAGATCAAAGGGTCTTTACTAGAACCACTGCTTACAGCATCCAAGACCACTGACTTTCTCCAGGTACCTTTCCACTATTGTTCCAGCTCGGACAATGGAATATTCTGGCACTTTCCACTGGTTACACAAGCCCAGAACTTTCTGGGTCCTGAGGTCCTGGTATCCCCCCCTCTGTGGCCACGATCCATGTGTTGCCAGGAGTGATTGACGACATTTATTATTTTCAAAGGGTAGGAGCCATGGGAACCAGACACACCAAGGGGCTGCCGCGGTGTTCTAGTCCGTTGCTCTCCACCTTTCTTTCATGTTAGACCATTAGGGATCGCTCTGGACCATTGTATTATTATATGAGGAGGAAACTGTGCCAAGTACCAAAAGGCCTCAGGGTGGGAAGGGGGTTACACTCCTCCATGATCAAACTCTGTAAGAGAAGGAATACCAGCCTTAGAAACTCATTAGTCAAATTAGGGGGACAGTCCTCACGCTGCTGTTGAAACAGAACAATCACAAAAGCCAAAAAGTGGGTTAGTAAAACAAAAAAAACCAAACAAGCCTATCAAAAATAGGTTATCTGGTCTCACTGTACATACCCCAGAAATGTGGAAGTAAAAGGGAAAGTGCAACAGGAAAAGAAAAATAAAGGAAATGTGACAAAAAGGAAAATAAAATAGTTTTAACAATTCAGGGAACTAGATGCAAATGCATATTTGGAAAAGTAAAACAGCCCATGAAGAGCTCTCAGTTACAGAAAGCTGAAATCATTGTAACTACCCCATATGCAATTTATTGTCAACGAAACCTATAAGTTGTGGAAGTTCACGGAGAAGATTCTTCAGAGTGAGGAAGGTCATTGCGCAGCCTTAGAGAGGCACACAATGCACCAGCTGGTCTCCTTCAAAGCCAGAAGAGACACTGAAAACATTTAACTAGCAACCAATACAGAAACACTTAGATGATGACAAAAGATTAAGTAAGAATCCACGGACTGGTCTAGAATAAAGCACATAAAGGCAACGCAACACCCAATGCACTCAAACATGGAAATAAGCCTGGTGGGTAAGGACAAATGAACTCCCAGAGAGGAGGATGTGCTGTCATCACAACTTGTCAGGGTACTGGAGGTGACATTTTCTTGAACGAAACAGGGAAATTAAGAGTTAACACTGGGTTACAAGCTTGCTTTCAGCCTGCTTCCAGCCTAAACATCTCAGGGAGCTCCTGAAGGCATCTCCAACAAGCCGGTGGTAGGCTGAAGGAGGACAGATGCAACACCACAAGAACCCAAAAGCTAGGCAGGCAGCAGTACTGGGAGAAGTATGTAAGGTTACAAAGCCACAAGCTGAGGTACTCTTGCCAAAAACAACCAAGGAAAGAGGAATTCAAGACAAAAAAAATTGTTGCCATGAGAACATAAATACAAATGTAAAATATGGGAATAACTTTTCATCTTTTTGGCTTGAGCCTCTCTAGGTCAAGTGCTAGGACAGTTCTGGCCATGACACTGCAGTACAGTTGATAAAGGAAGATCTGAGGACAGCTTTAGGCAGGGAAAAAAAGGAAGAAAAACTGACTTAGTGGCAGGAAAAGCAAGACGGCACTTTATGTTTTGAGCCAGGACAATGAGAAAAGAAGAAGAAACTGACTTATTCTATAGCGAAGACTCTCTTAAGGCAGAGCTCAAAGACCTTCCCCTCTGGGAGAAGAGCTGCTCCGTGGCAGAGGGTGCCCAGATGAACCAGGCACTTCCAGCCCCAGTAGCCTTTGGGACAGTTTAGGTAAATATTCTGAGTGATCTACCTGTGCTGATCTGGAATAGGGGGCTGAAGAGCCACCTCCATAGTCTTTTGGGCTTACCCACCTCACACATGAATGGGCTGGGGCTGCTTCTCAGCCTGAAAGTGAACAGCAATGTTATTATTTCAGTGTCACTAATTTACAGGGTTACTTCCACACAGCTGCGTAACACAAGGCAAAACCTAACCCACCTGACTACAAACAGTGCCTTCTTTACATGAATGGCTCTGCTGCTAAGCTTTAATTAACAACGTTTGTAAGATGTGGGCAACAAATGCTCTCTAGGGCAGCACTGTGGAAAATAAGGGGTTATTTCATTTTAGTGTAAAATACCACTCGAGCTGTTGCAGGTAAAATCTCTGGTAAGGGCCTGGCAGCCCTCAGAGAAGACACACAGAGGCCACCCCAGCACCTCTGAGTCAATATCCACGTATGTGTGTGTAAATTGATATATATAAGTATACAGACATCTATATTTAAAGCTACGCAGCAGCTAAGATATGCAGCAACTTAAAACTGGAAAAAATGCACAACTGAAACTGCCTCTCTATATAAATTTTATTATTATGGTATCTGTAATAGCTGAGTTAAAAATTACTAATTTGAGTGCTTCTGTGCCGTTTTCCATCCCAAGTAATTCTGGAAATAGCCTATTACTTCATAATTACTGTTCTTATACATAGTTCCTCTATTAAGTTGTTAAAAAAACAACATGTTTTTAAGAGAAAGATAAAGAAACCACACACGACCTAGAGAACAATATTTTTTCCCAAGATTTCAGACTCTCACTTAATTTTGTGGAGGTTTAGTATTAAAAATGTAATGAAATGGAATAGCAGAATAACTGTTTTCACTTAGTACCTGTGTATTATTCAGCCGCTGGCATATTTACATAAAACATTCCTGCTATGCATGCCGCTGTGTTGTCCTGTTGTGATAAGTCTCTTTATAGAAGTTATCAGCGTGATTTCTTTCCTAAACAATCCTCATTGCAAGTTCCGATGGGTGACTTTCCCACATGTGACTACTGGCTGCCTCTTTCCTTTCTAAAGCCTATTATCAGCATTGAAATTCACAGACACTGCGGGTTATAAACAAAGCCCAATGCCCATGACAGCAACTGAGGGGGTTGGGGGAGAAAAATCCTTGGGGGGCAGCTACTTTTTCTGTATCTAGATTCTAATTAAAAATAAAATATTTCTTAATATTGTTACTGTGATGGCATGGAGATCCTTAGAGCCTTGACTCAGCAAAGCCCCAACTTTTCACTGGTTGCCATAAAGCAAACAAAACCAAACCAAACCAAATGGGATTTAATGTAGGTTCCCAAATGTAGGTTCATTTGAGACAGTTTGTTGAATTCATGCTTTTGTGGTTCAATTCTTCAATGTATGTGGTTTTAAATATGCATTAAAAACAAAAACAACAAACAAAATCCCTGTCTCTAGGGATGCTTCCCATGCTTTTAACATTCTTGAACTCAGCAGGTGTGAATATAACCTAAAAATATATAAATACTATTGCTTTTATTCTACTTTAAATGCCCACAACTTGACAATGGTAATGAGAAAAACAATTTCAGGGATCAACTCATCCCCCCTTAGAGCTAAGAAACTTACAAATATATATTCTCTGTTCAAATATGCACCCACAGTTCGGAGAAAATGTGAAGGATAAACTGACGTAGAGCTAAAGTACTATCAACAGTAAAACTAGTAACAAGTAGCAGGACTGTGCTGGTGCTTCCTTTCCAGACCAGAAAGCCAATGGTAATAAGTCAGAGAGACAAAATCCAACTCAGAAGATGATTAAGGTTACTGCTGTGGAAAAGATTAACCCTCAAATTTTATTCTTCTGCAATTTTCTCATCACACAGAGTAAGTATTTGCAACAAAGATTAATCTGTGCCTAGGACTAAGATCAGCCAGCATTTAGAGATGCTAAAAGAGCACACAGGAAATAAACAAATCCATTTCCTCATGAAACAAAAATATTACTTTTTTTAAAGAGACAGGTTTGAACCACAAAACCGAAAAGCTTATTAGCTCATGAACCGTTCTCACAGCCTCGAGTGCTGCTGAATTTATTGGGGATCGCAGCACATCGAGAGAGGCAACTTTCACAGCACAGACTCACGCTTACTGTTTTCTTCTGGTTTGATTACTAAAATAAAATTTCTGCCACTTTGGCACAGAAAAGAAACTCATCAGCACTTTTTTTTTTTTCCTATCAGCTAAAGCTGACCAACCATACAACTCAAATATAAAGTAACATTTTTAAGCAGTGTTTTTTGGGATAACCTATTCGCATTTTAATTGGGTCACACTCAATCAAGTGTTATCAAGCACAATCTGTGAATAAGATCAGTATTTTATTTAGCACAGTGTAGGAAAGGCTTCAGACCAGCTAGAAAATAATTGCTCTGTCAAACCACCTTTAGGTTAGACGGCTGTTTTAAGACTTCCGATTTCAGCAACCTATGTCAAGTCCAAAGCTTAATACTGGTGTTCTTCTTTATTTTAATAACTATTAAGTCACTATTAAGACTCTGAGACAGCTTTATGCTCAAACAAGAAGCAACTGAGGACAGTGAATGACAATGGGTATTTTTTGTACCACTTGACTCTTTTCTTAAACTTCCAGCACCTCAGTTTACACTTTCACAGTAAGTTAGGGCTATGCAGAAATATTTAGGACTGTCCCCTAGCTGACAGTAAGAAGTGCTGTGCATTCATTTGTTAATACCTCCTAATGAGTCTAATGCTTTTGCGCGGGTTTTTGGTTCTTTACTTCATTTGGAAGCAGAGGAAAAGAGTTTGCTAGGTGGTCACACAGCATGCAAATACCCAAACATGAAGAGCCTTTACATACACACAGTTCAATTTGTGGGCCATGGCTGCTGCTCTATAACCTTTGCTACACAAGGACAACTCCTCTTTAATGTCCTTTCAGGAATATTGCAAGTGATCTGGAAAGAAAGCCAGGCCATGCCGAGCAGGGTAATAGAGCTCACAGACCAACACTCCTTGGTTCTTTTAAATGGAGTTAAAAGCAAAGACTGCAAGAAAGCTGTGGTTTTGTGTCCAGATTACACCTCTCCAGCACCAAATGCAGGCTGTGTTTCACTGTAAAAGTTTTTCAACTCACAGCATTAGGCAAGTAAAACCAATTAATTTTCAAACTTACTTTTTATTGGCAAAGATGTTAATTTTATTGTCATTTTGGTAAGGATTCATGGCAGTATTTCCACTTGAACACAGAATGGGTTACCTAACTTAGAGGTTCCCTCAGCTAAAATACTCAGAAAAAACATACCCCTCACTGGGTGCACAGAAGTGTCATGAAAGGAGTTCCGACTCGAAAATTTGTTTAAACCCTCCATTCTTATTTCTTCTAAAAATGGGCTCTTTGATTACCTGCTTTTGGAAGCTTCCTGTTCCCCTCACAGTGTTGTCCCACCCGGGGTTTCTCTGATTGCCCGAGGTCTTGTCTTCCTCAGCAACACCCCGTCTGCTCTGCTTTCACCAACAGTAGGTCCTACGAGTTGGCACAGGCTGGGATTTCATGTTCATTCAGTCATGTTCAAATATTAGCAGCGGGGCACCAGCGCCGTCACCGCTCTTCTCGGGTTCCCGCTCTGCCCAGCAGAGCACGGGCTGGTGGCTGCAGGAGAGCTCTCCTTTTTTTTTTTTTTTTTTTTATAGATAGCTCCAAAACCCTCTTTTTCTGCCCCGCACCCTGCAGAAGGTCAGTATTTATCTGTCATTACTACAGCTGACTGCCTGTTGTTTCAAACACCAGAATGTTCCAAAGCCCTCTGCGGCAGCAAACTGCCAGCTGATAAGGAAACACCAGGAAAAGTGGCGATTAGGTGCCAGCCACCCAGAGCCACCCCCAGACAGGACTCGTGCCACCCGGTCTGCGGGGACAGCCCAGAGCCCTCCTGGCAGGGCTGGAACAGCAACGGCGAACCGCAAACAGGACCTGTGCTCTTCAGAGAGGGCTTTAAAAGATAGACACGTTCTCCAAGAGAGGACTTCGCCCTCAGATGGAAGATCTCCAAAGTTATGAGCTCAGTTATTTTTATTACAATAATCAAACTAAGATATAGCGAAAATGGACAGCTGGCAGCCACAAGAGCTAACGAGCAATACTCTGAATTAGAAACTGGATTTTTCACCCCCGGGATGCACAAACAAAGCGTTATTTGTGAAGCCACATGATGCACACATTGTCACAGGGGTGTCGGCTACCAAAATGAATGGAAAATAAGATGGGAGGATAAACAAGAAACACCAAAACAAGGAATCTTAACAGAACTCTGCTGTTAAAATATAATTAGGCATAACACTGCATAACCTAGGGGTGGTGGGAACCTTTCCTTAGATAACTGTAGAAAAAGTCAACGTTTTACTATTCCCACTTAAAAAGAGCCAGATTGGGACATTTCTTGCTTTGGCATTGGCTCTTAACTCAGGATCTCTCAAAATTGATTCATAAGGGCCCTCTGCATGCTCTGAAGAAATAAGCACATAATTGTTCAACTACAAAATATAAAATCTCCAGCTTCCTGAGGCCTTGTCCTGCCTCATGGAGGCTTCCTTCCTGGCAATCAAAAATGTGAGTTTTCTAGTCAGTTCAAGCACTTCTCCTAAGCAAGGCGTAAAGCCAGGCACAAGGCTTGAGAAGAGGGAAGGTTTCTGAGCCTGAAAGAGCTCCCGAGGAGCCCATGAGGCCACCAGCCTCCCGACAAGGTTCTTACTCTGGCAGAAGAGACTCTGGACAAAGCCCCAAACTTTCCTGAGTGCAGATTCCCCCCGCCTCCTCCCCTCAGGAAAACAAGAGTGGAAACAATGAAAATGAATACACTGAAGACCAACTCACTAGAAAAAGCGATTCCTTTCCTTTCTGGATAGACATTGCTCCCCCAGCCCCGTTCCCAGTCCCCCAAAGCCACCATCTTCAGAGAAACACAACTTTGCCTGGATTTCAAGCTGGAGCGTCCTCTGAAGGTGCAGAACCAGAGCTGTGAGAAACACTGGCCGAGGGATGTGTCTGTGATGCTCCCGGATCAGCAGCAGAATTTTCTGCAAGCTCCACATACCTCATTTATCTAATCACTCCCATTAAAAAAAAAAAAAAAAAAAAACCCAAACAAAAAAGCACTGTTTTATACAAGAGGCTGACAGTAACAAGTACGTTAGTGCACAAAAGAAAATGCCTTACGCAGAAGCACTACCCAGTGTGTTTCATGTCAAGTAAAAAAAATACAACGTTGAGAAAACTAGTTGTCAAAAGAAGATAACAGATCGAGAACTCAGCAGAGGTCGCTGCAATGTCCAAGAACTCTGCATTATTTAACACACCATTCCCACTTCCTCCAGAGAAGAAAAGAGGAGTAAGCATACCAGTAACAATAATCAAACACTGGCCTAACCTAATCAACACCTATCTATCTGATTTCTGCTACTACAGAAAGAACAATAATACACAATTCATTGAAAAGCATTATTCTGTTCCCATATGTTTGGTGTAACTGATATTTCAGCATATTTTAGGTATCAGGTATAATGAACTCTTGCTGTTGGTACGGTATTGATACCTAAGCACACCTCAACCAAAAAGCTGCTCCTACAGATCCCCACACCCTGACTACACAATGTTCTGTATGTGCCACGGCCATAGTAAGCTCTGCATTTGTTTGCCAAAAATATTACATGAGTTTTTGAAGCAAGAAGAGCGTGGGCTGTGAGACATTGAGGAAAAAAATAAAAATAAAAAACCAAACCAAACCAAAAAAAATACAGAGCAACTTAGACAGTACTTTAAAAATCTGCTCTTCCTCATTCCTCTCTTCTTCAAGGCGCCTTTTGTCACATAAACCACTCGTTGTGTAATGTGCAAAACACGCAGCCTTACACGGTGCCCAAAGAGACTGTTCCCACCACGTTACATTAATTTTAAGAGCCAGTTCAGTACACACAGCTAGCTCTGGCACGCTCCGAGCCTGCCGATGACAGGATCCCGTCGGAAGCCCCGGCAGTCGGCAGCTTGTGGTATTTCAGCCCACAACACTCCCGGAAGAGAGAGGGGAGGGGGGGAAAAAAGAGAGAAAAAAAAGAACTGAACTCACTGCAAATTAGCCCAAAGCAGAGGCAGTAGGGAAGCAAATCCAGCAGGAATAGATAACTTCCTTGGCAGAGGTGTGCCTCCTGTTTCCAGCAGGAATGTGGGGACGCGGCTGTTCCTGGCCCCGGTTTCGGTTTTGGGGAGGTGCTGGCCCAGCCCTGGGCGCTCCCCAGCCGGCAGCAGGGACGCCCCACCTCCGGCCCACCTCTCCAGCCGGGAGCACTGGTAGAAGGGTGGAAGGAACCTACTCATTTCCCCTCAACAAGGCTGATATTTTCATTCGAAGTTCACAGGACACCACCTCCCTGAACTTGGACTTTGTCATCCAGGCTCCCCAAGTACATAAATGTCACGGATCAGAAGAAATTGAGATGGTTGGACCAGTTAAGGCCACCGGAACTTGACTGATTAGGCCTATTTTTAAGCATAACAAATCCAAATATTTCATATTAATTCCGAAATTAAAAGGTGCTTCTTGAAATACCAATAGCAACCTGCTCTTCAATTTATTTATTTTGTTTACTATAGAATCAAATTATCGATTCCTGTAGTATGGAGGGGGGGCAGTAGGTTTTATTTTTTTAAGAAAAAGCCCCATGGCACTAACAAACCCTTCAGCCGTTTTTTCCTAACAGCCTCCATGCTCCCCTTTATCTCCAGGGAACAAGAAACAAAAGTCGGCCCTAGAAGGGAAGTAGAAAGGGGAAAACACGCACAGATACAACACAGACTGAGGAGGAAAATACCCCATTTTTTGAGTGAAGCACAGAATTATCTTTTTTGTAAATGATCATATAATTTTGACCATTGCATATCTTCATAAGTTTTAACTTTTGCAGTGGTCTCCAGGTCAGAGGCTTCTTCTACAGCCCCACTTTTCAAATGAGAGGATGGGGCCAGGAGGCAGCTTCTATGCTCCTGCAGCTTCCCATTTTCCATGTTTTGGTCTATTTTTAGCATGCCTGGGATACCACAAAAACCACACTGTTCTGCACACAGACACAGTTCTCCTGGTTTTCATGTGCTGGCAGCAGCTCTGGGGGAAACTTGCAGGAACAGCCCCGTCTTTTGCTGCAGTCTCACTGCAAAAAATGGATAAATTGAGGATCTGTGCATGAAGACAGACACTAATTCTAACGAGAGCATGAAAAGGAAGTTATCAGATAGCTCATTTAAATATTTTTTCTGAATAACCTCAAAATTTAGAGCCTTCCCAAACTTCACAACATGACTGGTAACACAGAAATAAATCTATGCATTTCCGTGGACATTCCCAATCATTACTGTGACTTCAGATGCCTTCTACTCCAAAATGCCTTCCTTCACAGTAAGGGGTTGGTGCAAAGCTCACAAAATAAAAATTTAGGGACAGCTAAAGTAAGGTATGTAGCAGAGAAAAACATCCCAGCAAATACACTGACAACAGGAATTACTTCTCATGACAATCTCGATAAACTTGTGACAGGATTCCCAGTCCGCTGCAGAAATAGTAGGGACTTCACTCAAAGATATTTAGTAATTGCTCCTTTATTTCTTGTTTTCCTGTCTGCTGCTCAAGCAGATCAAGTCTCCCTTTAAAACTGTTAATTTGGATGCCAGCTGAAAGTCACTAACCTTAAATTTCTTAAACCATTAAGATCAAGCAGCTTCCTCTAAAAATATTCAAGATCAGTCAAGTCTGAAATAAAAATAATCCTTACTGAATTTTCACTGTTGTCGAATTCTTCTGGCACTGCTCCAATAAATTGTCCATGAAAGTAATATGGACAAACATTCTGACTTCACTAAGCTATAGCAGCCAGCAATGAAAAGAAAATTATTACTCATTAAGAACACATTAAAAGCAATGTCAAAAAACCTGTTACATAAAAAGCAGCAAAACTTTATTTGGTATCAACAGAATTACCATATAAGAACACAAAGACGCAAGGAAGATAGCTGGATCCAGCTGTGCCCAAGTATTAGTGCCTTCTATTAATAGCTATGATTGAACACTGAGCTAGAAATTGGCCTTCCTGTTGGCCACAGAACTGGCAAAAACAACTTGAAAGGCTGTGAAAGAAAACACAGCAGGGCTGGTGGGGCACCTCCTGCAGAGGAAGGAGGTTAATTCAGCTTTTCCTCCTCGCTGCTGCCTGCGCATCACGGTAGCGACGGCCTCCTGGTCCGTGCACCTGAATTATACAGTAAGTGTGTGTTTGTGCAGTTAATGTATACACGGAAGAGGCTGCTCATGAGCAACCACTATATATTCCTGCTGATTATAACCTTACCCGAATCTTAACTGTGCAACCCGTTTATCCCACAAGCTTCAAGGCACATGCCTACTGAAAAGACGCTGGAACAAAGTAACAGTTGAACGGGATTTCACATCAAAAAAGGAAAGTCAGCCTTGTGATAGATAGAAAGAAGTCAGAACATCTGTTTCAGTTAAATATCTTTAAATTACTCATTTGGATTTGAGTCATCCAGAAACTGGGCACATCAAGGCTGCCAATTAAACTCCCTTAATGTAGAGAACACCGACAGGAAAGCGAGGGGACAAGAGAGGCAGCACTTAGTCCTTATACCACAGGGACGCTCGTGTAGCCGGATGAAATCCCTGTCAGACAGCGGAGAGCAGCAAACGCTGGCTGCAACGCCAGGAACCCCGGAGTGAAGCCATGAAGAGCCCAGGGATAAAATTCAGGCGCAGAGAAGGGCAGCCCAGACACACAGTGAAATGAGCAGGGAGCCGGGCAGGTGAGTGCTCGCTCTGAGGAGCAACCCACGCTGCAGGATACCGTCACGGGAAAATTAAACTACCCAGCCCTCAGCCAGGAGTGAGGCAACGAGGAGCATTCATCACACACGAGGTCATGCCTCTTAAACTCAGAAATACAGGCAACCCAACCAGAGCACACACCATCAGTTAATATTACTTACTACATGAAGAAAAAATTATTTAGGCCATAATATAGGGGCAGCAAAACCCCCTCTGGCTTTTAAATTTAGAGTAAGTGATTTCACCATAGGGTAAGAGTAGGTTAAAAAATGGAACAGCTCCAGCTCAACTGCCCCCACCTCACCCGACTCCCCAAAGAGGTTGGAAATTTATCTGGGATAAGCTACATTAATGAAAAGCATTATCGGTCAACAAAATGATGAAGGAATCGAAAGTTATTTTTCACACCAGACACATTAAAGCTACAGCAGGGAAAAAATTAAAGGAAGAAACTGCAGTTTCAAAGTTGTCTAAAAACCGGTTGAGTATTTTTGATTTCATTAAAAGATTTTTGTCCATTTTTGCAGCAAAAGAGAAAAAGCTGCCTTGCCTTTTCAAGAAATACTTCCTCTCCTGTAAAATTACTGTAAAAAAAAAAATCCCTAATAATGTTTTCTTTAGAATAGGTATCCTTAGAGATAAAAAGGAAGGCAGAAATGAACACAGGTAGCCAAATGGCTTAAAAAACGTACAGGTGGCAAAAACTACAAGAACAGAACAATAAATCTCCAAGTATTAAATAACACTACAGGATTGCATGAGATGGTTAAAACTAAAAGATATAATTAAGAAAAGGTTTAGTCTAACTGAAGAAAGGTAATCATGGCCAAGTGAGAAGAAGGTTAACCTTAAAATAGCTATTAATTAAAATCAGACAGCCTGAAGTAAGTATTTTCATAGAACGTAATCTTTACCAACAAATATTTTGCAATGTCACAGAAACTGGAGAAGCACCAAGTACTGAATAAAATATGTTGCCAAGGTTGCCATAACCTAATACAAAACAATTTCTGGTGATTACATCACGTCACATTATTTTCATGACCCCACCTTCCAGCTCTTATGCTTAACAGCATCCACAGAAATTGGATCTTGCCCCCTTAATGTAAAAGATAGGTTTATAATCGAAAGAACACATACAGAAAAAAGCCTTAAAGATGTCTTAGTTAGCAAATTAGACATGAACTTCGCTGGGACTATGCAGCTGGTGACTGATAGACAGAAATGTTACACTTGAGACCATCCCACGCTGTACAGGTGTCACGGGAACTACATCTGGACAACTACATCCAGCTTAACCAGCAGGAGAAAGGCCCTGGCAAACTGCAAGGAATGGAGAGAGAAGTAACAAAGACGCTGGGCTGTCTTTAATGGTGGAGAAAAGTATTGAAAGAAAGGGACAAAGAAAGAGCAGCCCTCAGAAGGACTAGGGGGTGCTGGTGGATGAGAAGCTCAATGTGAGCTGGCAACATGCGCTGGCAGCCCAGAACCCCCCCGCACCCTGGGCTGCACCCCCAGCAGCGTGGCCAGCAGGGCCGGGGGGGGATTCTGTCCCTCTGCTCTGCTCCTCCCCTTCCAGTGTTGCCTCCAGCTGTGAAGCCACCAACATCAGAAGGACATGGACCTGTTGGAGCAGGGCCAGAGGAGGCCACGGAGATGCTGTGAGGGCTGGAGCCCCTCTGCTGGGAGGACAGGCTGAGAGAGTTGGGGGGGTTCAGCCTGGAGAAGAGAAGGCTCCGGGGAGACCTCAAAGACCTTTCCAGTCCCTCAAGGGGCTCCAGGAGAGATGGGGAGGGACTCTGGATGAGGGAGGGGAGCCCTAGGAGGAGGGGGAAGGGTTTGACCCTGAAAGAGGGGAGATGGAGCTGAGATCTGGGGAAGAACTTGTTTGGTGTGAGGGTGGTGAGAGCCTGGCCCAGGTTGCCCCGAGAAGCTGTGGCTGCCCCATCCCTGGAGGGGTTGAAGGGCAGGTTGGAGGGGGCTTGGAGCAACCTGGTGTGGTGGGAGGTGTCCCTGCCCAGGGCAGGGGGTGGCACTGGGGAGGGTTTACGATCCCTTCCAACCCAAACCATTCCATTACTCTGTGATTCCAAAACACCTATCTTGTCTATACTATTGACCAGTAACCAACTATTTCACTCCAAATATTGCCATAGGGATTGCCCCAGTTGGAGCTCTCCCTGAAGGGCAGCAGTTCTGCAGGCCAAGGGACACCCCTGGAACAGGGATCCTCTTAAGGCTTGAGATTCCCGACCTGAGACCCAGCGATCCTTCCTTACACATGGCAAAGCGATCCCCCGCCTGTGACAGGTCCTCCGCCAGTGACTGACAGCATGCTCTATTAACGCCATGAAACATTAATAACCCCTATAGTCAACATTATCCTTAAGCATTATACAGATAATTCCACTGGACATAAACCGTTGTTCAAGTCTGAGATTATGACTTGATCCAGTTGCACTGAGGCTCCAAAAAGAGTTTAGAAAGCAGGGGGGGTCCACCCTGAACCTCATGTGCCCTCTTTACTTTGTATCTCTGGTCTACGCGTGAGCCATTCTAGCTTGACTAACTCAATCTTCCTCTGTATGTTCCTTCCATGCAGTAATTGTAAAGTGAACCTTGCCATCAACCTTATGGAACATTGTCAAAACACTGCTAAAACTTTTTTAATTCCATCAAACTTATTGAACTGTCAAATTATTATTTTACCTCAATAAAACATATTGTGGCTTCTCTCTTTCGAGTGAGTTGCACTCCACTCATCCATGGCAAATATGTACCTAACAGTGATTACCAACTGCAGCCATCAGTTCACGGGTGACCACCATCAGAAACCATATTTTCCATGTCCTTTTTCAATATTCTGCAAGACCGGAGCATGCTTAATGTGATTCCTGCTTCTTTTCAGATATGAGATATGAGGGGGGGAGGGGGTACTAGAGATGAGCCTAAGGATAGCCTCCAGCCTGCCATTTCACTTGAGGCGAGAGATGATGACAACATCTCAGATGATGATAATGTCTCAGAAATGGGGGATGGTAACACACATGGCAGTGATGATGTCGGGGATAGTGATAAGTCAGCAACCACAGAAGGATCTAAGCATGATCAGGAGGGTATTGGGACTCGGCCCCCCACAAAAGTGGCAGGAAAATTAGGCCAGCTTAAGTGCTTCTACACAAATGCACGCAGCATGGGCAACAAACAGGAGGAGCTGGAGGCCTTTGTACTGCAGGAAAACTATGACATTGTTGCCCTCACAGAAACGTGGTGGGAAGTGTTGTTAACACCATAACACAACTGGAGTGTTGTTATCGATGGCTACCTACTCTTCAGAAGGGATAGACAAGGAAGGAGAGGTGGTGGGGTGGCCCTCTATGTTAGAAACACATTTGAATACATAGAACTTAATAATGGAAGTGACAAGGTAGAGTGTTTATGGGTTAGAACCAAGGGGAAGGCCAACAAGGCAGACATCATGGTGGGAGTTTATTACAGACCCCCAAACCAGGATGCAGTAGCTGATGAAATATTCTACCAGCAACTGGCAGAGCTCTCACAATCACTCGCCATCGTTCTTGTGGGGGACTTCAACTTCCCAGATATCTGCTGGACATACAACACAGCAGAGAGGGAACAGTCCTGGAGGTTCCTAGAGTGTGTGGAAGACAACTTCCTAACACAGCTGGCGAGCAAACCAACCAGGGAAAGCGCCCTACTAGACCTGCTGCTTGTTAACAGAGAAGGTCTCGTGGGGGATGTGAAGGTTGAAGATCGTCTCGGGCAGAGTGATCATGAAATCACAGAGTTTTCAATTCTTGCAGAAACAAGTCAGAGAGCCAGCAGAACAGCCACCCTGGACTTCCGTAAGGCAGACTTTGGCCTGTTTAGGAGAATGGTTGAGAGTGTCCCCTGGGAGGCAGTCCTGAAGGGCAAAGGTGCCCAGGAAGGTTGGTCATACTTCAAGGAAGAACTCTCAAAAGCACAGGATAAAGCCATCCCCAGGTCCCGTAAAACGAACCGACAGAGAAGGTGGCCAGCCTGGCTAAATAGAGAGCTTTGGCCGAACCTCAGGGAGAAGAGGAAGGTCTAAAGTCTCTGGAAAAGGGGGTCAGCTACTTAGGAACAATATCAAGGTGTAGCAAAGGTATGCCATAGAAAAATTAGAAGGGCAAAAGTCTAGAAGAACTTAACTTGGCAACAACAGTTAAAGATAATAAGAAGAGTTTTTTTCAATATATCAATAAAAAAAGGAAGGCTAGGGAAAATGTGGGCCTGCTAATGAATGAGGTGGGTGCCTTGATGGTGGAAGACACAGAGAAGGCGGAGTTGCTCAATGCCTTCTTTGCTTCAGTTTTCACTGCCAAAGCTGGCCCTCGTGAACCCCAGACCCTGGAGACAAGGGAGAGGATCTGGAGAGAGGAAGTCTCCCCCTCTGTTGGGGAGGACTGGGTTAGAGAGCACTTGGCCAAACTAGACATCCACAAGTCCATGGGCCCTGATGGGATGCACCCACGAGTGCTGAGAGAACTGGCAGATGTTATTGCTAAGCCACTCTCTATCATTTTTGAGACATCTTGGAGAACAGGAGAAGTGCCTGAGGACTGGAGGAAGGCAAATATCACTCCAGTCTACAAAAAGGGCAAGAAGGAGGACCCAGGGAACTACAGGCCAATTAGCCTCACCTCTGTCTGGGGAAAATAATGGAGCGGTTTGTGCTGGACGTCATCTCCAAACACACTGAAGATCAAGAAGTTATTGGAAGTGGTCAACACGGATTTACCAAGGCTAAATCATGCTTGACCAATCTGATAGCCTTCTATGATGTTGTAACTGGTTGGCTAGATGAAGGGAGAGCAGCAGATGTCATCTACCTTGACTTCAACAAGGCTTTTGACACTGTCTTCCGTAACATCCTCATTAGAAAATTAAGGAAGTGTGGGATAGATGAGGGGGCAGTGAGATGGATTGAGTCCTGGCTGAGTGACAGGACTCAGAGGGTTGTAATTAATGGAGCGGGGTCAAGTTGGAGGCCTGTGACCAGTGGTGTCCCTCAGAGGTCAATACTCGACTGTTGAATACAGTCAATACAGGACTGTTGAACAGTCCTGTTCAGCGTATTCATAAATGACCTGGACGAGGGGACAGAGTGTATTCTCAGCAAGTTTGCTGATGATACCAAATTAGGAGGGCTGGCTGACACCGCTGAGGGCTGTGCCGCCATCGAGCGCAACCCGAACAGGCTGGAAAGCTGGGCAACGAAGAACCTAAGGAGGTTCAACAAGGACAAGTGTAGGGTCCTGCACCTGGGGAGGAAGAACTCCAGGCACCAATACAGGTTAGGGATGGATCTTCTGGGAAGCACTACTGAGGAAAAGGATCTGGGAGTCCTGGTAGATAGCACACTTTCCATGCGCCAGCAATGTGCCCTTGTTGCCAAGAGGGCCAATGGAATCCTGGGCTGCATAGGAAAGAGTGTGGCCAGCAGGTCGAGGGAGGTCATTCTCCCCCTCTGCTCTGCACTGGTGAGGCCACAACTGGAATACTGCATCCAGTTCTGGGCCCCCCAGTTCAAGAGGGACACGGAACTGCTGGAGAGAGTCCAGCGTAGGGCAACAGAGACGATTAAGGGATTGGAGCACCTCCCTTACGAGGAAAGGCTCAAGGAGCTGGGACTCTTTAGCCTGGACAAGCGAAGACTGAGGGGAGACCTTATTTATGTTTATAAGTATCTAAAGGGTGAGTTGAAGGATGTTGGAGCCGGACTCTTTTCAGTGGTTTCCAGCGATAGGACAAGGGGGCAACGGGATCAAGCTGGAACGTAGAAAGTTCCACGCAAATATGAGAAAGAACTTCTTTACGGTGAGGGTGACGGAGCACTGGAACAGGCTGCCCAGGGGGGTCGTGGAGTCCCCTTCTCTGGAGATCTTCAAGACCCGCCTGGATGCAGTCCTGAGTAACGTGCTCTAGGCGTTCCCGCTTTAGCAGGGGAGTTGGACCAGATGATCTCTAGAGGTCCCTTCCAACTCTGACAATTCCGTGATTCCGTATTAGCTGCACTCCTGTGTGAGCCACCTTTGTAATGCCTCTTACACTAAATTCCTGAGCGACCGAACTGCTCCAGGCGCTACGAAAGCAAAGAGAGTCACCAGCACTTCGCTCTCATCGGGTCCCGCCGAGGAAACAGAATCCAAACATACAAATAAAAACTAAGGGTGAAAAAAGGACCATAGCCCCCTAAGTCAAATTAAGTTTGCCGATGGTATCAGCAGGACTGGGGTTTTTTAAAATATCTAGGAGACTAACAAAGAGCACGTAACAGGAGAGAATGTTACCAAGTCTATTTCCTCCGTAAATCAAGGCGAGCATTCTGCGGATGTGTGCTCCTCTTTCACTTCGATTCACTGTGATCCCAGAGCATCACAGTGCTGCAGAATGCTGGCAAACAAACTGTCTTCTGCCCCGTTGCAGGGGATGAAGTCATACCATATTCTCTTCGCTTTTAAAAGAGACCATGTCCTTAAGCATGCATTACCTTAACAGCAGAAGCAGCTCCGCTTGTCTGTGTTTTGGGGGGTTGGCTAACATTAGCACCTCCTGGTTTCTTCTACAAAATACAAAACATAATAAACGTCAGAAATGTTGATGAAGAAAAAGAAAAGCCAAGTGAAAATGTAAACATAAAATAGTGTAAAAAAAAAAGTACACCAAAAAGTCCATTAGGACATTTTATACAAGGCAATTCATCCATAAATAAATTCTCCTATGTAACTTTAATTCACACAGACTCCTTTCAGACAGTTTTACCCAGCCCAGAATAGTCTGAGTTCTCTTGTACTGCTTTATGGACGATATACAAATCTGTTCTATTTCCTGTGGCAGAACGACTCTGTTTTTATCAACAGTTAAAGCAACAGTAACCATATATACTTTAATGAAAAGTATCAATGAAAACAAATGGGTGAGCAATGGATGTACAGACATAACTAGAATGACAACACAGAAGGTAATATCACAGCTCAGTCAAGGAAGAAAAGACAGAAAGCTAAGAGCAAGATGATGGCTTTTCTAGCTAGTAAATATCCTTGGAACTGAAACAAAACCATGACATCCCCTTTGAACTTCCAATTTTCAGCCAATGCAATGTCATTATAAGCAAGTACCACTGAGTACCGCTGCAATAACTCAGCGACATCTGAAATCTCATCTAATGAACCCTGGGAAAGCAAGCCATTATTAATGAACACAGCAAAAAGCATCAGATTTTTGGAGGCAGCAGATGTTTAAGACTTACTAATTTTCTCTAATAAGTGGAAGCTCAAGACTCACAGCTCTACTAAAGTGTTCACACTTTAATTACTCTCTACAAGCAGGGAATGATCAGAGACACAACCAGCAAACTTGGACGCAAATTCAGAAGCACTGGTTTCCAACGGATGGGACACTGGCTGCTGAACAGCCTCGGAGACCTCTGGCATTAAGGTAATTCCCACCTCCTGTTGTCTTCCAGATTCAGTTTCAAACACCAGGAGGGCATCTCCAATGAATAAAGCTGCACATGCAACAGCCAACCCCCAGTTGGTTTCCTAAAAAATATAATTCACTGAAGATGCATCTTGGTCTCCATCCCTAAAAAAAACCACTCTGTTTCTTCTTCCCAAAAGGATGAACTCCAAAAAGGATCCTTACACTCAACACAGCTTAATCTGTGGCTTGGAAAATAAATAGGACTTACAATTGTACAGCATCTTGGCAGATGCTGGGGCATAACATCACCCCTCTGTGGCCGTTTACCTAAGATGAACATCACAAAAATGTGGCCTCATGGCACAGAACGACACAAAGTGGGATATTTACATCAGATTTCCACTTAGTATTGGCCACACTGGAGACGTCCAGTTAAGACTGCTGAGCACCCTCAGGATCATAAGGAGATGATGCAGAGTTGCAGGTCCCACAGCACCCCGACGGCTTCCCTGTCCCCCCAGCACTCCTGCCCGGGGTGAAGGCAGAGCAGACGGGATGTGGCTGAGGAAGACAAGACCTCAGGCAACCAGAGAGAAGGGCTGAGCTGTAACAGCAACAAGGCACAAGGAACCGAACTCGGGAAAAATGGGGCAATCCCTTAGAACTGCAAGGTCGCTGGTGGTTACCAAGTGGTGAAAATAGAAACTATGTGTCCTGTAGGTGAACAGAGCTCATTATGATGAGAAAACCCCACCTCCACATCTTGAGCTATTCACGTCCTAGATGAGATCCTACCCACAGGGCATGCACAGTGATTTAGGAATGTTCTGTATCTTTATTCGAAACGAGAATACGAGTAGCCAAGAGGAGCTTCTTGTGAGATGCTGAGCCGCCAGTGAGCACTGCGGTGTGGCAGCGAGGGGATTTTTTCCAGTCTCAAAGCCGAGGTGAGCTGGCTCTGAGGAGCTCCCACCCAGTGCCCAGCTCTGGCAGGCATCAATAAACACACATCGTGGCTTTAGGGAGGGATAAGCTCTTTGCACCCTGGGTGAAGAGCCCAGATTTGGGACAACATCCAGACCCCAGACCTCCCTGCTCTCTGGCTGGCCCAGCTCAGTGCTTGCTGCCAACACACAGCACCCACACATACGTCCCACGGGCACCCCACACTCCTGGGTTCCCCCAAAACCTGCACAAACCCTCCGCCCGCCTGACATCCTGACCCAGGGTCCCGCTGGTCCAGCCTCAGGTTTGCCAGTAAATACACACACACACGGTTTGGAGAGGACACAGACGCTTGCCCCCCCAGCACCAGGCACCCTGTGACCCTGCACATCATCCCATCAACTGGCACCATCCCACCAACCCCCTCCAGCACCCTGCACCCTCAGTTCCAGCCTCACCAGCTGCAAAGTCCATTTGCTGCAGCTTCCCAAGAGCCGGACCACTACAGGGGCTGACCAGGTTTCTCTCTGGCTGTTGCCCTCGTTGACAGTAATTGCTGAGGTTTTATGCCTCTGCACATCTGTCTCTCTCCCTTTCCTTACCCTCCCAGCTGAAACAATAAACATCCTCATGCTCCACGTGTCCAACTGGTGCCACCAACCAGATGTGCTCCTTTCACAGCCTCCCTCATCCTTCATCGGTCAGGTCTGCCTCTGTATTTTCTTCTTATGGCTCCTTTGACCAGACACCCTTAAAAGAGCCAACTCTCTCCTTTTGCACACCCCGCAACCCCCATTACAATGAACATTTTTAATTCAAGCAATAGTCTCCAGCCCCAGGTGACAATGCTCCTAAGGGCAGGTGACAAAGGTGTGACGTTACAGTTTTGTATGGACAATGCCAAGATGCAAAATGCTTTGGGTTTTGTCTCTGATGTGCATTAAAGACAATGTAGTGCATTAAAGACTTGGTAGTAAGCATCATCCACAAATGCTTCAACTTTATAACTAATAAATAAATTATTAGGTTGTTGAAGGAACACAAAAATTTAAGTGCTACCTTTCCATTTTCAAAACTAGAAGGAAAAAAAACCATCAAGAGCGAGCAGACATCTGAAGAGCAACCAGTATTCTGCGTCTACCCTCAGTATCACAGCTCTCCACCTCCACCCAAGGCTCAGCCCTTGGTTCAGGACCTCACAGTGTTCAAGACTCACCCTTGGCACCTAACCCACGTCTAAGATAACTGTGAAGCTCTGAAAACCCACAAATAACCTACTGTTGTGCAGAAGGAGTTTTTATGACACCTACCAACACATTCAAAAATTTCAGGCACAAGTCTAGCCTTTCCTCCCGCCCCAATCAGAAATAGAACAAAAAACTAATAGAGTAAAATAAATCTTTGTTCTGAGCATGAACTTACGTTAAACAATTAAACGGTGTAAGAAAAAATGTTAATGCAAGCATTTCTCTGTTTCACAGTAAGTGGAACAGCAATAAAGGTACAGGTAGGAGACAGAGAATAAAAAGAAGCAAATAAATGCTTTTCTGGAGTAGAGAAAGGCTTCCTGGAGATAAACTACATAGAAAGTTAAGCCACGACATCACATCAGCATTCTTCGCTGAATACTGACCACAACAGGCTAAGTAGAGGCACACCTTTCAGTTCCCGGGGTCAGCTTTCAACAGCAACTTCTCTGCTACCCACCCCTTAATACATTTGTAAAAGCATAACAATTGGCCGCATCAGGCTCCTGGGTTCATCCTTCTTTTAAGCATATTAAAATAATGGTGTTTTGTACTTCCCAGCATCCTCCACACAAAGCTCCCTGCAGGCAAACCGGCTCCGACACCCTTTATGAACAGACCCACCAGAGCTGTGGGAACAGATTCTTCCCCCCCTCCTCTCCAAGAAGTAGAAAAGCATTTTTCTTCTGTGACAGTCTCAGACACGATCAGCTGGAGAATCACCTCACGGCTGCACTCACACCTCGCTTCCCAACCCGGTAATAACAGAGCTAATCAATTATCATAGCATAGCTTCTTTATGAAATTAATTAGAAGAATCAAGAGCCTGTACAGAATCACGTGTGAAGGAATAAGAGCTGCGGCACACAGGTACTCATAATCTGCTCTTCATTATTAGCTGTGGCTTCAAAACAAAAACCCAGAACACTGTTTCAGAGTGGAATATTAATTCTCCCATGTTTAATGAAGGGGAGATAAAATACAAATCCCTCTGATATTAAGATTTTCCGAGTGAAGACATGCATTAAGACTGGTGTCTAGAAATATGGATTAAATGTTCATATTGGACTATAACATTCAAGCATTCATTATACTATTGCAATGAGAATGCATATGGTACAGTTAAGAAAAAAAAGTACCACATGAGCAAAGAAGATGCAATCTTTGTTCTGTAATGCTTTTGATGACCGTAACCAGCATTTCAGCCTCCAGCTTTCAATCTTTCATTTGAAAATTTCTTGAGCATCAATCACACTCTATTTCTTCCTATGGCAGGAAGAGCCTCACATCACAACAGCTCCCAACGAGTATCATAATTTAACCGAAATAAAGTTATTTTTCAACTACCTTTTGCATCTTAGCCAAAGAAGAACCAAAACAGAAAAGGAAGACCAGCAAACAAGCCGGTGCTGTACTCCTTTGAACCCCTCTACTCAGACCCCGGGCACTCAGTGCAGGGGAAAAAAACCCAAACAATGCACTTAAATAATTTGGTACCAAGTAGAAAGAAACCTTGCAAAGGCCCTTATCAAAGTTACTTTTGCGCCTCCTCAATTCAGACCAGTAGTGGGCACTCCAACGGACTTTTACCAGCCATGATGTCTTTATTCAGCGTTACCCACTGGAGTTTGAGTAATGTTAATGCTTTTTCTGGATGAGGAACCCTGCACAAGCATCAGGCTTAAAAGTTGTGACAGAAATCCTGAGCAAAGAACCAATTCTAAAAGGACAGTAATGCTTTGGTGCCAATTATCACCATCATCATCGCAAAGTAAAGAAAGTATTTCCTTAAGTAAAGAATAATGAGCTGAGCAAGCAGCACATGCTTTGTCCACATGGCTGTAAAGTATGACTCCAAACAGCACGACTCGTTAGGGAGGGTCTTGTTTCACACCATATCTGGTAAATCACAGCCCCACTCTAAGCTGAGGCTTCAAATTCCTAGAATATATGGCTCCATCTTCCTTTTAATACCACATTTCTACATTCAGACACCAGCAATGCACAGGCTAGATTTTTAGAGTGATACAGAAGCTCTCAATGGTATTTTACTCTACAACAGTAAAAAGAGAACAGGTCTTATTACAGAATGCAGTTAACAACACAAGCATGAAGCAATTCAAAACAGAGTGTGAGGTTTTCAGAGCAGAACGTGAGCGTTTGGTTTGCATCAATGTTATGAGTTACAGACGCAGTTATGTATTAAAGCATACCGTGCCCGCTACGGCAGCCCTCGGAAGGGGCAATACCGAACACAGCCGTCGAGAACAGGACCATGCAACTCATCACAAGACAAGACCTGTCTCACTGAGGCCACCCAAAGTGTCCCACATCCCGTTTCCCCATCCCGAGCAGCAGCCAGCAGCAGGTATAAAAGAAAGCAAAAGCAGTGATGTAGAAATAGGTCAGGCAGGTGTCAATACCCCTTCCAAACACTCTCACAGAGTCACACAATTTGTGGCTCAAGGGACTTAATTTCAGTGTATTTCATAAACTATCCTGGGTTTCTCTTCAGTGATTTTGTCCTGTTTCCCCTTGAAAGGATGTATCTTTTAGCATCCAAAAGCTTGTAGAGCAGTGATGCCTTGATGGCACACAAGATCTGAACAGATCTGAAACTGGTGGAAGGGCACACGTAAGCTGATGTCAAGGTGAGAGGTAAAGGAAAACCACACCAGCTGTCTCTCGCCTGCTAACATTTTACACAGAAAATTCCTAAAAGCCTTGGAGCATCAGGCGGGAAGGAGAAGGAAATTGTCATACACTTTGCAATGGCGTGCTGCAAACATGTTGACTCACATCACCCACTTCTATGGGTGGCAGGTGCATCCCAGCTGCAACACACGCCACAGCTTCAAGTGCATGAGCAACCACCAATTCCAGCAACCATCATTGCTCTTCTGTCAACACCCACCACACGCACACTCATGAGGAACGAAAACATTTCATTAAAGCTGATTTGGATTCTCAAGAAGCATCTGATTCTCCTCAGAATGTGAATTCAACAAATACAAGCTTCTGAAAACCGAGACATGAAGATTTCAGGTACATCCTTGTGACGTTAACCTTTGTCCTTCAGTAGTGCCCAATACAGCCATTAACAACGCACAAAGCACTGTCAACTATGCCGATAAAGAACTGCCTACATCTTCTTTCAATTACATGTTGTGACACACCTGCAGTTTCCAGTTCTGTCCTTCCAGCAAATCTTTTACCTATTTCTACAAAACAACCTGTTGCTCACCAGTTGCTCATCATTAGATTGACAGATTATCTGTAACTCAACCTAAAGCTGACCATACCTGTAGGAAGTAGACCCCACCAGTCTGTCCAGACCTGAAGCTTGAGAAGCACTGCTGAAATGAGGCAAAACACTGACTGTCTCTTTCCTTTGATAACACACAGTAATGAAGTGGAGGAGATCTTTCCAAGAGCAGCATGGCCCTGTAAAGCAGGGTATCATGGTCCTACCCCTTCCAAAACTCTTTCACAACACCTCTATCCTGTGCTAGGTGCAGTGGCACCAAGTGTTAGTGCAACCAAAGGGCTTCCAAGTCACTACCATGGGCTATGGTGAAGGACAAGGGTTAAAGTAAAATGGGTGTATAGGCTTAAGGACATGTCTCAGGTTTTGTTTTCAGAAACCGCAGAGACTAAATTTAGTATTTTAGAAGGAAGAGAGGCAACAGTCGGAACCTCAGTACTGCGATAAGGTCTATGTTTCTGGCCACTGAAAGTTTTATAACTAACTAATGTCTGTTGATACATCATAGACAAAGTGCACATACTCCCTGCTGTGGCTCCATGTAACTGCAAAACTACGGTGTCACTAAATAGATCATCTCCACGCCAGTAACTCCTAACTCTTTTAATGCATTATTTTATTTTATTGTATGGTGATACTAGAAATGGAAAAATCTTATGGAGCCATTTAATCTCCTCAGCAGCTCTGTGCAAGTCATGTTTTACCAGGCAGGTTTCTATTCACAGTAAACCTGCTGTGTTTTTGTCTACCTGCTTTTAAGCCTCCAAGAAGGATGGGTCTAAGAAGCCTATTCTACACCTTAACAGCACAGATCTTCAGTTCTTGATGTTCTGGCTAATTAGCATCTCCCACTCAAACTCATGTCAGACCTTTCCTACCTTTACTTTTCAAAGCTTTACTCTTCTTCTGTCACTCCTTCAAGGCTAAGTACCCAAAGAATCTGAGAGACAGAGTCGTTTATTGTTATTTTTAGCTAAACCATGAGCATACGCGGCTTTTACAATTTTCCCTTCAATATGAATATGAACTCTTCAAAGACCTTTGTATTTCCTTGTCATTTTTATAATGCATTACCAAATCTTTTCTAGCAGGGAGATGAACAAACTCAATATTCTAGGTAAGGCTGTCCACAGCTATCTACAGATGGATTATGAATTTCTGCTTCAAAAACTGAAGACTACTGGAAAAATCTACAACTTTTAAACAAAAAAATAACATTGCAGAGTCCTGCAAAATCTGTACAAAGATTCTGAGTTGCTACTTCAACTGCTTAAAAATTCAGAGTGCTTTGGAGTGTGAACTGTGATGGACCTAATGTTATTCAGTGGGCCTAAGGAGAACTATTTTGATCTACTTTCCCTTTTAAGCATTATAAAGCCAATGGAACAAGTCAAATATCTAAAGAAATTCACAAGAGGACACACATGCAGTATTCTAAGGACTCACAAGATAGAAGCCTCAGGTCGATAAACTTAGTGACAGCTTTCTTTTGCTAAAAACAGATATTCTCAGTGAGAGGTCAGAAACCATAGCTCCACAACCCAAACCACCGCCTTCAATGCCCACCCTTCCCACAAAGAAGTCAGCACTTCTATATCAAGAGCAACAACCTGCAGTCAAAGAATTTGGCATAAAAATAAGAATGTATAAAAGAACAATGCTATTTAGGAAAAATCTAAGCTGTCTAGAGAGGAAAGGAGGAACATGTTCCCAGGCTAGACAAAGGACAGGAAAGAAAGGTAATTGCTTTAATCATCTCCTTCAGAGGACCGTAATAACAGCGTTCACTGGTGGTGATCTGCACAGCAGCTGAACACACCACAGCTTAGAGAAAGTTAAGGATCAGGCACAACTATTTCTGGCATCCTTGTATCAATGATTGATGTTTGAAGCCAAAAAGCAGACAACTAATAACAGACATTTCTACAAATTCCTCACATTCTGAATCTGCTTTTAGCCTTCCTCAGGGAATCACTGCTCCTGCTTGGTTCCTGGCTTGGACAACACCCTCTCTTTGTGATACCAGCCTGACTCCCTGTAACACACAAGGACCTACCTCTGAGTGGCTGACAGGGCTTGGAGCTGCTGGGAGAGAGAAGACCCCAACGCTGCCCACAACCCATATGGCTTCTGATCATTAACAACTGCTGCTACACTCAGGCTGCGAAGTTGCTTGTGTACACTTGTTACAACCCAGCAGGAACTCTAGAACTGTAAATACCCATTCCTGAGGAGGCAGTATCTTGAAAAAAAGTATTTTTTCTAAAATACAGCACTGACTAAGTATTTGCAAGTGTGCCAGGAGATGGCCCAGAGATGGAACACGTATGTATGAATTTGGATTTGTATTTTTGGAAGAAAAGCCAGGATGCAGCCAAGGTGGAAAGCGTCACAGTGCACTCACTTCATCCGTACTTCTGAAACCGGGACCATCAGATGTGTCCCAAAGCATATCTGTACTGCAGAACAGACGCGTCCACGGAGATCATTCCCACCAGTACTAACACGAAGGATTTGTGAAAGGATGAGCAGAGCAAAGAAATATTTTCAACAGGCTGCTCAGCGGCACAAGACAAAACTATACATTCCTAGAATGAATCATGAGTGACTACAGTCACCAGTTAGTTGTCTGAAAAATACCACTTTGCTATCAAATGACAAAAATCTGCATAGGAGGAAATCCATTACCAACTTTTCTTCTTAATATGTTCAAACACTTGAATTTACCTCTTCTGCTTCTGCTTTATTCTCTCCCGATGTGGAAGAAGCTCCACTTGCCTTCTTGTCGCCATGCTGTAAAATAGAGATGCGTAGCTATTAAGATCTTAAATGATACCTTCTATGTAGAGAACTTCCCAAATATCTTAGTGCGTGTGTGGTTCCTTCCACCTACCACAGTACAACACAAGGGAACATTGTAAGTTTTCCTTCTCCCTATTGGACAGGATTTGATGATCTTTAAGGTCATTCCAACTCTATGGTTTCTAAATGACTTGCTGGGGAACTTCAAGTGAAATCACAGTCAGCAAGTCATGACTTCCAGGGCAGTACACATAACATGACTGTTCTTATGAGAAGTTCTAGAAGATATTAAGCTTATCACTCATTCCTTGTCCCCACAGTGCTCTCCAGTACTCCCTTCAGAACGCTGTCAGTCCCCCAGGCTCCAGCAGAAACCGAACAGCTCTGAGAGACCCACACGAGGTGTGCAACTACGAGCATCTGCTCCAACATCTGAACTGTCCTCAGACACACCGAGATGCTCACTATGCCCACCCCTCCTAACCTGGCAGAGTGCTGCTCCTACAACTTCTAGAATTCTGCTGCTCATATCCAAAAAGAAATGCTCTAACAGTTCGGACAGAGGCACACATTAGGAAACACAGTTCTTCCAGGTTCCCCAAACGCCCTGCCTCCTTCATCCCCTCCAAGACTTTAAACCTCTTGCCTTCATCCAACCTCATGTGCAATCCCATTTGCTCCCCACGTGCGGCAATGTAAAGAAAGGCACACGTTTGTTCATCATGCACACTGGCATCCAGCACATTTTACTCTCTGTATCTCTGAGAAGTGGTGAATAAGGTCCCTCAACAAAACTTTTTCAAAAGCATATTGTTTAATCTTTAGAAGTAAAAAAAAAAAAAGTAAAAAACAAGAAATTTCACCATGAATATAAATGGCAACATAATATAGCTATTATCTAATATCTCAGCTGGTGTAACTTCCCACAGCAACTGAGACATCTGGGAAGGAGGATTCACGTCTGGTTTGTTTTGTTAAGTAAAGACAGGAGATGATTTGAGACCAATTTATTCCCTTCTGTTTTGAGGACTGAGCAGCAGGAGGTGAAGTTTGCTAACTCACAAAAGTAATGAGTTCCTGCAGATTTTTCTTTACATGGCTATAGGGATGAAGTAATGATCCGTGTATCACTGCACTATCTTTGGCAGAAATGTGCCCGAGTACATCAGCAGACAGGCTGGGAAAATACTATAGCTGAATGAACAATAAAACTAAACGTAAAAAAAACCCAGCATGTCTCTAATCTGTTTCCATTATGGTGGTATACGACAAAAATTTCAAAAATTAGTTTGGAAAACCTCTAATAATTCAAGTTTCTAAAATGACTCTGGGCATGACTAAGATATTTGACAAGTTTTAAAATTGAAAATGCTATTCTCTTACTCCAGTTGTGCCTCTTCAGAGGAAAAATAAGCCCCAAAGGTTGTCTTTTCAGGTAAGAGATGAATTGACTCACTGCCCCGTAATAGCACTTTCAGTATAGACACAATTAACCCAGTTATCTGTGCTTTTTATTGCTGCCATAAAAGCACACCACACACATACCAGTAAAAGCAATGTCAGTGAGCGTGCTCTCGCAGAGCCAGCCACGCTGTAAGGCTGAGGAGATAGAGCTCCTGCCCAGAAACTCAGTTGTGCAGACCGGGCTCTCTTCCTAGACGGATGCTCTTGGTATCACAACACTCTAAAAGCCAAGTGCTGCCCCGAATCCAGCTATTTCAGCTAATAAAGCAAGCACATCTTTCTGTACACTGCATGTATTTTATTGCTTTTATTCATAGAATTGCCCAGGTTGAAGGGACCTTTCAGATCATGTAGTCCAACCATCAACACAACACTGAAAAAAACCACCACTAAACCGTATCACTTCATATTCATTTGCTTCTTCAAATTTGGACATCGCTTTAAGAGCAGCAACACCAGTTAAAGCCCAGACTTTAATTTTTTTTTTGTCTTTTATTAAACCAAGTCACAGAATGCCAGAGCCTTACTTGGTTCCTACTGAGTGTGCCAGGCTTTCACCAGGGCCAGATCTGGTGTCACCCTTCCTCCCTAAGTCCATCTTCTCGCCTTCCCACCAAGGAAACCCAAACCAGACAGGACACAGCATCAATAGGGGCCCCCGTCCCAGGTCTGTGCAGGGGGGAAATGCTGTGTCCCAGCAGGTGGACGGGGCTCAGAGTGTCCCCTCCAGCCTTGGCAGACGCTGCTCCTGTTTTCCTGGAGCAGGGGGTGAGGTACAGGAGTCTGCGCTGCTTGCAGAGAGGGCAGGACAAGGGGGCTGGCAGGATTTCCTCAACCACCCTTCGAGCAAAACTTCAATGCCATGTCCCTGAGGGACATCCCAGGGTGGCTTCACTGGCCAGAGAGGACAAGGAATGGACCAGGCCAAGGACCACAATTTTTCCACCCCTAAACTTGAGTTGGAGAGAGATTAAATGCATACCATCTTCTCTGCAGCAGGGTCTGTCAAACAGCACCTGTAACAATGGGACTTAAAAGCCAAATACATTTAGTTTTAACCACAGGAACAAAGCACATATAGTCCAACCAAAGTAATTTTCGATGCAGTAAGTTGGCATCACACACTGTGTACACATCAAGTGCTGATACTCTCTGGCCTCAGATAATAAAGCGGTCTATGGAAGTATTACCTCTCCTGAAAGCCTGCCAAAGGTGACCTTGGAAATCACAACTTCCTAACACACCTCCTGAGAGGACCATGCTGGTTCCCTGAGCAGCTGATGCTTAAGACATGAGAAAAGACCCTGTTTCAAACATGCTCCTCAACAGCTCTTTTCTGCTCTGTATTTCCAAGCTGGATGCACATCACCTCGGAGTGATGAATAGGAGGACTATTCATCACCACTCTCTGGGCCCATCCCTCCAGCCAGTTTTTCATCCAGCGAAGCACACGCCATGAGCCAGTTTCTCCAGGAGAACGCTGTGGGAAATTGTGTCAAAAGCTTTACTAGAGCCTAGGGAGACAATATCCACAGCGTGTCCCTCACCCACCAAGTGGGCAACCTCGTCATAGAAGGAGATCAGGTTTGTCAAGCAGGACCTGCCTTTCACAAACCCACGCTGACTGAGCCTCATCGCCTGACTGTCCTGCAGGTGCTGTGTGATGGCACTCAAGATCATCTGCTCCATATTCTTCCCCAGCCTCTTGTAGACGGGCATCACATTTGCTGTTTTCCAGTCCACTGGGACCTTCCCAGTTCGCCATGACTGCTGGTCAGTGATAGCAAGTGGCTTGGCGAGCATATCGACCAGCTCCCTCGGCACCCTGGGGTGGGTCCCATCCAGCCCCATAAGCTTCTTTATGTCTAAGTGATGTAGCAGGTCCCTCACCATTTCCTGTTGAATTAGGGGGTGTCATTCTGTCCCCCATCCCTGTTGACCATCTCAGGGGCTGGGTACCTGGAGAACAACTGGTCTTATATTAAAGTCTGAGGCAGACAAAGCATTGAGTACCTCAGCCTTTTCCTCATCCTTGGTCACTGTGTTTCCCCCCGCATCCGATAAATGGTGGAGATTCTCCTTAGTCCTCCTTACAGAAACATTTTCATTGTCTTTTACAGCAATAGCCGGATTAAGTTCTAGTTGGGCTTTGGCCCTTCTAATGTTCTTCCTGCACAGCCTCAGGCAATCTTTGTAGTCTTCCTGAGTGCCCTGCCCTGTCTTCCAGAGGCCATAGGCTTTCCTTTTCTTCCCCAGTTCCAGCCAGAGCTCTGCATTCAGCCAGGCTGGTCTTCCCCCCTGCCTCATCCTGCAGCACATGGGCACGGCCAGCTCCTGTGCCTTAAAGATCTCCTTCTTGAAGAATGTCCAGCTTTCCTGGACTCCTTTGTCCTTCATATATATTGTTTTATAGACACACCTTTAACTTCTGAACCAAAGAGCATTCATAATGTAACTGCCCCAGGTGGAAAGCACAGAGCAAAATACAACCAACCAACCAACTGCATTTTCAGCCTATGTATGCAACAGTCAGACCTCAACTACAGGTCTTGCTGCAAGAAACTCCTTCTAAACCCTGGGGGCTCCATTAGCGCTAATGAGCCTTTGGTTCAAAGCCATTGCACAGCACCTCGGAGGCCCGCAGCGACAACACGCTCAGCAACTGGGTGAGGAGGGAAGCCTCCTTGCGAGATTCTCTGCTGAAGTCAACCAGCTCGGCATCACAGATATTAAAGGAGACATATCATTTTATGTGGATAGGAATCTAACCTTCGTTTTCGGTTGAAACTGGGAAGGAGACAGATCTCTGACGCTGCTAAGAAGACTACCAGGCAGAAAGAGGTGCCAGGGAACTACAACTAGCAACGTAAAGAATGGAAAGGGGAAAAATGGATTCTTCTTACGGCCACCCCATTCTGCTTTAAATACGCCAGCCAGTAAAAACCCTGGTAGAGCTGTGAATCTCTTTTCTGTCTGTTCCTCTCTTGCACCTTTTCTGCTTTGCTTACTCATCCTTTAGGCTGTGAGGTCCTCCAGGCAGACACTACCCTGTGCGAGATACATGCATGGAACAAGAGAGGACGCGTGTCTCACGTGGAGGTCACAGGTCCCATGTTGCTGCCAGCAGCTGTGACAACGGGCTGCCCATGGAGCCCATGGAGGAGTGGTTTCCTTAGCCGATCACAGGTAGTCACGTTGTCTTAGCATCTCTTCTTACCCTTGATTAGGTGAACCAGGACTACCGAGGCCTTTAGCGTTCGTGTCGTCACTCAATGCAGCAGTTCCCAAACTTTCCTCCCTGTGCCTTTCTGTCACTTCCACCACATTCTGTCACTTCCACCACATTCCTTGACACAAGGAATGATATCTGAAAACATTACTCAACACCAACCCAAGCTACTCTGAGCCATTTAAAAGTACAGTTATAAATTCAACAGATTAAATCTACCTGATTATCTGTTAGGAAACACATTAAAGTGATATTTTCTCTGAAAGCCACCTAACACAATGCACACTTTCTGTAAAACTTTAACAGTGTGCAAACTTTTCCTCACCACTCCATCAAGAGACCAACCATTTCCTCATATGACTAATAAATTATAAAGATGACTTTTCAAGGTAATTGCAGGTTCGTCACAGTAATGAGGACCGACCTAAGTCCAGCCAAACCACACGGAGCCATCAGAGGGGCTGTGGTTCACTCAGGGAGTCACTGCCAAGCGAGGACTATTCCAGGCAACTCCACCACCCACCTGCAGTCAAGAACAAGCTGCTGAAAAAAAAAAAAAAGGCAGACTGCGGAGTTTTTCCCAAAACTGCAACAATCCCGAATAAATTCTGCCTCATGTCACAAATCGCCGTGCGGTAGTTTCGTCAGCTAGCGAGCTTGCACTATTCAGAAGATTACGAAAACAGCCGACAGCACGAAAAAAAGCAGAGTTTTTTACAAGCAGAGCTGGTAACAGGCGGCGGAGGGATTATGGAAGCGCCGCCAGAGAACACCAAGTTCTCATCTGACCCGAAACTCTACTGCGCCAGCCTTTAAAAAAAGCGCTGATTTGCCGGCAGTCACCACAAAATCTTTTTCCTTATCCCTCCTTAAACCCTCACATCGGAGCGGGGAGGGACCCTGCGGGACACGCCGTCCCGGGGAACCCCCCACACCCGGCCGCCCCCCGCGCCCCCCGGCCCGCTCCCACGGCCGCAGCCCCCCGCATTTACCATGGCGTACCACCACCGCGCGAAGGCCATGGCGCTGCCCGCTGCTCCTCGCCGCCCGCCACCGACCGGCCCTGCCTGGCCGCGCCCCGGCAGCCGCCTCCGCCCCAGGGCGGCACCCGCCTCCTCCCCGCCGAGGCTGTGGGGCGGCGGGGCCGGCCCGCCATTGCCCCCCCCCCCCCCCCCCCGCCCAGTCTTACCGCCGCTCCCGGCTGCGACATGGCGGCGGGTTCTCTGCCGCCTGCCCCCGGCGCTGCTGCGGGGGAGAGGGGGCGAGGGGGGCGGCCGGTGGCGACGAGCAGCGGTCCCGGTGCCGCAGCCCTCCGGTCCCGCTCGGCGGCCGGTCCCTCCCCTTCCTGCCCGGGCCGGGGCCGGGGGGGCCGGCGGCGGGGCCCCGGCTGAGGCGGGCGGGCGGGCGGGGGCCGGGCGTGAGGCGGCGGCCACCGCTGTCCCTGTCAGCGCCGGCGGCGGGACGACGCCCGCTCGAAAAAAGAGTGGCTTTTCCTTAAAAAATGTGAGTTGTGTGGCGGAAAAGGGCACACACACTTCCCTTTTCCTCACAAAAGTCGGCCTCTCAGCCTTTCCCCTTGGAAAAGTGTTGGCGGCGGCCGGCCGGCCCTCAGCTCGGCGCTGAGGGAGATGGTGCCGGGGATCCTGCCCTGTCAGGGCTTCCCCCGCCACAGAGCTGGGTGGCAGCGGCTCCAGCTCCACCGGCACCGCCGGGCCTCGGGGACGCCAACGCCTCCAACAGCCCGGCACCCCAGCTCCTCCAGACCCCTGACATTATAAATACTTAAAGGGAGGGAGTCAGGAGTACGGGGCTGATCTTTTCTCAATGGTGCCCAGTGACAGGACAAGAGGAAATGGGCACAAACTTGAGTATAAGAGGTTCCACCTAAACATGAGGAGGAACTTTACTGTGAGAGTGGTAGAGCACTGGAACAGGCTGCCCAGAGAGGTGGTGGAGTCTCCTTCTCTGGAGACATTCAAACACTGCCTGGACAAGATCCTGTGCAACCTGCTCTACGTAGACCCACTCTGTTGGGGGGTTGGACTTGATGATCTCCAGAGGTCCCTTCCAACCCGATATGATTCTATGATTCTATCCCGGCTCCTCCGGGACCCCAGCTCCCTCAGCTCCCCAGCTCCTCTGGCACCCCGGATCCTCTGACACCCCAACATCCCAGCTCCTCCAGGACCCCAGTTCCTCCAATACCCTGGTTCCTCTGGGACCCTTGCTCCCTCAGCTCCCTGGCTCCTCTGGCTTACCGTCCCATCTGACACCCTACTGCCTCCAGCTCCTCCAGCTCCCTGACATCCAGGCTCCACTGGGACCCCAGCTCCCTCAGCAACCTCAGCTCCTCTGGCACCCTGGATCCTCTGACACCCCAACATCCCAGCTCCTCCAGGACACCAGTTCCTCCAACACCCCGGCTCCTCTGGGACCCTTGCTCCCTCGGCTCCCTGGCTTCTCTGGCTCCCTGGCTCCTCCAGGACCCTGGTGCCTCCTGCTCTTCCTACTCCCTGACTCCTCCAGCAGCCCAGCTCCTCAGGGACCCAGGCACCTCTAGCTCCCCAACACCCCAGCTCCTCCAGCTCCCTGACATCCCAGTTCCTCCAGGACCCTGGCTCCATCGGCTCCCTCAGCTCCCTGGCTCCTCTGGCTCCCTGGCTCATCCAACACCCTAGTGCCTCCAGCTCCTCCAGCTTCCTGACTCCACCAGATCCCCAACACTGCAGCTCCTTTGGCTTCCCAGCTCCTCTGGGACCCTGGGTCCTCCACCAGCCTCTGGCCTTGACCGTCACCTGGGCCCGAAATGTCCCAGAAGGCAAGGGATGCTATCCCGCCACACCAACACCCTCGGTCTCAAGGCGGGTCACATATCCTGTGGTGTTAATGCTCGTGTCTAGAGGATTGACCACGGCTTGGGTCATTCAGTGGGAAAGCTTTCAAGGTCTGATGGTTTTTTAAGAGCGAGTCCCGAATGTACCCATCCAAGTGAGCCTTTACACAGATGAGCCACCCAGGATGGACTGACGGCTCTTCTGAAACACCCACGAACAGACAGTGGTTGGTCAAAGCTGAAGGAAGATTCAGCGTGGCCAGACGTCCCTGATCAACAACTGGAAACTCCTCCATGAGTAAGAATGGTTTGGTCAGGACCTCGTGTTCGGGTGGATGTATACCTGGCATGAAAAATTCACCTTTTACCAAGAGCAGTTCTCCAAGGCCACTTCGGTAAAGGAACAGTAAAGAAACAAACTGCGACAGAAGTAGAGCAACAAGTATTCTTGAAGCATTATGGCAGGAACAACGTCATCAATAACATGAAGTCAACCTGCAGTGAAAGGGGTTCAAAGCCCACCCATTGCCTGTCTGTGGGTAGGTGCACACACGCTCACGTACAGGTTGTGTGCAGGAACCAGCACCCTTCACCAGCTTCATCTCACCCAGCTCTTGCTTGTGCACAGCTTAAACAAAAGAAGCTTTTGGGGTGTCCTGTGCCAGGGGATCCCTGGATTGGGCTGGCGGGGTGGAACAGCCAGGATAGGTTGTGTTACTCCGAAGAGGTCCCAGCAGCAGTTCCTGGACATGGACATGTGCGAGGAGGCCATGTCTGTCAGCAGGAGGAAGCAAAAATGTCCAAGTCTTTCGGGAGCGCTCACCACCTAAGCATCTACTCCCCGATTCCTCCAGGGAAGAGGCAGCAGGGCTAAGTCACTTAGTGAGAAGTCTACAAACCTAATTAACGCCCACGCCCTGTCCCGTCAGACAGAGAGAAGGAGACATGTGGGCGAGGATGAACTCCTCGAGGCTTTGGAGAATGGCTTTAACCTCCAGAGAGGAAAGACAGGCTAAAGCTGTCTCTGCTTTTCCTTTCTGATTAGCTCCATGCAGGTGTGTGGCTGCCTTTGAAGTGTTTCATGCATGGGTTTTGCATTCTACTTGATGGGTGACCTACCTAAAATCTTATGTACCCAGCCTTTGCCCAAGCTCCGTGTTGCACCTAGCCATGGAATTGTGGAGCATGGGACCAGCTTACAAGGCCGTGGGTCTGGGCACAGTGCTCTAGAGGAGAGGAAGGCCAGGGACATGCTTAATGCCTGACCTTCTGACAAGGCTCTTATGTGCTGTTAGAATCATAGAATGTATTGGGTTGGAAGAGACCTTTAAAGGTCATCTAGTCCAACCCCCCTGCAGTGAGCAGGGACATCTTTAACTAGATCAGATTGCTCAAAGCTTCATCAAGCCTGACCTTGAATGTCTCCAGGGATGGGGCCTCCACCATCTCTCTGGGCAACCTGTTCTAGTGTCTCATCACCCTCACTGCGAAGAACTTCTTCCTAATGTCTAATCTAAACCTACTCTGCTGTAGTTTAAAACCATTGCCCCTTGTCCTGTTGCTACACGCCCTTGCAAACATCCCTCCCCACCTTTCCTGGAGCCCCTTGAGGGACTGGAAGGGGCTCTGAGGTCTCCCCAGAGCCTTCTCTTCTCCAGGCTGAACCCCCCCAACTCTCTCAGCCTGTCCTCCCAGCAGAGGGGCTCCAGCCCTCCCAGCATCTCCGTGGCCTCCTCTGGCCCCGCTCCAACAGCTCCATGTCCTTCTGCTGATGGTGGCCCCAGAGCTGGAGGCAGCACTGGGGGGTGTCTCCCCAGAGCGGAGCAGAGGGGCAGAGTGCCCCCCTGGCCCTGCTGGCCACGCTGCTGGGGATGCAGCCCAGGGGGCGGGGGGTTCCTGGGCTGCCAGCGCACGTTGCTGGCTTATGTCCAGCTTTTCATCCACCAGCACCCTCAAGCCCTTTTCCACAGGTCTGCTCTCTTTCACATCATCATCCCCCAGCCTGTGTTGGTAACGAGGATTGTTCTACCTGGGGTCACCCTGGCAGGTCCAACTGATTGTGCCACATTCCTGGGCTGCCGGCGGCAGGCCCTCCCTGCTGACACGCTGCTGTGGGAAGCCTTCACTCTGCCTCACCACTCTCTTTGCTGCCTGACTGTCTGATGACAAGCTGACAGTAATTAAAATCGTGGAGCTGCACAGTAACAAGGCAGCAGGACATTAAATCCTCGGTGACATCCGTCTGTATCATGCTGGGTGGACGAGGGTTCTGCTGACCCAGAATCATAGAGTCATAGCATGGTTTGGGTTGGAATGAACCTTAAAGATCAGCTCTGGTCCTTCCATCGTCCACCCCCTGCCCTGGACAGGGACACCTCCCACCACACCACAGTGCTCCAAGCCCCCTCCAACCTGCCCTTGAACCCCTCCAGGGATGGGGCAGCCCCAGCTTCTCGGGGCAACCTGGGCCAGGCTCTCACCACCCTCACACCAAACAAGTTCTTCCCCACATCTCAGCTCCATCTCCCCTCTTTCAGGGTCAAACCCTTCCCCCTCCTCCTGTGGCTCCCCTCCCTCATCCAGAGTCCCTCCCCAGCTTTCCTGGAGCCCCTGGAGGGACTGGAAGGGGCTCTGAGGTCTCCCCGGAGCCTTCTTGCCTTCTCTTCTCCAGGCTGAACCCCCCCAACTCTCTCAGCCTGTCCTCACAGCAGAAGCCCTCTGATCACCACACACCATCAGTGCTCAGCTCTCCTGGTCAGAAATGAGGCGATATAGGTGAGGTTTGGGCAATGGATGGCATCAGACTGGCACCATCCAGCCACTCACTCCAGTTCCCACAGCTGCTGCTGTGTTCTGGGAACAGCCTGGGCTCCAAGGAAGTCTTGCTTTGGGGCCAAGGGGTTGGACCTTGTTTCTATTTGAAGGCTGCTCTGGTTTGCCATCTTGAAGAAACCATTGTTTATTGGCAATTTTTGCATACATTTATTCTTAACTGGTTTAGATCACTTTTGTATGTAAAGGATGTAGATAGCACACATTCACCAGGGGCAACTGAAGAGCAGGTTCTTGTTCCTCTAATACAGGTGATCTTGGCGTCAGCTCCTGAACTGCTGCGGGCCCTCAACACCCCCCCAGCCCTCTGCTCATTCGGGTAGAGATTTGGATATTTGAGTGAAGGAGTCGCCAGTAATCATCCAAGCCAGTCTGACACTTGTGATTTTTAATCAGGGAAAAAAACAAGTTTTTTTTTCCTGCAGCTTTCAGTAGCACGCAGGTGTGTCATTTCAAAGCCGCATTGTGTTTTCTGCTGTGTTTTCTGCCTCCTCCTCCCCAGCCTCTGCCAGGGAGCAGACCCGCCGGAGCCGGCCGAGGGTCTGTGCGGCCGCGGCAGCGGAGCTCTGCGCGGGGCTGATGGAAACAGGCGCTGGGGGCGGCGGGTGGACCGGAGACGGGTTTGTTCAGCGAGCGCTGGTTGGAGCAACAGCAGGCAGCCTCCTCAGGAGCACAGGTTTTTACTGTGATAATGCTGTCACGTAAACAAGTATTAAAAAAACATGTTGCATGGCTCTAATAGTCATTTAGAGATACGTTTCACGGATACATTTACATTTAATTCAAGGTATTGGGAGTCTATAATTGGAATCTAGAATCACAGACTCATTTTTCCCTACCATGCTCTGTCTCCAAAGGGCACCAGTTGACGTCAAATGCCTCCGAATAAAAAGGTGCTCAAAATTCTGGCAGGATCAGATGAAATTTTTGCCAAGCATACATATTTTATTAGTATAACTTGCATAATTGTACTACTGCAGGCTTATGAGTCATTCGCCAAATTTACAAAATAAAAGTGCAAAATCTCTTGTGTAATTGGATTTTTATCTAGGGTAGTTTAAAAAAAAAGTCTAAAAGTTTAAAAACCAGTCAAACAAGTTCTTTGTTTAATCTCTTTCCTCCTCTTCTTCTGGTCTACCAAGAAAATCATAACAAGTTTTTGTTCTGTTCTCTTCCTCCCAAAACCAAAACCATCAGGATTTACTTTTTTTTTTTTTCTTTTTTACCTGATGCCTGCAGTCCCACCCTATTTTAACACACCAACAGTAACAAAGACAGACAAGTACATTTCAATTCTTCTTCTACCGTTTTTGTTCACAAAATGTTCAGTAACTGGAAATTGGAGTTTCCAGTCACAGACCTCCTATTTGTTGATAAAAGCAAAGAATCTGGTAACTTCCCTTGCTCTATAAAGCAATAATTCAAATCCTTGCTATTGCAAAGAAGAGTTTATTTCTGTATATATTGATACCTGTATTTTTATACATGTAAACATGTTCTCTTTTATCCTATAAATGATATGTCTTTTGCTTGTTTAGTGTGGTTTAAAGATTTCCTGTTGGACTCCATCCCACTGCTGAATGGAAATTTCCCTTCCAGGGACAGAAGTCCCAAGCTTTGACACCAACCGAGAGAAAATCAGTTTTACTTGGGGTTTTTTTGTTGTTATTTTTTGTTATTTTGTACATCCCTAAATACTGAGCTGGATCTTAATTAAAAGAACCCAAACAAACAACAAAAGCAAAAACACCCCAACTTTTAAATTAACTTTGAATAATTGCTGGTGCTGAATTTGGGTGACATGCACACAAGTTTTTTATTTATCTAGATGTTCTACTTCATTACACTGAAATAGGGAAAATCCCAAAGGTCCAGCAGACATGGTATCACATGCAACCACCAGTGGAAAAAATGTATGTTGTAGCCTTCACCATGCAGGACTCTGTTCTGCTTCCTCATGTTTGGTCCTCTCTTTTCTCCACAGTTTCTACTGGGGAAGCCAACGAGTGCCATCAGCTTTGGGAGCCAGCAGAGATTGAAGGCAGCAGAGACCACCTGCCCCCAGAATAGTTCGAACTGGTGATTTGGAAGCAGTTCAGGAACGTGTGCTTCGAGTCACCGATTTGTTCCAGCATAAATTCAGAGCTTTTAGCAAACCACGGGCATTTCTCTGGCCTGGATCCAGGCACGAACAGCAGGAGGTGATGACTCCCAGGCGAGGTGGGAAGCCCAGCGCGATGGGCTGGGCGCTACCCCGGCCCCTGTCAAACATCGCAGCTATGCAGGAGTGGCTGACCTCCAGCTCCGCTCTCGCTGCTGCCTTTGCCTGCAAGGAGCTCCCACACGTACACCAAATTATGAAATGACAGCAAGACGTATGCCCTAGACATTGCTGATTTCTGTAAACCTGGAAGAACGCTGCTGAATGCAAGATTTATACCTATGAAAACGAAAATACCGTTTCTCTCAGATTCTCAAGCTGTAGGCTTAGATCAGTCTACAACTAGAAACTGTGGGTAAGGAAAACTTTGTAGAGCTCGGTGTGAGGTGAAACAAAGTAAAATGTCTCTGTTTAGAACTAAATTTTAAAATCTATACAGCCGAAAGTTTCAAAATCATTAGGAAATCATGCTTATAAAATAAAATACATAGCTTTTAATCACAGTTTGCATTTTCAACATGCAGAAAGCAATGCAGAATGGTTTTATTTGTGTCAACACTATCTCTTGCAAGTCATAACAGCCATGCAGGAGATTAAAACTTTAATGCACTTCCTGGGCACTTTCTCACTTAATCTCCATTTGCCACAGAAACAGTGATTTCCTTGGGAGTGATAGCGTTCCCTCCGGCACAGCGCCGCACTTATCCCTGGCCAGCGAGGCAGCCGGTGCTCACCTCAGGGCCACACTCTCCTTCAGATGAAATTAATACTGGGATTCCTGGGATTAACTGAGACTTCGCAGGGGAGGGGCTGTGAAAAAATAGCTGTGGTTTTCTAAAATGCATCCTGTAAAGCAGGGTAAAAAAATTGTTTCTGTTGGTTTGCAAAGATGCAGCAAACCATTTATGTGGGTGACTTTCAATGAGTCATGTCAGGGTAACGAAGAAAAGGGTTTGCGTGACACCACATCGCTTTTTCTGTCTTGTTTTGTGTTTTCTTTTTCTCGCTGTCTTACCCATGCACAGATACACGTGCAATTAGGGCTGGAGAAGTCCAAGACACATCAAAGTACAATTTACAACTAGTCCAAAAGCAAAAATAAAGCCAAGACTCAGCTACTTTATATGTAGGATGTATATACGTTTGTATATACATACATACTTGTATGTCTGTCTTGGAAGTATTTTTTACAAGGATATGATGTCATGGACTGTGTCACTACCCAGTATTCCCATCATTCCCAGGTAAAACAAAAGACTAATGACTAGACATTAAAGAATAATAATTCAAAGCAAAACAGCACTGAAAGATATAGTTTACCCTGAATTTACACAACAAAATATTGACCATAAGACAGAATTTTGACAGAAATCTTGGAAAAATATCTCCTCCCCCTGCCTCCGCTCAGACTTCACATGAGCCTTCAGTTGGGTGTCACCTGTAGCTGCCAGAAACACCAGCAGCACACAGGGGCCATCACACTTTTAATTCCACAAAAGACGGTCGTTTCTGCGGCTGTTCCTTGGGGCCTTGTCGGAGTATGCTGCTGGGAGAGTGCTGGGCTGGACAACACAAAACACTCTTTCGCCAATGCTGCTAAATACATTTTTTTGATTCCTGCTAGTGGAACAGGCTGCCCAGAGAGGTGGTGGAATCTCCTTCTCTGGAGATATTCAAAACCCACCTGGACATGTTCCTGTGCAACGCGCTGTAGGTAGACCCGCTCCGGCGGGAGGGTTGGACTAGATGATCTCCAGAGGTCCCTTCCAACCCCATATGATTCTATGATTATAGTGTTTTGAAAATTCTTCCCCAATGGGCAGTGATGCTTCTTCTCATACGCTTCCAGCAGCTGCCCATGGAAGAAGACCTCAGCAATTACAGGAGTACTTCCATAGTATTGCCCAGGTTGCCAAAAAACCTCTGGGAAACAAGAAATTCCTGCTGAGAGAGAAGGAACTGACAGTGCCGGGCTCTGTCAGCACTCATGACATGTCATCCACCCACCATTCCTGCGGGGCTGGAGGACCCCAGGACCTTGTTTGCGTTTCTGGGGCCTTTGCTGTGGGTAAACTCAGGCTCGGGAGGACCGAGGAGCGTCTGGGGTCACACAGGCTGCTTGTCGCAGCTGAAGGCATTGACCCCGAGATTTGTTTATGCACGGTCCTTTCAGTCACATCCCATTTCTGTTCCGATTATCGAGCTTAAAAACCAGACTGTGTCAACAATGAAGTTATTTTATATATATATATATGTACATATGTGAAGTAAAGTACTCTGCGGTGGGAGAAACCTAACTGTAGTTTCCATCTAACCCTGTGGCCACCCATAATGGTGTCTGCAAGACGTGTTTGTATGCAGACGCGCACATTCATGCAATCATAGACACATTTAAAGTATATATATAGACACAATTTATTAATTGCACTCTAGAGCTGGGAAGAAACCCCATTGTGAAATGCTTTGCCAATCCCAGTTGGATGCTGTGCTTGGAAACAGGGGTAAGAGCAGGCAGTGCTGTTCCTCGGGAGAGCATCGCCTCGCTGAGTAAGTGAAGGTTCAGGGTTGGTGGATGATGTGTCCAATTAGCAGCCTTATTAGCATCTGGTTCATCTTGTACTTAACTGGGTTGACTAGTGCCTCATCTGAAAGCCAGACTAACATGTTAAAAGATGCATTAAGATTAATAACCTTGTCTTCAAAAAATAGCTCTGCTTACAGGGTGACTTCCCCCAATCTGCCATAGCCATCTGCTGCTTCGCCATTACTTCCCTGCTCAGATGTTTTCTCGGTTGTGTGGTAGAAGCTCTTCTTCACCCCTGTAAGCTCTCGACAGGACTGAGTCTCACAGGTGTCTTCGTAGGTAAATACTCTGATTTGTGCCTTTTAAGAGTCACAACTTCCAGTCACAGAATGACGGAATGGTTTGGGTGGGAAGGGACCTTCAAGCCCCCCCAGTGTCACCCCCTGCCCTGGGCAGGGACACCTCCCACCACACCAGGCTGCTCCAAGCCCCCTCCAACCTGGCCTTGAACCCCTCCAGGCATGGGGCAGCCACAGCTTCTCGGGGCAACCTGGGCCAGGCTCTCACCACCCTCACACCAAACAAGTTCTTCCCCACATCTCAGCTGCATCTCCCCTCTTTCAGGGTCAAACCCTTCCCCCTCCTCCTCGGGCTCCCCTCCCTCATCCAGAGTCCCTCCCCAGCTTTCCTGGAGCCCCTTGAGGGACTGGAAAGGTCTTTGAGGTCTCCTCAGAGCCTTCTCTTCTCCAGGCTGAACCCCGCAACTCTCTCAGACTGTCCTCATAAAAACAGTCACAACAGCAGAAAGGAAGTTAAACTAAGTACAGGCTGGTATGAAATGTTTTATGGAAAATTGCAACACTACTTTGCAGGAAATTCTTTCCTGTTTCAGAAATGTGAGAAAATACGAGACTGCGATTGCTCTGAAGGGAAACATGGAAAATATTTTACAGCTATATGACATTTTGAATGCAGTGTACATTTTTCATAATTAAAAAAGAAAGCAGGTGGAACTACTGTTGAGCAGAAGTAGATGCAAGTGAGCACCTGGAAGCGGGACCATGGCACTCAGTGCAGCTTGGCTTGAACATTTAAAACCATCCTCACCTTTTGCTTGTTTCAGTGTGCACTGAGCAGAAGGTTACAAGGTAGTGCACTCCCAATTACAGTCACAGAATCACAGAGTGATATGGATTTGGAAGGGACCTCTGGAGATCATCCAGGCCAATGACCATGCCAGAGCAGAGTCACCCAGAGCAGGCTGGACCAGAACATTTTGAGTATCTCTAGATAAGCAGACTCCACCACCTCTCTGGGCAGCCTCTTCCAGGGCTCGGCCACCCTCACAGCAAACAAGTTCCTCTTCATGTTGCGATGGAACTTCCTATGTTCAAGTTTGTGCCTGTCACCCCTTGTCCTGTCACTAGACACCACTGAAAAAAGACTGGCCCCATCCTGACACCCACCCTTTAAGTATTTATAGGTGTTGATCAGATTCCCCCTCAGTCTTCTCTTCTCCAGACTAAAAAGACCCAAGTCCCTCAGCCTTTCCTCAGCAGAGAGATGTTCTAGTTCCCTCATCGTCTTCCTAGCCCTTTGCTGCACCCTCTTCACCAGTTCCCTGTCCATCTTGAACTGGGGAGCCCAGAACTGGTCCCAGTGCTCCAGATGGGGCCTCACCAGGGCAGAGCAGAGGGGCAGGATGACCTCCATGGACCTACTGGCCACGATCTTCTTGATGCCCCCCAGGATTCCATTGGCCTTCTTGGCCACAAGGGCACACTGCTGGCTCAATGATTGGTTAGTAATCTGCATATGATTGTAATATCCACTACATCATTCTCTTCAATCACTGCGCCTGCATAGGAGAAGGGTCTTCACCTCAGCAAGGGTTGTCTTAACCCATGGGTGTGGTTTTTTAGTATTATAATGAAGGCAGTTCACTTCAGGACACCCTAAAAGTAAGCCTTGTTGCCAAGCTGAGCAGCTGGCTCGTTACCCTGCCAGGTTGTCCAGTAACTCATCCTGGATACAATCGATCCCGGATATTTCCCCTGGTTATGGTCCAGAGAGTGAGGACTTCAAGCGGCACAGCTCCCTATTCATTATTAGTTAATTAAACTGACAGAAACAATACTGCTATAAACTAACACAGCTTTCTATTTGTTATTAGTTAATTAAAACTGACAGAAACAATACAGCTATATACTAACTTCTTAGGTTGAGATGCCCGGTATCGCCGTCAGCCGGGGTGATACTTGGCTCCCTCTGGGCAGTGCCACCCCAACGCCACATGTGAGTGTCCGGGTGTCCCCAGCCATGTGGCACAGGATGCCTGGGCCTCAAAACACCGATGGCGAGTACATGGTGACTGTGGCAAGTGTAGGTGGGTGGCACGTGCTCAGGGGCCGTGATAGGAGATACGTAGGAACTTAACATTTTGTAAACATCATAGAATCACAGAATGGTTTGGGTGGGAAGGAAACTTCAAGCCCCCTCAGTGCCACCCCCTGCCCTGGGCAGGGACACCTCCCACCACACCAGGCTGCTCCAAGCCCCCTCCAACCTGGCCTTGAACCCCTCCAGGGATGGGGCAGCCCCAGCTTCTCGGGGCAACCTGGGCCAGGCTCTCACCACCCTCACACCAAACAAGTTCTTCCCCACATCTCAGCTGCATCTCCCCTCTTTCAGGGTCAAACCCTTCCCCCTCCTCCTCGGGCTCCCCTCCCTCATCCAGAGTCCCTCCCCAGCTTTCCTGGAGCCCCTTGAGGGACTGGAAGGCTGTATATCCACCCCAGATGTTGCAAAACCCCACGTATCTCATGTCCCCACAGGGAAGCAAAGCAGTGACATCAGAGGGGAAATGCTCCGCTTGAGGAGATGCATTTCTTTGGTGTGGAGTGGCTTGTGATGACACTTCCTGGGAGAGCCACACCATGCCTGGTCTTGTCGTGCCAAATCCAGCCTGGCCATCCCAGCTGACTGTCCTCTCTCCCTTCCCCAGAACCAGAAGGACATTGTCCCCTTTCCAAAACCCAAGGCTACCTCCTGATTCCTGGGACAAGCGGCAGGGAAGCCACTGGCAGTGGCAATGGAGGTGGTGAGGGGTCTGGAGCACAAGTCTTGTGAGGAGCAACTGAGGGATTCAGCGGCTGGGGGTGTTCAGCCTGAAGAAACGGAGGCTGAGGGGAGACCTTCTCACTCTCTCCAACTCCCTGAAAGGAGGGTGTACCCCGAGGGGGTCAGTCTGTTCTCCCAAGGAACATGCAATGGGACAAGAGGAAATGGCCTAAGGTTGTCCCAGAGGAGATTTAGGATGGATATTGGGAAAAATTTCTTTGCTGAAAGGGTTGTGAAGCCTTGGAAGAAGCTGCCCAGGGCAGTGGTGGAGTCACCATCCATGGCGGGATTTCAAAGCTGGGCAGACGTGGTGCTGAGGGACATGGGTCAGTGGGGGGTTTGTCAGTGTTGGGTTGATGGTTGGACTTGATGACATGAAAGGTCCCTTCCAACCTGTACAGCTCTGTGATTCCTAGATTCTATCAGTGTTAGGAGGAGGATGGCACCCTCACCCGTGCCCGCCGCTCCCCTCCTGCCTCTGCCGTGACTCACCACCAGCTGGCAGGGTGACAAAACCCTCCTGCTCTGCTGTCCCATGGCCCCGGGCCAGCGGCATAGCAGCTTCAGGGTGGAGTAACAAGATAAAGAATTAATGTGTAATTATTGAATGTGGCAAAAATAATATACTCAAGTGAGAAAATAAATGCTCCCAGCCATAAGACCTTGAAAACTCAGAGATTTTTGCAAACAGTGCATGAGCACCAGTGCCTACCTCCTACTCCTGGCACTGGGGAAATTAAAATCCTCCTCCACCTCACAGAATTTGGCAAAACCAGAGGAAATGTGGTCACTTGTACTTGCCAGGGACCTGCTTCAAACCTCACTGCAAATAACGGCTTCCCACTGTGCCGAGTGGGAAGGACCATGGAGATGCTGGGGGGGCTGGAGCCCCTCTGCTGGGAGGGGGGGCTGAGAGAGTTGGGGGGGTTCAGCCTGGAGAAGAGAAGGCGAGAAGGCTCCGGGGAGACCTCAGAGCCCCTTCCAGTCCCTCAAGGGGCTCCAGGAAAGCTGGGGAGGGACTCTGGATGAGGGAGGGGGGCCCTAGGAGGAGGNCTCTGCTGGGAGGGGGGGCTGAGAGAGTTGGGGGGGTTCAGCCTGGAGAAGAGAAGGCGAGAAGGCTCCGGGGAGACCTCAGAGCCCCTTCCAGTCCCTCAAGGGGCTCCAGGAAAGCTGGGGAGGGACTCTGGATGAGGGAGGGGAGCCCTAGGAGGAGGGGGAAGGGTTTGACCCTGAAAGAGGGGAGATGGAGCTGAGATGTGGGGAAGAACTTGTTTGGTGTGAGGGTGGGGAGAGCCTGGCCCAGGTTGCCCCGAGAAGCTGGGGCTGCCCCATCCCTGGAGGGGTTCAAGGGCAGGTTGGAGGGGGCTTGGAGAAGCCTGGTGTGGTGGGAGGTGTCCCTGCCCAGGGCAGGGGGGTGGCACTGGATTGGGCTTTAAGGTCCCCTCTAACCTGAACCATTCTATGATTCTACGTGAGTTTTAGATCATGTCCAAAAAACATTATTTCTGCAATATTTAAGTACAGAAACAGCACTTTACATGAGCCGGGTCCAGATATCTCCATGTGTGAAAATCCCCTTCCCTCTGTAGGGGAAGAACTGGAAAAAAAACTATATATATCAGGAGACACCAAAGTCTGTTATCCTTTTAAAGACTCCAGAGCTTTGCATATGGCTGTCAGAAGAGGTTGGATCCTTTTCGATAGAGCAATTACACCCCAAAACCCTCTGTCAGCAGCTTGCTGGTGTGCCAGTCTTTGCAGTGAGCAAAGAGTTAAGTGCCAGTGTGGTTGTCTCTGTGTTTTGATGCCAGCCCGTTTCCTCCACCTCCTCTGCTGCCCAAGCTGGTGGTTTGCAGCTGGAGGGGGGGACAGGCTTCACATACCAGAGGCAGATAATCCCCCAACCCCAGGGAAAAAACTAAACACAGCCCACAGAGCTGGAGATGCCAAAGGGAGACCCAGGCTGCAGGAGGGCTTGGAGAAAGCAGGACAGTGGTCTGAGACGTGGGGCAGTTTTGCCCAGAGATGTGCCCCAGCTCCACTCTCTTGGGGGAGAAGTTTGTTTTCACCCCGTTTTCCGGGTTTGCTGGAGCCGGTGCATGGCCGGCGGTGGGTTTTCTTCCCTCTGACCACAATCCTGCCCTTCCCCCTGCCCCCCTGTGTCTCCCAGGGTGGCAGAGCACATCTCCAGGAGATGCACAGAGCATGAGTCACAGAGCCACACAGCAGACTATGGCCCCGCTGGGGTGTCACACCCGAACCTCCCCTCCCCTGACTCTGCTGTGGATGTGACCGTGCTTGTACTCCTCCTTCTTCTTGTCTGTCTTCCCAGAAATCTTCATTGAAGCACAGAATCACAGGATGCTCTGGGTGGGAAGAGACCTTAAAGCCCATTCAGTGCCACCCCCTGCCCTGGGCAGGGACACCTCCCACCACACCAGGCTGCTCCAAGCCCCCTCCAACCTGCCCTTGAACCCCTCCAGGGATGGGGCAGCCCCAGCTTCTCGGGGCAACCTGGGCCAGGCTCTCACCACCCTCACACCAAACAAGTTCTTCCCCACATCTCAGCTGCATCTCCCCTCTTTCAGGGTCAAACCCTTCCCCCTCCTCCTCGGGCTCCCCTCCCTCATCCAGAGTCCCTCCCCAGCTTTCCTGGAGCCCCTTGAGGGACTGGAAAGGTCTTTGAGGTCTCCCCGGAGCCTTCTCTTCTCCAGACTGAACCCCCCCAACTCTCCCAGTCTGTCCTCCCAACAGAGGGGCTCCAGCCCTCCCAGCATCTCCATGACCTCCTCTGGCCCCGCTCCAACAGGTCCATGTCCTTCTGATGTTGGTGACCCTAGAGCTGGAGGCAGCACTGGGGGGTGCCCAGAACAGAGGGGCAGAATCCCCCTCCTGGCCCTGCTGGCCACGCTGCTGGGGATGAAGCCCAGGGTGCAGGGGGTTTCTGGGCTGCCAGCGCACATAATCGTGTTTGGAAAGGCTCACAGGAGTCATTCTGTGCTGGCTCTGAGTTTCTCAGCACGAGGCAGCAGCACATTTGGGGTGAATCGCTCACTGCTGGCTCACACTGCTGGGGAGTCAGTGGGGCTGCATGGCCTCCTGTACCCTCCATCTCCCTGCAATGTCCACCAAGGGCTGTGCAAACCACCCAAAGGACCAGAGCTGTACCACAAATCCAGGAAACCCCATCTGAGATACCCGGGTTTGTATCCTTCCCTTTCACGGTGGTGGCTGTGTGTTGGGACCCTTCTAGACTTTGCCAAATAACCTCACCATGGTGCTTGTCACCTCCTTTTCGACTGCTGGATGCTCAAAGATGGCCTGCCACCTCTTCCCAGGTGGCACATACCTTGGTTAGTGTTTGCTATATACCAGGCTTGCTTCTTCTCAGCCCTTGAGTCCTTCAGAAGAAATCCGTGAAGAGCCCTGGTTTCAACCACTCCCACTGGGAATCAAAACAACTAAGCATCATTTGTTTATTTCCTTAAACAATATTATTCAGCTTTTCTTTTTTTTTCTTTTTTTTCTTTTTTTTTCAATACTCTGATGACATCTGGGAGTCTCAGGCACCCCCTTGTGCTAAGAAATATTCAGGGATGTGGCAGAAAGGCAGAGTCTGAGGAGTTTAAGCTGCGTAGGAACCCGGACTATCTTTCTATTGCTTAAAATGGCTCTGAACACCACGGGCGCGATGGCACCGGTCTCTCCTCCTCCTCGGGATGCCCCAGACAGAGACAACAGCCTTCGATTCTTTGCTGCCTCTTCTCTCGGGAACTCCCTTCCCCCCCCCGGGCCAGTGACTCATTTCCTCCCGTGGCCTCCTCTCATCCTCTGCGCCCCCGGATTTCGCCCCCCCCCGCCCCAGAAAAACTTCTCGCAAAAACAGGCGAAGCTGTCACGTTGTCAGAAATCTCTGCCTTTGCTGCCGCAGCTCCCAGAGAGCCCCGGCGAGGCCTCCTCTGCCGCCTGGGGCCTAAGGAAAAGCCGGGGAGAAAAACCCCATTTGTCTGCATATAATGACATTTTTTATTCCTATTCTGCAAACCTGCGGAGAGGCATCAGCGATAACAACTCAAAAGGGTTAAGTAGCCTCAAACTTCAGTATTAAAATCTTGTTATAAATGAGCGTCCTCAGCAAAAGGGTGAGGGCGGGGGTGGCTGGGCTGGCAGTGCCACCTGCGGGGGTCCCTGCCGGCAGAGCCACCCGTCCCTCCCCAGGGCCAGCCGGGGGGACACTGGGGGCACAGTGTCCTGCCCCGTGGGCGAGAGACCCTTCGCAGTGAAAACTCTGCCTTTACACTCCTCAAAACATATGATCCTTTCTTTGACAGACAAACCCATCCTTTCTGGAGTTGAAAACAAGAAAATTTTAGTTTTCTTTCCTCCCACCTTTCTTAGGTTAATTGTCACCTGTCACTCAGATTCAGTTTTTCATCGTTTATGTCAGTTGTAGGACAGCAGGCAATGAACCCTCAATGGCAGAAATCTTGAAATTATCTCTATTTAGCAATCTCTACTTAGCATAACGGAACTCTGGGGTTTGGGTTCCTACCACTTCAGGATTTTCAGGGTGGATTTTTTTTTTTCAATTCCCCACCTATTTGAGCAGCCCACTGGCCATGTGCCAGTGGTTTTCTGGGCTTCTGTGAAAACAGGCCTTGCCACGTGCAGAGGGATGCCCTGACGGACCCTGCAGCTGGAATGACAGGATTGCTGTCGCGCTGGGCTGGATGCTCGACACAGAAGGACGGTGAAAGGGGACAGGAATGAAGTCAGGTTGCAAATTCAGTGTCCAGGCTGATTGTGGGTTGCGTGGAGACAGACACGTTTGGAAACTACCTTGTCCTATGGATTTGCAGCTGAGAAGCCACAAACTGCTCTTGACTCCATCAGGGGCATCCTATTTTTTTTTTTTTTTTGGAGCCTTCAATCTGGTTTTAACAGATAAAGTGTGGCAGCGATGGTTCACTGCTATGAATAAAACCACCAGAGATGTGGTCAGCTGTGAGACTGAAGTGGTGTGAGCCACGACACTGTCCTCCAGCCTGTGCGCCTCTGTGTCATTTTGTGCTGTCAGGGAGAACTAAAACTTCCCAATGGGAGCACAGAGCACCGTGCACCTCACTTTTTTAGGGAATCGTCCAGATAAATCGATCAGGCTTGCAGGGACCCTTGGAGGTAAAGAACCCGAGTAACGTCTGAGCCGGAGCAGAGGAGCAGGTCTCAAGGTTGGAAGCTCCTTGGAGGAGATGTTTGTGCTAGCGCTTTTATCTGCAGTGTTCTGGCTCCAACACTGATTGCAATTAAAATCTGATGCACAGAGAGAGGCGACTCCCCTGGTACACACGAGAGGACACGGCTGAAATGCCAGTAATGCACAGTCATTTCATTTTTTTTCTTAATGCATTTACTAGTAATTATAAACAGGAGCCGGACCGGCAGAAGAGAGGTTAGGTCATGTTGGCAGAATCTATTTGTTCGTTCCGTATTTTTTCTTGAAAGACTGAAACTTGTGCCATCTGGAGAGGCCATGGGTTTTGTTTGCTTTTATTACTTTTATTTCTTTTTTTTTGTGGTTTTTTTATTATTTCTTTTTCTTTTTTATTTATTTTTCTATGTCGTCTTCTTTTTTTTTCCCCTCCACCCTTTTGGAGACAGGGCAAACAGCTAAAAACCAACTCATGGCCAAACGATTCCCAGCTGCAGCTGTGTGTGTGCACACACCTCATCCCTAACGCGATTCTACCAGTTCCTCACTGAAGACAGACGAGAAAAGCGTTGAGGTCAACACGAGCTCTGGAGTGAGGGATCTGGGAGTCCTGGTGGACGACAAGCTGCCCATGAGCCAGCAATGCCCCCCATGGCCAAGAATGCCAGTGGTCTCCTGGGGTACATCAAGAAGAGTGTGACCAGGAGGTGGAGGGAGGTCATCCTCCCCCTCTGCTCTGCCCTGGGGAGGCCCCATCTGGAGCACTGGGACCAGTTCTGGGCTCCCCAGTTCCAGAAGGACAGGGAACTGCTGGAGAGGGTACAGTAGAGGCTACCAGGATGATGATGGGCCTGAAGCATCTCTCTGCTGAGGAAAGGCTGAGGGACCTGGGGCTGTTCAGCTGGAGAAGAGCAGACTGAGAGGGGATCTCATCGATGCTGAGCAATAGCTAAAGGGTGGGTGGCAAGAGGATGGGGCCAGACTCTTCTCAGTGGTGCCCAGTGACAGCACAAGGGGCAACGGGCACAAACTGGGACATGGGAAATTCCATCTTAACATGAGGAGGAACTTCTTTGCTGTGAGGGTGGCAGAACCCTGGAAGAGGCTGCCCAGAGATGGTGTGGGGTCTCCTTCTCTGGAGGTACTCAAACCCTCTTAGATACATTCCTGTCCAGCTGCTCTGGGTGACCCTGCTCTGGCAGGGGGTTGGACTGGATGATCTCCAGAGGTCCCTTCCAGCTCCTGCCATTCTGTGATTCTGTGAAATGCTGAGCCTTGCGAGCAGTTCTGGGGAGCAAGGCCAAGTTCTGACTGGGCCCAAGGAGCTGTGCTGTGCTGGCTGTCCTGCTGTGGTGGTGTCCAGAAGATTCAGCAAGGTGGTGGTGATGGGCCAGGTGCTGGCCAGGGAACAGTCCATCTTCATGACTGTGGGACAAGAGGCCTCCAAGGATGTGTAACAGCCTTGGAGGACTTCCATTAAAACCTCTATTTCCTTCAGAATGGCAGCTAAGACACATCAAAAACCTGTACCCACTTTTGGGAGGAGGACATCCTGGTCCCCAATCTGGATAAAAGCGATGACTGGATCACCAGACAGACCTTTTCATACCGACCTGACCATTCTTAGTTACCACATTAGAGATGTGACATTGCACTTCTGGTCCTCTCTTGATGCTTTTTTAAGCTAATCACTGCTTCAAGCTGCAGTTGAGTGATGGGGTCTGTTAATATCCGCACCATGTAATCAATGAAGAAAAGACCTTCTCAATTACTATTATTATTATTATTAGCAGCTGACATTCTGTGTCAGGTTGAGAATCACAGCAGAGCACGGTCTTTTCTAAAGAGCCTGTGCTTATACTATACGCTTGAAGGTAAAAAGATTATTTAACAGCCTAAAACTGCAAAAAGCTTATTTTTCAATCCATTTAAAAATAACATGCAGGTTATAGATTGCTGTAGGTGTGTAAATTTCTAGGCAGTGTGGCAATGGGGAATATTTTTTCAGCGCCGTGTCTTCTGAGCCCCATTTGCAGCCCCTTTTGATTTGCAGCCCCTTTTGATTTGCAGCCCCTTTTGAGCATATTCCCAAGGTGACCGGCAGCACTGGAAACCCTCTGGTTACATTGTCCCTCGTCTCTGTGTGCCTGGAGGACTCCTGGGGCTACGTTCCCCGGGCTTCTTGCAGTGCAATAATCAGAGTTTCTCCATTATTCTTTACCAACAGGTTGGGGGGAACCCTCCAGGAACCTGCCTCCCATAGTAGCTACGAGGTCTCCTGCAAGGAAGAGTCCTGTCCTCCACACAGGAAGGACATGGACCTGTTGGAATGGGTCCAGCAGAGGGCCACGAAGATGATCAGAGGATGGAGCACCTCCCCTATGAGCACAGGCTGAGAGAGCTGGGGTTGTTCAGCCTGGAGAAGAGAAGGCTCCAGGGAGACCTCATAGCAGCCTTCCAATATCTGAAGGGAGCAATATCTGAAGGAGAGCTGGGGAGGGACTTTTTGTCAGGAAGTGCAGTGACAGGACAAGGGGGAATGGTTTTAAATTGGAAGAGGGGAGATTTAGATTAGATACCAGAAAGAAGTTCTTTACTGTAAATGTGGTGAGAGCCTGGCCCAGGTTGCCCCGAGAAGCTGTGGCTGCCCCATCCCTGGAGGGGTTCAAGGCCAGGCTGGATGGGGCTTTGAGCAACCTGGTGTGGTGGGAGGTGTCCCTGCCCAGGGCAGGAACTGGATGATCTTTAAGGTCCCTTCCAACTTTAACCGTTCTATGATTCTATGAAGGCATGGCCAGAGGATTTTCAGGAGCCCACGACCCAAGGGGTGCCTGGCTGAACCACCAACTACTGCAACCCCAAACCACGGAGTGACGGGGAGTGTGAGTGTTTTGCTGTGATGCTCTGTCAAAAGCGGCAGAAGGCTGTGCCCAAACACTGTCCCTCCAGACCATTAGTGGCAGGGACTGTCTACCTGATGTGAATACAAGTTCACAGTGGAAAAATCCTCCAGAAAAATGCCCATATAGGTGAGAAAAAAAAGAAAATCCTCTTGTCTTAGCTTAGTGTCAGAACTCCCTGGTTCTCCTACTTTCTGCATTTTGGGGAATTATTTCTGGGAAATAACCTACCCTGGGTGAGTCACTGCGCTGCCTCACGAGCCATGGAGACCCCAGCCCTGGGTGAGATCAAGCCTTTGGGTCACACATCTATGTCAGCATCCACCCAGCCGGTGAGAGCCTCATAATCTGCAGAAACAGCAGATCTGGTGAGAAATGCGTGTTTTGCATCGCTTGCCATCCCCCCTCAGCATGCAGCCATGTGTCTGTCACCTGCCTGCTCTGCACTCGGCGTTAATTAGTTTCTAGTAAGATGAAAATTAAGCACACATTACAAAAAAGCTCGAGCGTGAAACAAATCTGTGTAGACTTTAATTTGACACATAAAGTTTTTCAGGCAAGACTGGGAAGACAGCATCTGATTAATCTAATATGCAAATATAAGCCTGTTAGCAGTTCATGCTATCAAATATGAATAAGACAGTGACAAAGCTGAGGTTTATTCCTGGGTGATGTGAAGTAATCCATCTCAGTCCTTAAGAAATACTCAGGGAGGCACAGGCTCCCACTGAAGAAGGGCTTTGAGAGGGGTTTTCAGAGGGGAAATCTCAGGGTTTACAAAGAGAATATTTAAAGACAGCACATCCTCACTCAAAGTGCTCCTGTAATGGAGCAAGAAAATAAATGTCTGTGCACGTGGGAGGGATCTTTGCTTCCAGCCTGAATGGAGGTGGATGCTCTAGGAGAGCCAGGATCTAAATAACTCCTGGTTAGGAAAAAAAGAGAGGAAAAAGAAAAAAATGATTGAAAAGCTGCTCTGGGATCAAAGCCTTTTCCATTACATTGTCCTTCATCAGATTAAAAGATTTCCTGGAGTTTTACCTCTGTTTCATTGCTGACTGATGGATGTTAGTCTGGAAATCTTTTCCTCGGTTTTGAACCCCCACTGCTTGGTATCTTCATACTGCTCCACCCCCAGTGGTCTCCTGCTGCTGCCCTCGGTCAGGGGCTGAAATTCCTGCCAGGAGCCCTGGATCAATTCGTGCTGCTTCCTGGGTGGGTCAGGGCTCCCCCCGTTCTACCCCGTAGCAAGAAGGGCTCAATGTGAGAGATGGGGGTGCCCCGGGAAGGAGACGAGGCAGAGAGAGGAAGGGTACCTCACGGGGCCCAGTGGCAAAATACGGCATGGTTTTCAGCCCGGGTGGCCTCAACGGGATGTTACTGACCTTTTCTAGGGGTGGGAAAAGTGGCGTTTTTCATTTACAGTCCATTGGCACGGATGGTGTTTTACTTTCAGAGATGCTCCCATCCACGCACTGGATGTGCCCGTTCTGTGCTGAAAGACTGTGTGAACACCACAGCAGCTTTCATGGGGCTCAAAGTATTTTAAAAAAAACCAAAAACAACAAAACCACAGCAATCTTGAGCCTATGCATTGCTGAAGAGTCAGCATCATACAAGGCTTGGTCCCCAGCACTGGGAAGGAGCAGATTCTCTGCTGACTGGTGACACGGGGGCAGTTTTCCCCTATTTGTAGCACAAATTGAGGTGTTTGTGGTGAGGAAGACCATGCGTGCTGCCCTTGCTGGCATAAGCTTTCTTTCTCTCTTTTTAACTAAGTTTGAAAGGTTAAGGAGCGCATGTGAAGGAATGGGAGAATGAAGTGATCAGATTTGCAATGCTTATTTTTACCCCGGGCTCCCTCTGTGTGTGGAAATTCACGTTCCACAGCAAAAGCGGGGAGCCCTGGAGCCAGCAGTGGCTTTTCAGGGGGTCGGAGCTTCTCCTGCCCTTATCCTCCCCGCACCAGGCATCGCTGTGGCCCCGGCTCGCAGCGGGGCAGGCTGCCGACTGCCAGCCCTGCCAGAGTTCATCTTTTCCTTTTCTCCCCCAAAGCCACTCACCTTGTAGCCATGGCAACTTGCTGCCGGGTGCAGGCAGGCCTCGGAGCTGGTACTGCCTGCGGCTTCCTGCCCGCGGCAAGCTGCAGGGGGCCACCCTTAAGGGCCACAACATCCCCTCGGGAGCCACAGCCTCCCTTCATGGGCTGCAGCATCCCCTCGGGAGCCTCAGCATCCCCTTCAGAGCTGCAGCATCCTCTCATGGGCTACAGCATCCCCTCACGGGCTACAGCATCCCCTTATGAGCTACAGAATCCCCTCGAGGGCTACAGCATCCCCTCAAGGGCTGCCTGTTCCCTCAAGAGCTGCAGCCTCCCCTGACAGGCTGCAGCACCCCCTCGAGGGCTGGAGCATCCCCTCACAGGCTACAGAATCCCCTGGAGGGCTGCAGCATCCCCTCACGGGCTACAGCATCCCCTCGAGGGCTGCAGCATCCCCTTATGGGCTACAGAATCCCCTCGAGGACTGGAACACCCCCTCATGGGCTACAGCATCCCCTCGAGGGCTGCCTGTTCCCTCAAGAGCTGCAGCCTCCCCTGACGGGCTGCAGCACCCCCTCGTGGGCTGCAGCATCCCCACGAAAACTGCAGCATCCCTTCCAGAGCTGCAGCATCCCATGGAGGGCTTCAGTATCCCTTGGAGAGCCGCAGCATCCCCACACGGGCTGCTCCCACACCCACGCATGGGGCCGGGGATGCTGGACGAGATGCCCAATTAAATCTGAGCAGGGGAGCGGGATCATTCTCCTCGGAAGGGCCATCACCAGCATTTGGGCTTGCTGCTGTCACAAACAGCCCTGTGCCACAGCGCATATCCTCTCTGTCTCAAAAAGTCTCCTGTTAAGTTCTATATTCTGGGGTGAAAAGGGGATTTGATCTTGCTCTAGCAGCAAGCTTAAAGGCATTAAAGGGATGGAGTCATGCAGCCTGGGATTTTGCTCCTAGGCTTTTTGCAGTTTGTTATTGCAGGCATTTGTTATCCCCTGCACAAGGAGGGTTGTCCTTTAAGACACCTTCTCATTATGGCAGCAGCCTTCCTTAGTGAAGATTTCTTAATGAAAACCATTACTTAAGGTTTCCGATAGGTTTCTCTTCTTCATTGATACGGGCAGCAGACCCTTTCCTTTTGTTGCCTTGAGGAGTCCTCCTCCCCCTCAGGGCCTGAGGACACAGTCGAAAGTAAAAAGCAAATCCCCACATTTTTTCTAGATCCAGACAGCCCCTTCTCAGGGCTGGCAGGGGGAGTGGGGGGGTCCCTGGGGGAAGATGGAAGTCACAGAGATGTCCTGGCCCCAGCCAGCACAGGAGCCGCCTGGGAGGGGTCTGTCTCCGTCCCTGCCGCGGCTCGTCCCCTGCCATCCCACAGCCCCCGCACCGCTCCCCGGGGAGCCGTCCCCCCGCCGGCCGCCCTGCGCTTCCCCCGGGCCTGACAAGAGGCTGCGGTGACGGAGCCTCAGACCCGCATCCCTCAGCCTGCCGCACCGACACCTCCCCGTGCCCGGGGCTTCGCAGCACCCTCTGCTTCCGCTGGTACAATGTCCCTGAGAAAAGGCCAATCTCCAGCTTCACACGTTCATTACGAGGGTAGAGACAGGAAGGGGAGACTGGACTGGCTGAAATAGGGATGATGCTCGTAAAACAGACAGCGATCCATCGGATGGTGCTGTGTTGCTCCAGAGGAGTCAGTGGATGGATTGTCAGTGCCACCACGCAGAGCAGAGGACGCCCATGCCTCCCGCTGTGGCTCCGTTTGTGTCTGGTGAAGGTGGGCAAAGAACGACCATGTGTCCGGGGTTGTTGTCACCCACACAAAACCTTGTGTAACCTTAAAATGCCAGGAAACTAAGTCTAGTCTCTACTTAGCATAGAATAAAATTTTTTAAAAAATTGTCAGTGAGCTTTGTCCTTTCCACATCTTATCAGTAAGTTCCTTTACTATTTATCAGTAGTTTCCTAGACTTTCTCTGGCATTACTTCTCTTTAGTGACTATTAAGAGATATATCTGCTCACTGCTATGCGGTAGCAAAGGGGAGGAAATCTCAGCCGCGTTTCCACTGTGAGTGTATTGATTCCATCTCAAAGACTGGTGTTCAAAAATCAAACGAAAGCCGGCATTTTCCCTTAGAGGCATCTGAGCGCAGTGGGTACAAACACTGTGCCGATCAACTTTGGTCCTTCATGTAAAACCGGAATTGCCTCCAAAACCAAAACCTCACAAGATGCTTGTTTTGCGAATAGTTCAAAGTAACTCAAATGAGATAATTTCTGGGGTGTTTTTCCCCGGTGAGCAGAAGAGAAGAGAGCTGCGGTGATGGACTGCCACGCTCATTCTCACTGCGAGGTGGTACCAGCACACGGTTGTACCACACAGGCTGTTCCCCCCGGGGCGACTGTAACGCTGGCTCCCACCACAGCCCTCCTCATTCCGCTTGTCAATGTGCTGACATTAAATTTGCATCTAATTTGCATGAAAAAAAATTGCATGAAACTGATGAAACTGATTTCTTCATTCTGGTTATTTGGTGGCTGCCCTGGGAGCACCAATGTCCCTGCGAGCGGGATGCCTGGATGCGGCGGACACTCGGCAGTATTGGGTCCTGATTGTACCCCAGCGTGTTCAGTGTTTGTCTTTCATGGAATCATGGCATTGTCAGAGTTGGAAGGGGCCTCTAGAGATCATCTGGTCCAACTCCCCTGCTAAAGCGGGAACGCCGAGAGCACGTTACTCAGGACTGCATCCAGGCGGGTCTTGAAGATCTCCAGAGAAGGGGACTCCACGACCCCCCTGGGCAGCCTGTTCCAGGGCTCCATCACCCTCACCGTGAAGAAGTTTTTCCTCATATTTGAATGGAACTTTCTATGTTCCAACTTGTGCCCATTGCCCCTTGTCCTATTGCTGGAAACCACTGAAAAGAGTCTGGCTCCAACATCCTTCAACTCACCCTTTAGATACTTATAAACATAAATAAGGTCTCCTCTCAGTCTTCACTTGTCCAGGCTAAAGAGTCCCAGCTCCTTGAGCCTTTCCTCATAAGGGAGGTGCTCCAATCCCTTGATCATCTTTGTTGCCCTACGCTGGACTCTCTCCAGTAGTTCCCTGTCCCTCTTGAACTGGGGGGCCCAGAACTTTCCTGCGACCTGTAGCAATATCCAATCCTTGCTGCCTGCTGCAGGCTTTTATTGCAACTGCTCGGGTGCTTTGATGGCAAGGAAGCATCAGTAAGGACTTTGGAGCTCTTATTCCAGTGTTTGTGTACTCTCCTGGAGAGGAGAGCAGCAGAAGAAGGGGAAGCCAGATGGCAACAAGGAAGGTCAGATCCCAACGTGGAAACCTCCCGCTGCCCAGCTGGTGCATAGCCCTTTGTGGCTCCTGACAAGTACAACCTCCCAACATCACACGCGGAGCCAGGGTGACACTGTGATAGTCCAGGAGAAGCACAGGGGTTCTTGTTGCGTTTCGCTGTGGTTTCCACGCCACTCAGGGTGGTTACAAACCCTGGGTGGAAGGACTTTGCTCATGGTGGCTCTGGGCCAGGAGAATGTCTTCCTGCTGGTCTCTGTGACCACCCAGGGCTGGCACCTCAGCAGGAGCATGTCCCACAAGGAAGGGAGAGCGCAACGTGACACCCAAAGCACAAGCTCTGTTCATCTCAGTGACACTGTGTGCTCTCTTAAGGAATGGGAAAAGCAATTTTAACATTTAAGGTAAATTTTCCCAAGTAAAATCAAATTGCTCCGTGATCCTGGGAGTGGAAGGTGCCTTATTCTCTACAAAATTGTGCCTTTGGGTCAGCTCTTTGCTACTGACTTACAATAAGCTTGCAGCAGAGGGGTAGGTATTGCTGGACGTTAGAGGATGCGTGTGCTGAAGACACCATGAGGCACATCTGGAGAGGCATCAGCCTTTTAGATACCAAAACGCCTCTCTGAACATCAAAAAAAAAAAAAAAAAAGTTAGGGGAGGAGCTAAGCAGAGGGTGCTGTAGTGCCTAACGAACCACGGCTACGAAGGAAGTTTACCATTAAACTAACGACACTTGAGGGCAGCTGGGCATTGGTCCTGGCATGGACAGTCTATATGGCCCTCTGTTGAACTTCTTGTGCAACTAGAAAAAGAACAACCTCAAAACAGAGCTTCACAGGATTCAAGACTCTTCAGGAAACCTGGGTAAAAAAAAAAAAACAAAAAAACAAGCTAGAATTTACTGTGGGAAAGTAACAGCCTGGAAAACAGATATATTTGGTAATGATTAGTGTTGTGGACAAGGTTCAGCGGGTTTCTGCGTTGCTTTGGGTATTGGCTATCCTTTGGAAGAGTCTTTAACTGGCATTTTGGCCATATGTGAGTTCTCTTTGTCTTTAAACACAGCAAGCTGTGGAGCACGGCTCCTGTAAGCAAAGGGCTGGGTTTCACAGAGTCACGGAGTCCCAGAATTGTAGGGGTTGGAAGGCACCTCTGGAGATCACCCAGTCCAAGCCCCTGCCAGAGCAGGTCCACCTAGAGCAGGTCCCACAGAAATGTCTCCAGAGAAGGAGACCCCACACCCTCTCTGGGCAGTCTCTGCCAGGGCTCTGCCACCCTCAAAAACACACCTGGACACTGAGCAGCCCCCTCACCCTGGGGGTTCGGGCTGTGTGTGCCCCCAGAAGGGGTCGTGGTTCCTCTCAGCATCCTCGCTGGGTCCCTGAACGACTGCAGGTGGACAATGATGGAGTTGAGGTGTCATCTCTCAGAGCAAGGCAAGTGTGAACTCTCTCCTGCAGCTGCAGCTGAATGACGTTGCCTCAGTCCTACCATCTGCAGAAATTCCAAGGTCTTTCTGACAGAAAATGGGCGTGGATGTGTGGGAACTCCTTCCCTTGCACAAACTTAATTTTTGAGAGATTTTCCTCAAATCAGATGAGAAATCTGCTGTCAGTGCTCGCCTCGTCTTCCCCTGAAAAGCCAGGCCTTCCCCAACCAATGTGACATTCCCACCGACCCTGCGGATGGCCGCCGTGCCTTTACTCTGCCGTTACCAACCCTTGCAGGTTCCACTGTGAAGCTTCGCTGATCGTCCTCTAGCATCTTCCAGCAGCAGCGCAGCTGGAGACTAAAGGAATTTCACCACTGGGTCCTGCAAGTGATTTCCATTTTGCAGCTCCTGGGACAGTCGTGCAGAATAAACGCTCCCCCCAGACCCGTTCCCCCCGGCTCCCCGCCATTAATGGCACCTTTATCTCTTTCAGCCCCGATTATTTTATTGAACAATCCCAGCCAATATTGTGCTGTGTTTCCTTTCCAACTTCTCCTCCACTTTTAAAATCTCCCCCTGTGTATTACTCTTTTGAGTAAAAAGAGTAAAAGTTTTACACTTTTTGGCCAAAGTGTAAAAATTTTTCTTTATCCTGCCCTGGATCTTTGCAAATTGTCTAGGCTGCTATGGGAAATACACCTTACACTATTCACTTTTTTTTTTTTTTTTTTTTTAATAGGAGGTGTTACCCTGGAAGATTAAAGCTGTGACATCCCTGCTGTCGTATCTTTGGAAAGATGATCGTTTGGCTGAGCGGGACCAAGAATATTCTGTCCCACCCACCGGCCTCTCCAATCAGCGCGGTACCTTCGTGGCTCGTTAGCGGGGCCCGGGCTGCCCCCCTGCAGCCACAGCGGGTCCCTCACCAGCCCTCTCCTCAAACCGCCCTGGGAAAACTGTTAATTAGAGTGGCCATCCCGGGGGTTACCTGACAAACTTCTCTGCCACCTGCAAGTCCAAGGACACAGCTGGTCCATGACAGCCTTGGGTACAGCCCGGATGATGCCCAAAACAGCTTTTCTATTAAAAACAGGCTGTTTCCTCCCGTTGCACCAACAGCTGGACCTCTGAAAATAAACCAGACGGACCAGAGGAATTTCGGCAGCCGGCATGGAGGGTGGACAATGTCAGGACAGCCCTGCGCTGAGAACCAGGATCACCCTGGATCCACAGACAAAGTTCTACCAGGGTTGAGTGGGGATCTCATGGAGCACGGAGGGACCTGGAGAAGCCCAGTGAGCGGTCACGTGGGGTTTGGTCCTGCCATCTCCCATGTCAGTGCGAGTCCCGCTGGCCACAGCCACATCCAGCCCTGATAAAGGTACTAGGAAATTCAGTTTCTCCATGCTGAGGGTGACTTCTCAAGCCCCAAGTTTTTCTTCTAGCTAAGCTTGGCTTAAGAAGGGAGTCCTGGCCCAACTGAAGCCACTGAAGGGTTTGCTTCTGAACTAGTGGAGGCAGAATTTTAGCATGGTCCTTCAGGCCACGGGGATAAGCCTTCCAGCTCTGTCCCCTCCTCTGCTGCTGCTCTGATAACGCGTTTTTCACCCCCGTTTCATTTCAGGCTTGTTCCTCTCTGTGCAGAATATGTTTCTGCCCAGTAATCCCATTTGATAATCCCTTCCATGCCTGTTTGATTTATACAGCCTCAAATCTCCCCTGATCTTCTGCATGGCAGCAGTCAGAGGTCCACCGACTTGTCCAACCCTATTCCCTGTTTTGTCGAGCTGCAAACTTCTCAAAAAACACCTGTGTCCTTTCCTGCTCTTTCCAGACAGGGTTCAGACAGAGATACACAATCTCACAGAGCCAAACTGCTCTTCTACCATGGAAGGGATGCCCAGGGCTTGACCGCTGGCTCATAAACCTGGAGCAAAACCGTCCGTGAAATCCATCACGCATGTCCCATCACCTTTAGGAGGACCAGGAGGACTCAACAGCCATCGCTGCCCCATTTCTTTTGATGTTTTCTCAGAGCTGCCTCCCTGGGGTACTGAAAGACAGTTTAGAGTGTTTTATAAAACGTCTATAGAAAATTAGGTGAGGGAAGTTCCTCTTCCACATGAGGTGGTTTAGTCTCTGCGTGCTCTGTTTGTGGAGATGCCACCACAGCGTTGTGGAGAACCTGGCCAGAAAGGACTGAATTATTTTACAGACACTATTTTCCCTGATTTGTGGCAGCACAGACAAGTCATCGGAGTCATCCTTCCTCCCCGGACTCTCTCCGGAGTGGGAAGAGCATCGTCCGAGGAGCGGTGCCCCAGACCCCCCTCCAGCCCCAGCCTGGGGAAGGGGCTGCAAATCCAGCTCCCCGGAGCGTTGCTGTGCTCCCCGCTGCAGGGGAAGGGCTCCTGCCTCGTCTGAATAATGGGTTAATTAGTGCTCCTGTGTTTAAAATTGCTCCATTTCCGTGTCCATCAAAGTCTGTGACAGCCTTGTCACGTGCTTTACGGGGATTAGGAGGAGGCATAATTTATATAGGATAAGGAAAAAGGAGACAGGAAAAGGAAGAAATTATTCCAGAATAGAAAAAATCAGTACAAGCAGTATGAATTATTTTTTTTCTATTTTACGTATTTATACATGTATTTTGGGGTCTGATTTTCTCTCCCAGCCCCACACAGCTCCATGGCAGCACCCAGCTCCATAAGAAGATGCACTGGGTTTAAACCCCAAAGGCTGGGGTAACCTGGAAGAGGTACAACCACCATGACCCTCTCGCAGGTGGAATCCATGGGGCAATGTCTGGCAGGCAGGTGGATGGCTTTGTGACTTTGTTCTGCAGCAGGTTCAGCAGAAGAAGGGAGGAGGAGGAGGAGCTCTGTTTGAAAGTACCCTGCAGGTGGTGGGGAGACCACATCTCCATTTTTCCCCCTGAGAAACAAGTGAAAATTAATAATTCAGCAAAAGAGAAGTTGAATTTGTCACCATTCCTTGTAGGGCAGACTTTTAAAACACACACTATTTCCTGCTGGGACTGGATGAACTGTTGCTGTCTAAATGCATGAAAATATACTGAGTCCAAGAAAATTTATTTCTTGTCCGAAAAGGGATCCTTCACATTAAAATAACTGTGAGTGGAGTCAATAACACCGAGTCATAGAATCATCACAGTTGGACAAAACCTTTCAGATCATCAAGTCTGACCATCAACCCAACACTGACAAACCCACCACTGACCCATGTCCCTTAGCACCACGTCTGCCCGGCTTTAAAATCCCTCCAGGGATGGTGACTCCACCTCTGCCTTGGGCACCCTCTTCCAGTGTTTGATAACCCTTTTGGTAAAAGAAATTGTTCCCAATCTCCATCCTAAACCTCCCCTGGCACAACTTGAGGATGTTTCCTTTTGTCCCATGGCCTGTTCCTGGGGAGAAGAGACCGACCCCCCCTGGCTACACCCTCCTTTCAGGGAGTTGGAGAGAGCGAGAAGGTCTCCCCTCAGCCTCCTTGTCTCCAGGCTGAACACCCCCAGCTCCCTCAGCCTCTCCTCATAAGACTTACTCTCCAGACCCTTCACCAGCTCCGGTGCCCTTCTCTGGACACGCTCCAGCACCTCAATATCTTTTTTGTGGTGAGGGGCCCAAAACTGGACCCAGCCCTTGAGGTGGGACCTCAATGTCTTTTTTGTGGTGAGGGGCCCAAAACTGGACCCAGCCCTTGAGGTGGGGCCTCGCCAGTGCCCAGTAGAGGAGGATGGTCACTGACCCACTCTTGCTGGCCACACTTGGATGCTGTTGGCCACCTGGGTACGTGTTACGCTACAGAAGAGACCTTGTGAAGTTATTGCATAAATGAGGTTAATTAAATCTGGGGACATGTGTGGTGCCACCCTTGGGCATTGCTGAAAGCACAGGGCCCATGGGGAACCCCAGAGTGGTCTGCAGGTGGGGAGTGAACAGAAGGAACAGAGGGGGTAGGTCGGAGTAGCAAAGGTCTCATCTGGAGGCACTGAGAACCCAATACTCGTAAACACAGATAATTATTTGCTGGAGTCTAGTAATGACTGTCAGGAATGCCTCTATCAGAGCGAACACTCACGCCGTGCACACTGAAAATTCACTGTAAAAGCCACGTGTGTGGCACCTACACACAGGGCTCTTGGTATGTAGGCAGCAGAGCTTCACCAGGACTTGTGGGAGCCACCAACGAGGACGAGAGAAGGTGCTGGGTGATGAATACCTTTGGCGGGGTCTCTTGCACCAAAATCCAGGTCAACCCTCAATTCGCACCAAGGAGTGCTGCCAGGTTGGCTGGCTTTAAGCCCAAACATGAACATCTGAAGTTAATTTGCAGAGATGCGGGAGCACATCAGCCATTCAACCCCCTCGACGCGGGGACGATCTCTGGCAACAGCAAGCTCCCATCGCCTGGAGAGCCCTGCACTGCCAGTCTGAGGCGTAATTCCTTGTTTGCAGAGATAATGTCAATGATTGGAACAACCACCGAACCCGATCCAGCTGGAAAAGCAAACAGGTTATTTCCCCGGCCGGAGCGGTGTTTGCGGAGCAGCAGCCGCCGTGACACGCCAGAGGATGAGCTCATGCCCCACGAAATGTCCCTGTTCCCTCTTCTATTGTCCTTTGCAACGGAAGCTCTCACCTTTGTTTTCACTATAAATCCCTTGTAGGAGGGAGATCATCTGCAGTTCTGACTCAGACCATTAAGAGCATATTGAGAAATAACTTAGGTTTCCCAGAAGGCTAATTTACGTCAGCAAGCAAAAAGATAATCACTGTCATAAATCTTTGTCCATGTCTGTACCTCCTGATTGCTTTAAAAATATGAGGGCAATACTTCCTATACCTTAACCCAATGCAGCAACTTGGCTTGTTTTTCCTGACATCTGCGGTGCGTGGCGGTTCTGCCCTTTCGCAGCAGCCTCCTCCCCAGCCTGCTGGAATTAAACACGGCCTCTAAATTATGCATGACTTTTTAACATCCGTGAATCCCATCATTTTACTTTATTGATCGCTTCTTTCCCATAACTGGCAACGACCCACGAGGAAATGAATGTTCTACATCAGGCAAATAGGAATTTTATTGATGTCACATTGGGAAAGCAACAGACATGCTTAGCAGGCTAAAAATGTGGCTTTCCTCTACGTTTGTTGGAGAGCGGTGTTGGTGTCCTCCTGCCTGCATGTTACCCGGGGTCTTCGTGGGAGTTAAAAAAGCTGCTCTATTTAATATTTATAGCGAAGCTGGGATATCTGCCTAGCCCTCCATTGCCATTAATATTAATGAACGTAACGATACACCTTCCTTTGCTTCTATCAATATTAATGAAGATGAGCACACGTGTCAATGTAGGGATTCTAAAGCCTTTCACTGTACGTTTTGTTTCTCAGGGCTGGCAGTCAACCTCTCCTGCTCCCGCTGCCCCCGTCCTCGCTCCACACGTACCCAGGAGATATCCATGGCCAACCCCAACGACAGCCTCTACTGCTGACCCCCCACACACACACCCTGGGCACCGCGGTTCCTGTCACATCAACAAACCTACTGCGAATAATTTGGTTAATAAAGGCTGAAACACAGCATTCGCCCTCGCACCAGTAACAGGGCAGGAGATACAAGGCACATCAGCAGTGACACTCGGTGATGGCTGGAGAGGAGCCATGGCCATACCTCTGCTGTCAGATCATGAGAAACCAACCCCTCCTTACCCAGGGCAAACCGAACTCTTAATAAGATAAATCAATTTTATGATTTAAANTTTAAAATACTTAGATACTAGAAAAAAAGTCTTTGGTGTGAGGGTGGTGAGAGCCTGGCCCAGGTTGCCCAGAGAAGCTGTGGCTGCCCCATCCCTGGAGGGGTTCAAGGGCAGGTTGGAGGGGCCTTGGAGCAGCCTGGTGTGGTGGGAGGTGTCCCTGACCAGGGCAGGGAGTTGGAACTCGATGATCTTGAAGGTCCCTTCCAACTCTAACCATTCTATTATTCTATGATTTTGTATAAAAACAGTTACTGGTTGGGCATCGTGGCACCAACCCCCTTATTGCTCTTAACAGGGAGGGCAGCCAGCCTTCCTGGAGGGCCACCAAGCAGGAGTTTCTGGTGGTTCCACAGGGCTCCCAAGAAGCAGCCACGATAACAAAATGCCTCCCTATGCTGATTGTGAGCCCTCATGACTCCATCTGCCTGTCTGTGGAGATAGAGACTCATAGTTAGAGGGCAGCTAAAGGAAATTTAATTCTCTTACGTGCACCTCCTAAATCACACGAATGTGCGATTTGCGTTCATGCCGTGGGAAAACGCCCGATTCCCTCCTACACTTCGATAAAAATGATTAGTGCAGGAGAGTCAACTCTGCATCAGTTATTGGGTGTGTGAAATGAGATCAATTAGCTCCTTTGGTTTCCTGCTCATCAAGGAACTTTAAACCTATCGAGTGCTATTGAATTTGTGTCTACCAGGAAAATGAAGAGATTTAGATTTATTCTAATAAAATCTTGTACGGAGGTGAAATTAACCTGCAGAAAAAAAAAAATGAGTACTGCTCTAAAATATAATATTAATTTGAAACGTGGATGTAGCAAAAATGCTCCTTGTTAAAGCATAACTTGCCTTTTACTCTTCATTTTTTCTCCAGAGTGCTCAGTGGAAGAAATAGAATGACCTTAGGGCATTTGTTTGGGAGGGAGAACAGCTTCAAAACAGCTGAAAAAAACTTATTTGTGCTCTCAGAAAGTCTTGAATGTTCTCACTTATGTCTTTTAAGGAGTATAAATTTTAGTAGTCCATATTAAATAATTTAAAAGTTACTTGGGACAAAAAAGAAAAAGCCATTCCCCACAAGTGACCCTAAAAAGAAAGTACAGAATGGAGCTAGTATCCAGGATCACAGAGAGAGCTGGAGTTATTTATCAGACAGATGAACCATTTCTCCACAGATCCTGGAAACCCACAGTATAGCAGATAATAATCCTAGCAATAGAGTAAAATGGCAAAAAAAAGAGCATAGTTTCTAACAGATGCAAAAAGCCTTTGTACTCTAAGATATTTTAGCAAATTAAGTCTATTATCCAGAAACAGAGGGGGCTACAAAGAAAACAAAGCAAATATCCACTTTTGAATTCTGAGGTTTGCAGGTGGTTATTGTTAGTCTCATTTGGGCGACCTGTGGCCACGCTATGACCACAAACAGCCCTGGGCACGAGGTGTCCATCGGCAGCCTTGCTGCGCGAGCAGCATTCGTGGGGGGATTTTCGGGAGCCAAATCAAACATAACTTTGGCTTATGAGAAAACGATCCTCTGTTGCGTGTCACATGTGAAATCATAAATCTTGATCTTTGAATTTTTGGGTAGCCAGGGAAGACAACAGCTGCCTAAGTGAGTTACCAGCCACCCTCTTGGATATGGGGAATTAAAACAACTCATACTTTAAGAACACCCCTTTTTTCAATAGAACTGCCTGACATTACACAACTGCAGCATCCGAGTGCCCTCGCCACCGCACACACTTTTCCCAATACGTTTGATCTTCATAACAACTTTGTCACTATGCATGGCTCTTCTTCATAAATATTTAATTCCAATTATTCCACAGACAAAAGCACTGGGGAAGAGTCAGAAAGTGACTCACCACTTCTTAATCAGGGATGAGTGACGAGGCAGCCCTGGCGTCGCAGCGGGAGAGGGATATTGGTGCTGATTAAATCATCTGAGGATGGCTCCCACCTGCGCTCGGGGGCCGGGGCATCTGGTACCTCCCTGCTGCAGTTCTGGGGCAAAATCCACAGTTCCTCTTGTTCTTTGCACTTGTTCTTTGTGATTTTTAAAACTTTCTTTTTCTTTTTTCTCCACGGCAGCAACTGAACCCTCACTTCTGGCATGGAAAAAGAGCAAGAAGACACGTGACTTCTTTCTCGTGTACCACCTGCATGAGGTAAGTGCATATAGATCAGAGCACTGGAGGTTCGAGCTGTCTTTATAGTTAGTGTCTGACCCTGGGAGGCACTTTGCCGTCGATGCTCAAGCGCCAGAACTGCCAACCTTCCGGGCACTTGGTGTCCCACAAGCTTACAACAGAGAGAGTGCTCATACCTGTTTAGGAAACAGAAATATATTTTATCCAAAATATCTTGTGAGGTAGGAAAAAAGTCTGTCTTCTACCATCAGCTGGAGGAAACAAGAACAACTTGTGTACTCTAAACTGGCACAAATCACTTTTTTTGGCAGTAAAATAACGGTAAAAAACAGCAGGAGCAATTTATTTCAGCTTCCAAGAGCTTTAACCATGATATCATGGGTGGAAATAAGAAATAAAAAGTGATCACACATTAAAATAATTGATAGCTGATGAAACACTTTGTGCAAGGTACAGCCGTTCCTGTGTCCTTCTGGTGTCATTTAATTGACTTCTGTTTATGCTCACATTTTTCTGGAATTTGTTTTCATTGATTTGGTGGCCTATAGTAAATTCATCATTTTCAGTTAATTGCAGGAAGGTCTTAAAATAACATCAAGCATTAGGTTTACCTTTTGAGCTTGGCTGGTTGAATGAGAGCGGGAGCACTAATAGCTACAGAGGTCCTGCAGGAAAAAATGGTGAAAAAACTTTTTTTCTGAAATGACACTTTCCAGCTACAGCCCCTTTGAGGTCCAGTTGTCTACAACCTGCCTGGAGAAAGCCGGATCACCAGCTTCTGCCCATGGGTGTCAGAAGCCTGACTTTGTCCTGCTCTTTCTTTGGATGCCCACATGTGCATGTTTGTGCCCTGCAGGGATGAGGGAGGGATCAACCTGCAGCAGCAGTGCAGCAGCTGCTCCACAACATCAGCAAAATTTCTTTGCACAAGCAAAATTTCCTAAGGGTAGACACATCTGATGTGCTCATGGTCACCTGGGTCGCTCCAGTTTCTGTAACAGGTGGAGTTTATGTCCCTTTGGATGTACATGGTGTTGTTCTGCTCCCATGAGGGCTCCTGTCCCATGCCACTCCATCCCATGTCACCCTACTCCACTACACCCCACCCCATCCCACCTATCCCATGCCATGCCATCCCATCTCATCACACCCCTATCCCATCCCCATCCCATCCCATCCCACCCCATTGCATGCTCTTTAAAATGGCTTTAAGATGGTTTTAACCATCTTTTCCCATAGTTTGTGAAAGTTTCCACTCTCTAAAGCAGTATTTTATTGAAAAATGGAGATGCAAAGGACAGCTGAAAAATGACTAATCATCTGTACGTCAGTCTCCTTGGCTTATCCTCATTACATGACACTTACCTTTCCTGCATATGAAGATTTTTCTCGACATACTCCTGCATCAGATTCTACCTTCAAACAGAAGTTTGAGGAGCATCCCAGGAAATAAATAAAAATATGGTCAGGTGAACCTTGCCAGAGTAACTGCATATTTCTATTTTGGGATGAGCTACGTTCCCAGTTGCAGCACTACCCTGGAAGTTACGGCTGTTGGGTGACAGTGAGTGTTATGAATTGCCTTCACAGGTCTTTCAAGCCCGGAGGATGATGTCAATCCTCAGGGAAAGTGCTGAAGGGTAAATTCAAAATCAGCTCCTGTTTTCATTTTAAATTAAAAGTACCTTCAGCGTGTGCAATTGCACACCGAATGAGCCTCTGCAATCTGGTGGGGGTAGTTGGTCCTACCACCATTTCTCCTGCACCTGCACCAAGAGCTGGCCATGGCAGTGCCGAGGAGTTGACCCATCTGCCGAGGGTCCACCACGGCATTGCTCAGGGTGATGTGAGCACCCAACGCGGGGATGCCCCCGGCTTTGGGAGGAGGGTGTAGAATGTTCACCCTGAAGTGGGCTCACTCATGCACCATCCTGAGGTTTCTTTATAGCCCCACTGGGCCACTAAGGACTAATCAGTCAACCAAGAGTAAGCCTCAGAATAAAACCATCCATATCCCTTCCAAAACATATCAAAAAATGTGATGCTATGGTTTATGAATGTAACTAATATTTTATGACCCTGTCATTAACGCTTATGGCTGGTGTGTCTTCAGGCTCCCGTGACAGCTCACATGGTGCATAAAGAAAAGTGCAAACCCTTCAGTGTGGATTAAGCCTTCACATGCGAATTAGTCCATTGTTTCTTTTATATCCACTAAAACCCTTATTTAGTTTGATGCTGTAATTTCACCAAGACTTGCTATATACTGTGGTGTGACCTCGACAGAATGGCCACAAAAACCAAAAGAACACTACCCACTTTGGATGCATTGACAATACAAACATTTCCTTTCCTGGCAACATTTTGGGAGGCTGTTTTACTGGCCGAGAGGGTGGCAGCTTTGGGGACAGCCGAGCATATCACCTTCTGAGGGGCTGGGACACCCTAGGGGACGGTGGCTGGCAGCAGGACCAGGCAGGGAAAAAAACTTTACATCTGATTGTTAAAACTCCTCTTTGGCTCAGGGAAAGGCAAACCCGAAGGAGGAGGTGGGTTTCAAACGGTGACTTTGCTCCCGCATGGCTTGAAGCCACCAAAGGAAAGGGTTCCCCGAGCGCCCCGGTGGCACCTCCCTGCCCACCCCGGCACCCGTGTCCCCGCTGCTGCCCGAGAGGTGGAAATGGCTTTAGTTGTCCCCGGGAAAAGCACCCTCTGCCCCTCTGTCTCACACACACTCAGGTTCCCAGAGCTCCGTGAGATGCGAAGGAAGGCAGTAAGGCACGAAGTCGAGCTTCGGCTGCTCCGATCCCCGCGTCCCGGCGGAGCGGGGAGGAGGGGTTATAAAGAGCTGCCGGAGAGGAGAAGGCTGTTGTGCTCAACGCCAGTTTTATGATGCTGAGGTGAAGCTGGGATGAGTCACTCCTATAACTTACATGGGCATGACACAGACTTCTGACATTCAATATTTTCTTTTTTTTTCCTTACCAAAACTTGTAATTACCCCTCGGGAGCTTGGATCCATTTTCTTTTCCCACCACTCACCCCCTGTGCCTTTGGCATCGTTGGTCGCCGTTCTCCCGACGCCCGGGGTCCATCTGGCCCCTTTTCTGGCCCCTCGTTGCTCTCGGAGCTGAGCACTCACAGGACTTACAGATCTCAAAAATCAGGGGGGAGGGGAAAAGCTGGGCTTTTTTCATCCATAGAGCAGACCCCATCCTGCCCCTATGGCTTTGTTAGGTCTTAAAAGTAGCACTGCCTAATTTTATTAATAGTGGCCAGTTAAAGCAAACTGAAGCGCAAGCAAGGAAATATATTCTTCATTCTTCCTTTTTTTTTTTTCCCCCACAACTTCACCCCTCTTTTTTATACAAATCCTCACAGAAATGGTATATGCTAGGGTATTTTTTCTTTCTTTCTGTGGGTGTACATGTATCCCTGCGCATGCCTGTGCACACACAGGCATATATATTTTGGCAGTGGCACAAAGCATGGTCCCTGCAGACGTGTGGTGTGGGGGAGGACAGGGGCGGGTGGGATGGAGAATGGCAATGACCTGTCCAGGGGGCTTCTCTCCTCACCCACCCCACGCAGAAACAGCCCATCAGCCACGTGTCCCCGGTGCCACCATCGATGTCCCTGGCATGGGAACCCCGTGGCACCACTTGCCCCTGGCCCCACCATCGCTGCCCCGAGAGAGGGGATGGGAAAAGTGGGGTGACAAGTGACAGGATGGCACTGGGAACCAAACCCTCTGGACACATAACCCCTGGATTCATTGGGGCACCAGAACACCATGGGGAGTATTTTTCAGACTCAACACCACAGGCTGAGTTCTCACGTCCTTTGAGGACCCCTAATGTCCCTATAAAAAATGCGTTTCCCCCATTTGTAAATGTTTGCTTTCATAGAACCATAGGATGGTTTGGGTTGGAAGGGACCTTCAAGTCCCCCCAGTCCCCTCTCTGCCCTGGGCAGGGACACCTCCCACCACACCAGGCTGCTCCAAGCCCCCTCCAACCTGCCCTTGAACCCCTCCAGGCATGGGGCAGCCACAGCTTCTCGGGGCAACCTGGGCCAGGCTCTCACCACCCTCACACCAAACAAGTTCTTCCCCACAGCTCAGCTCCATCTCCCCTCTTTCAGGGTCAAACCCTTCCCCCTNNCCAAACAAGTTCTTCCCCACAGCTCAGCTCCATCTCCCCTCTTTCAGGGTCAAACCCTTCCCCCTCCTCCTAGGGCTCCCCTCCCTCATCCAGAGTCCCTCCCCAGCTTTCCTGGAGCCCCTTGAGGGACTGGAAGGGGCTCTGAGGTCTCCCCGGAGCCTTCTCTTCTCCAGGCTGAACCCCCCCAACTCTCTCAGCCCCCCCTCCCAGCAGAGGGGCTCCAGCCCTTAGAGCATCTCCAGGGCCTCCTCTGGCCCCGCTCCAACAGCTCCATGTCCTTCTGATGTTGGTGGCCCCAGAGCACTGGGGGCGGTCTCCCCAGAGTGGAGCAGAGGGGCAGAATTTATTTCATTGCCTTTTGGAAAACTAGAAAGTGGGGGGTTTGTTCCTGTTTCTCTACCCATGGAGTAAATCTGAGCTGTGCTCCCAGTCCTGAAGAACTGTATTTTGGTGGTAAACAAATCCTATTAAAAAGGGCTGAACACAGGGCCTGAAAACTAGCCAAAAGCCAATATTTCATTTGTTGAGGGGAATCGATAGCAGAGACAGAGTGACTGAAAATTGTATTAAAATGTGTTAATAGCTATTGAGTTTTAGATTTTTATCAGAGAATGACCTTAATAATTACTGGGTGGACCACACGCATTTGTGATTTCTGGAATATGTCCTCACCTTGTTGCTCTCTTAAAGCATCCCATTGGCTTTGGACAACATTTGCAATAACACAGAGAGAAGTGATGGTCGAGAAATCCTGGCTGCTTGAGCATAAGAGAAGGTTCAAGTAAATGAATACAATAATAAATTATCTTATTTACAGAGGTTGTCTCTCTTTCCTGCCAAATGTTTCTACTGCTCAAATCGAGTGCTGGAAATTCTTTTCCCAAACAGAAGAATTAAGAAAAAAAATGAATCCCAGAAATATAGGTATTAAAATGAAAAGCTGGTAAGTTACACCAGAAAATATAGTTAAAGATTTATCTCAGGATACTTCTAAGCAGCTGTAGTAAGAGTTTAAAGATACCAGTTTTATTACTTATTAAAATATATTGTTATTGATGTAGCATCTTTTAACAGACGAAACAATAAAGATAAATAAAACTACTTAAAAAAAGACTTTAACAGATGGAATAAAAGAGGAAGTATTCAGACTCCTGCAGCATTGGATAAGGGGATTTTTTTTTAGAGCCCCTCCCAAAAGGAGAAGGAATGTACTCTTAAGAAATATTGCAATAGACCTACTTTAAATTTATTTGCACTGGAAAATAATTCAGTGATGCAGTGTCAACTGTCAATATCTGGATTTCAGGTAAATATTAGTGAAATAAGCTAGGTCTATCCTACAAGAAGGTAGGACAGAAGACGACAGGGTAGAATCACTGTTTTCTTAAGCTGGTGACAAAAACACCCATTTTTTTAGGCATCTGTTTGACAGAGCAGCATCCAGGCCGCTGGGTTGGGTGGGCACATCCCCACCCTCCCTGCAGACCAGTCGCTAGCGCTGACCTTTAAAAGACATAGCAAGAGGTCCCTCTTTGCTCAGCAAGTTCCAGCACTTCCAGGGTTGCCCCAGTAAAGCGACTTGCACCTCAGTCCTCCACCAGCACCTTCAAAGTTCTCTAAAGACATTGTCCCAACCCTTCATTGCATCTTAAGGTGTTTTTGCTCACGCGTTTTGTGTTGGTGGGGAGGAGCAGAAGGGAACATAGAAATGGCATGTGGAAATGGCACGTAGAAATACACGGGTACTGTTTTTATAGAATAATAGAATCACAGAATTGTCTAGGTTGGGAGGGACGTTTCAGATCATCGAGTCCAACCATCAACCCAACACTGACAAAAACCCACCACTGACCCATGTCCCTCAGCTCCACGTCTGCCCAGCTTTTAAACCCCTCCAGGGATGGTGACTCCACCACTGCCCAGGCAGCCTCTTCCAAGGCTTCACAACCCTTTCAGTGAAGAAATTTTTCCTGATATCCATCCTAAACCTCCCCTGGCGCAACTTGAGGCCATTTCCTCTTGTCCCATCACCTGTTCCTTGGGAGAAGAGACCGACCCCCCCCGGCTACACCCTCCTTTCAGGGAGTTGGAGAGAGTTGGAGGGAGTTGAGGGTCTCCCCTCAGCCTCCTTTTCTCCAGGCTGAACACCCCCAGCTCCCTCAGCTGCTTCTCACAAGACTTGTTCTCCAGACCCCTCACCAGCTCCGTTGCCCTTCTCTGGACATGGTCCAGCACCTCAATGTTCTTCTTGTAGTAAGCAGTCCAAAACTGGACACAGTATTCAAGGTGGGGTGTCACCAGTGCTCAGTAGAGGGGGACAATCAATTTCACTGTTTCCAGCAGTGTCACAGGACACAGAAGCCAGAGGATGGGTTTACTGGGGTCTGGCATGGGCTTGGGTTTGCTGTTGCCCCAGGGAGAGCACAAGCAGTGGGCTCCTGGCACCCAATTCTGCGCAACCATCACTTTTCCCCAGACAACACTCAGATGAGGAGTGATGTTCACAGTACCTGCCACAAGCTGTGTTTTCAGGCAGATGGGTTCCCTGTCGCAGACAGAGTGATTGACTTCACTCGTAAGAAAGCGGTAGTGAAATATTTATTAAGGTGAAATAGTGATTTAACAAAATTAGTAGTAAATGCGATAGTGTTTTATGGGACTTGATGTCAAGGTGCACTCTGTTATTTACTGCCCAGAGGACAGGGTCAGACCAGCTGCCAGGGAGACCCTCCCGTACAGTCAGGAGGTTCAGAAAGGACCCCCCAGCTTTCTAAACTCCTCCTCAGAGAGGAGTCTGGGTGCAGCTGGATCCAGTCCTAGTCCCAGACTTGGTCAACGGTTTATGTCTGAAGGATTATATATGCACAGTCAACCCTCTATATCACTTAGCTAAGATTTCAAAGTTCAGCGTGCTGTTGGTCACTTACCCAGAATCTGTTGCGGCCAGGAGTCTCTCAACCTCGAGGAGCAGATCCTTAAGCCAGTGTCCTCACCAAAGAGGAGATCCTGGCGTGCAGCCGCTGCCATCCAGGAGAGCTCCAAGGGCTCTGGGGCTGTCCACTATTTCCAGAGTGAGATAATTGACCTATGGTCATATTCTCATGGGAACAAAATATCTATGTCCCCACCCCAGACAGTGTTTTGGCTGTGTTGCCAGCCATCCCCCAAAGTCCAGCTTCAACTGGTCACAACTGATGTTGTGGTGGCCATGGTGGCCATGGCCAGAGCAGGAGCCGGTGAGGCGGGGGAAGAGGGAGAAAAACAGGGAGAGCACATCACCACAGTCCCATGTATCATCTCGTACCTCAGAAAACTCTCCGGGGACCTGGCAGAGCTGCTGGATAACCATGTGTTTCTGAAGGCAGCCCTGGCATGGTGGGCTCCATGGCGCTGTGCTTGGCGTGGGAACAAACAGATGGGCTGTTCCCACAGCGCATGTGCAGGATGGGCTCCCCCCACGTGGGAATAATGTCTGTCACATCTACATGGGCTTTAAACGGAGACAGGGAGGATTCTCGTGGAAGAGCTGCATGGTTTTCTCCCCTGCTAGGTTATCATTGATGGTAGGCTGCTCCAAAAAGCAGGTTCCTTGGAAGTTGTCCATTTACTGCAACTTCTCTCAGTCGTATCCCTGTTGCTCTGCACAGGCAGCACTGTCTGCTCTGGGGTGTGGAACCCTGAAGTTGTTTCTGCTCTTTCTAGTTATTGGCACTTATTTTGGTATTTTATTCTTTGGTAATTATCAATGAAGATTAGTGCAATTCTTTCTCTGTGGATAGTTCAATAAGTCAGTAAGAACAAAATTAAAAATGTAAATTTTAAATGCTCGTTTCAGTAGGGATGCATATAAATTTATCAGCCAAACCTTTCCCATGCTATTTTAAGAAAGCTTTTATTTATGAAGTTGTTGGAAGATTTGAGGAGCAAAATGAGGATCAGGCTCCTGTTGGTGTAAAAGAAATCCAAAGTTGAGAAAAGTCCCCGGGGTTTGAACCACATGAACACAGCACGGCTGGCTCAGAGGAGGGCCCTAGTTCTGTGTAATCTGTGACATAAACCAGAAGGCATCATGAAAGGGAAAAACCCAGAAAAGATAATAAAAGTTTGATCCTAAAGCTGACGGGTGGTTCAATCTCAGGGCACTGATGTGCACAGGAGGTGTCTGGCAGGAGGGAGCAGCGGGGAGCTGCCAAGGGCAGAGGGGATGTTGGTGGGAACCATGGGGTGGCTGGACCTCAGGGTCGGACCCACAAGTTCCTTCTTCCCCAAGATCCCCAAAGCCAGCAGGAGTCCAGCAGGATGTGGACCCTGGAGAAACCCTCAGGAGATCAGAGAGAATCACTCGTATGGAAATCACCAACAGCCAGCCTGTCATCACTCAGGAGATTGGAGCAGGACCTAAAAGGCTTGCAGATACTCACTTTTTTTTTTTTTTCTATATTTTTGGGGGGGAAGAAGATGGATTAGTCGCATCTGAATAGCACTAGGTTTTCAACTGCTCCAAGGGAAGATGTATTTTTCTTCCACTGGGAGCAGCCCATTAGTGCAGAACCGCTCCGTGAACTCAGATCTCATGGTTGTTTGGGTTTGTTTTGGTTTTTTTTCACACTACAAATGCAATTAAAATGATTGCTGCTGTTATTTCAATGTAAAATCTGGCAATTCTCGCTTCTGTAAGCAAGAATCGTGACATTCTCTTGTAACTGAACATGCCGAGCTAAAAGGATATATGTAACAAGGGTACGAAAATGGAGAGCGTCAGCAGGAGCAAAGATGACACCGCAGCAGGTTGTATGTGTGTGTATGCATCTTCAAACAGTGTAAAATGCAAAATTTTTGTGCATTAAGCACTTGACAGCCCAAGTCGTTTTATGTTAAAGCATCTATAAGGCAAAGGTAGCACAATAATGCCGCTGTTCCCGTGCATCAGACTACCAGGTCTCGTGTGATTTGCTGTTTTACTGGCTTTTATTTGCTGAACGACTACACAGTTATTCCAATTAGATTTTATGGCTTCCTATCCAAAGGGTATTAGCTCCGCGCAAGTAGGAAATGTTGCTTCAATTATCTTGGCTGGACATACGGTCACAATATTTTTCAATGATGAGCATAACAGAAGTATTTATTAAATCCAGTGAAGCAAATCAAATACACTAGCGTACCTAACACAGCCCAATAATGACATAAATACCACTATAAAAGAATCTTACAAGAATATAACTGTTCCATCCCATGACTAAATTGAGACTTTCACTGCACGTGAAACATAGTAAAGCCCAAGTTTAACAATACACAGGAAATCGTAACAAGAAATTAAAATGCTGCTAACACCTTTTTTTTTTCATTTGGTAGAAATAAGATATACTTCATAAACGAACTAGGGAACTTCACAACTTTTTTTATTGCCTCCTGACACTTCTGAAGGGGATAATTTGCCTGAGGTGGGTTGCATGTTCCCATCAGAGAAAGACCATTATATATTTACATTAACAGAAAGATACCCCCGCAAACCACAGAATTTCCCTGGGACCGTGGTCTTTTGCAGACATCACTGGCACGGCCTGCTCTGTTTCTCTAAATATGTTTATTCTCCTCTTAACTTTCTATCAATATGAAGGTCTTGTAATTTCTCCTTCAGGGTAAGAAACATGAGAAAGATTTATTTCTCAATAGAATGAGAGGGGTTACAAGTTTTTAAATTTTTGTAGAAACGTGAAATTTCTTAGTAATTAAGCCACTACCTATTTTTAACATTTTAATCCTAATGATAGGATATTTATTAAAAGACGTAATATCGAGTAATAAACAGAACAATTTTAGGGATTACTCTAGAAAAGGATCAAAGGTATTTAGGGGCATGTGCCAAGCTCTTCGAGAACCCACAGTCTCTTATTACCCTCTGATCAATAGCGTTGGGTCTGCAGGAGGTGGGAAGGGAAATAGTTTCTGCCCTGTGTGCTCTCAGAAGTAAAGTCTCCTCTGAGCATCATCCAAGACAAGGACATTGAGAAAAAACAAATATTTTGTACAAAGAAAAATTAATGTGATGCCAGTTATTATTTTTTGTTTCTCTTTAATTTGGATATTTTAGAAAATGCGCTCTTTCAGCAGCATAGGCTGCTGTTTCTGCTTTTAGTACAGAAATGAGTGCACTTTGCTAGCTTCATGTACCTCTCAAAAAAAAAAAAAAAGAAAAAAAAAGATGCTGAAAGCTGCCTAATATTAGCAGTTCTAATGCTGATGAAATAGAAAAAAAAAGTGGCTATCAACCTCAGTTAATCCTAAAATGAGAACAGCTTTTGCAGCTATTCCTGGGACTACATACGTGCAGCAGGGAGGGCGTGTTTGGTACGATGCTGTAAAAAACCTCCTGACAGACTAATCCCCATAATATCAGCAAGAGTGCTCCATCATGAGTATACGAGCTCTGCATGTGAGATGTAATAAAGGGATAATTTCACATTAGCGACACGGCAATGCTGTTAAACAGACTGGTTTACACACAAAAAGTATTTGAACATGCTCTTCTGCAGTTGCTAGTCTCGTGTAATTAATCCCGTGGTATATTTATACCAACAATTTAGCAATGTCTGTTTGTATAAGCATGATATTAGTGCTGGACCTATCAACCCAAAAGTTCGGCCAAGTAACAAAGAGATGCACCAGGAACGGCCACCCAGCTCTAAAACAGGCCACCCCTCCCAAAATCTCCGCTCTCGTTCAAAACCATTTGTTGCCCCAGTTAATGCTTAGGAGTGGAAAACGCTTCACGGAACGAAGCTCAACACAGTCAGTTTAAGTCCCTTTCAAAAAAACCCAATTTATTTATCACCCTTCCTACCTTTGCTGGTCCTCAGGGCAGGCAGCTGTAGGAGAGCACGGGGTGGGACAGGAGGGGTCGTCACCGGCCACCGCGGGTAACGAGCGGCTCCAGCTTGAAGACCCGCTCACGGGTGCATGAGGACATCCCACCATTAAGATGCTGTCTGTGTGCTTTAACTCAAATATTATGCTGCTCACTTAGGCAGATGACTGTTTTTATCCCTGGTATTCGTTGTAAGAATGGTGTCACAATTATTTAAGGAGCCGCGGTGGTTGGGGCAGGGTCAGTTTAAGCACTTTCCCCTCCTTGGTCAACACTTAACGTGTGTTTCGGTGTCATTTCTTTGAGAGATTCAGTGAAAGAATGAGACAGCCTGCATAAAGCCTAATGCAGAATGACTCTCCTGATAGCCGTGGAGAAGAGCAATTAATGTAGTTTAAAGCTCGGAGTAATAAAAGCATGACATCATCTCCACTGAGAGCATGGACATGTAGTCATGTTCCTCTAAAATGTCTCGAGTCTCACAAAAAATGACAAAAGGAAAGAGCCCTTTTTTGGTTAGTGGAGAAAGCGGGAGTTGGCTCGGAGAAATGCATTTTGTAATGTAATTGAAGGGAGCAATTTGGCTTAGAGTTGATGGTAGAAATTAAATGTATTTGGTTTGAATGTTTTTAAATCAAAAACCATAGAATATTCTGTTGCCCATAGAGTAAACCAAATTTGATGGAAACTGGCACAGAGTCCAGGACAAAAAAGAGCACAAAGAGAGATAAAAGACAGGGGAACCTGGGAGCCTTGCCTAGACACCACCAACATGACAACAGTGAAAGCTGCCAAAGAAAAAGGGAATTTTCCCATTGCCATCATGCTGGATGAAAGCAGTAGAATAGAAGAACTCTCTAATCCTGTTCAAAAAAAATAAAACACGAGGGTTACATATGGGTATAAAAAATACCAACCTTCCTCACAACTCAAAATTGACTGAGTCTCTTAGGAGATACCCCTGGGTGTATTGATTTCACATTGTTCTTCCATTTATAGTTCAATTCTTTTTGGCTGAACATAGTGATACCTAAGAAGAATTGTGTAATATTATCCAGAGGAAATAAAAACTGCTATGAAAATTAGATAAAGTTTTGCTGCACTTAAAGATACTGCTCCAGAAGACCCTGTCTTTTTAATTGATTTTTGTGGAAACTGATGAAACATGCTGCAGATAAAGCTTAATATCTTCATTGCACAAAAAATGTATACTCAAGTACATAAAATACACAACATAATGAAGATAATGATATTTAGTTGTTCGAATGACATGACATTTCTATTACACGTCTTTGAACATTCAAGTCACTGTCAATGACAGATCATCAGCTTATGAAGATCAGAAGGATGTAGGTACAGTCAATTCAGATGGAGGTGTTCATTACTAATCCTCTCTGATGTTTTGCTATGCATCACTAAGTAAATATCTCACCAATACATTTTACCTACAATCTAGGATATTTAATCTACTTATTTCATGTGAAACAACTTTTCAGTGAAACTGTCATTCCAAAAGAAATTGATGGTTGGTCCCTCCAGACTTGTGGAGGCCACTGATCTTCTGTCACTTTCCATCTGTTTCTCTCAGGCCACTCAAGACATAACCAAAGGCAATTGTTTCTTCCTGCCATTCTGGAAGAAGTGACATATTCCCACACCTAAGCAGTGCTAGGACAGCTGGCGAAACCTTAATTGTGTCCACTTTTGGACCCCTCACAAGAAGAGGGACATTGAGGGGCTGGAGCGTGTCCAGAACAGGGCAACAGAGCTGGTGGGGGGTCTGGAGCACAAGTCTTGTGAGAAGCAGCTGAGGGAGCTGGGGGTGTTCAGCCTGGAGAAAAGGAGGCTGAGGGGAGACCTTCTGGCTCTCTCCAACTCCCTGAAAGGAGGGTGTAGCCAGGGGGGGTCGGTCTCTTCTCCCAAGGAACAGGCCATGGGACAAGAGGAAACGGCCTCAAGTTGCACCAGGGGAGGTTTGGGATGGATATCAGGAAAAATTTCTTCCCAGAAAGGATTGTGAAGCCTTGGAAGAGGCTGCCCAGGGCAGTGGTGGAGTCACCATCCGTGGAGGGATTTCAAAGCTGGGCAGACGTGGTGCTGAGGGACACGGGTTGGTGGTGGGTTTTGTCAGTGTGGGCTGATGTTTGGACTTGATGGTCTGAAAGGTCCCTTCCAACCTGAACAATTCTATGATTTGAGGAAACAATTCCTGGTGCAATGTACAACAGAGAGGGTTACATTAGTTTTTCGTACCTGACATTGACTTTCCAAAACTATGATCATAGTAAACATGAAGACCTACTGTGTAAAATAATTTGAAAATTGATGTATTCCAGGCACGAAATGACTCATAAACTCCTTTATTGTTTTAACACCTCTTTATCATTTGATCAGTAGACTATACAGGAAATTTGTGAAGGACTGGATTTGCCATTTTTATGACTTCTCTGTGCTGTCCCAAAGCACTTGGTCAGGTGGTGGTCCACGCATGTACACAGACACTGGATATGGCTCTCTTCCTGTAGGTAACGAGACAGTGAGCACCGTTGTGCATATTCACTAAGGAAAAATAGGGCCTGCATTAAAATGCCATTTATCATATTATTAATTCAGATGAATGCTTGAAGATGTCTAAGAAGGTTTCGTCAGAGAGGAGGCATGGAAAAACCCACTAGAAATTCCTCTGGAACGTTGCTGCTCTTACCATCCTCCAGCTTGGCTTAACCCCCAAGTGCAGGTTGACCTGAATTCGGCTGAGGGAAATGTCATTCTGACTCAGTCCAAGCAGGCGTCATGCTGCCCGCTGCCCGCACCCAGCGCAGACCCCGGCGGGGGGCGGGAGATGTGGGTCTCTGCGAGGAAGCGGCGCTTGTGAAACAATCCCCCCCGAGCCCTAATGACGGGAGCCGCAAAGCCCCGGTGGTGATGGATGGGGACAGCGGGCTTTCTCAGCGTGTGACAGCCCGCTTTGATTAAACCAGCAAAAAAAAAAACCCAAACCTGCCACCTTGCCCACGCACACAGCTGCTGGTCTCCGTCCAGTGTCGCCGGGTCGTTTCGGGTGGGAAAGATGTGGAAGCGGGTCCCTGTTGCAGAATTATTTTTGTAGCAGTGAATTTACTAATACATGGAATAGTTTCCTCTTACGGTATGATTTGCCCACATCATATTCCTGATAAAATTTTTCCCAACAGACACGGCCACCAAGCTTTGGACGAAATAATTGTTGGCAGTATTTTGTGATGACTCATTGTTTTCCACCTGGCTGTGGAAGACCGAATTAATTAAGCCTCTCAACACCCCTCTGAAGTAAGTGTTACATTAATCAAAACACGCACGGCCCCGGAAAGCCGACGGCACACCTAAGAACTCATATTGTAACAGCACAAATGCAGGTCAGCTTCCTGGTTCGTTAGTGCAACCAAAGGAGAAATGGATCTGCACGCCGGCTGATGACAGCGGGAGGCAGATAGATGCTTCCGTGGGCTCCGTTCCACCCCGTCATTTTCCATTGGAAATCTATACCAATAACAAGACACTAGAAAGAGCAAGCTAGAAAGATCCGCTGTAAACCTCCCAATAAAAGGGAAGAACATGGACTTTTATATCTATTTATGGTTCTTTTTGGGGGGAAACTAATTGGTCAGTCTTTTCTTAATTTAAAAATAAAAGCGATGCGTGTCACAGGGAGCATGAATTTTACAAAGATGTTGTTTTGTTCTTTGTGTTTGAAATCACGAGGGAGCGACTGCCTCAGAAGCAGGTGGATTAATTAGCTTTGTGGGCTAGCAGGCAGGGTCGTGGCAGACAAGGCACACGTCAGCATCCCACTCCTCCTGATCAGGGAAAAAAAAACATTATCTCCACTTATTTATCTTGCGTCTTTTCCTAAACAGTTTTCAGGCCAGATGAACAACCTGCCAAGGGATATTTTTGAGAGAGGGAAGAAGTTGGTTTATCCAGCATTGTCCATCTCAGGTGTTTTGGGTCAGTAGCCTTTAGGGAAGTGATTGTCCCCTGGTACTGGGCACTGGTGAGGTCCCACTTCGAGTGCTGTGTCCAGTTTTGGGCACCTCACGACAGAAGGGACATTGAGGGGCTGGAGCATGTCCAGAGGAGAGCCACAAAGCTGATGAGGGGTCTACAGAACAAGTCAGACGAGGAGAGGCTGAGGGAGCTGGGGGTGTTCAGCCTGGAGAAAAGGAGGCTGAGGGGAGACCTTCTGGCTCTCTCCAACTCCCTGAAAGGAGGGTGTAGCCAGGGGGGGTCGGTCTCTTCTCCCAAGGAACAGGCCATGGGACAAGAGGAAACGGCTTCAAGTTGCACCAGGGGAGGTTTGGGATGGATATCAGGAAAAATTTCTTCACTGAAAGGGTTGTGAAGCCTTGGAAGAGGCTACTCTGGGCAGTGGTGGAGTCACCATCCGTGGAGGGATTTAAAAGCTGGGCAGACGTGGTGCTGAGGGACATGGGGCAGTGGTGGACTTAGCAGTGCTGGGTTGATGGTTGGACTCGATGATCTGAAACATCCCTTCCAACCTGGACAATTCTATGATTCTGTGATTCATTACCCCCAGGTACTACTACCACTGACCCAAAAGAGTAGAGATGGATATGCTGTGTCCTTAAAGCCCTTTGCTGGGACAGCGTTAGTAAGAATATGCATACCACCTGTATTGCAGCACAAGGAAAGAAAAAACAAATGAAAAAGAAGGGTTCCTGTGTCCTGTAGCTACTTTCAGACTTACTGAAGACACTGTGAGTGCTGAGGCATTTTTTGGACACATGTGCATGGTTTTCATCATAAACACTGAATTTGCAAGCATGATTGCTCTTACCTGACAGCTGACAGAGGAGATGGTGCCCTGCACAGCAGCGTGTTAGTGGGGTACCATAATACCAGCCTGCACGAGAACTTTGGGAACATCAGTGTGATGAAGGGGTGTGGGAATGCGGGTGAGATTTAACTGGGGTGCCCTTGCTGGCCCTCCCTGGGCTGCAGTGACCTCAGCATCCTGCATCACCCAGGCAGGGACATGGGGACCCCAGATGCCCCAGCCCAGCACCATCCACCCTGCTGGGAACTCAACCAGGGTGTCCACCAACATTTGGGGCTTCCAGGACTTCAGACATGCAGCGGGGACTCCTAAGCCCCGGGAGCCACTGCTCATCGGAGAGCTCTTCAGCTTGGGCTCCACAGTGTAAATTGAATTTTCAGGGTTTTTTCCTAAAATTCTTCTGGAGGAGTTTTCTGCATGGGCCAGTGTACAGTTAAACACCTCAAGGTCAAACGATGAAGCATTCATATCATGGTGTAGCTCTGCACATCATTGTGCAAACAGCCCACGCCAACCACCCCCCTGAGAGTGCAACGGCTACAAAAATGAGCATCGCAGTAGTTGCCTGTGATCCTCACTCGTAGTTATTTGTGCATGTATTTTAAATACAATTTAATATTTTTTGATCAATTTGTTTCATAGACTGTTGTCTCCATTTCAGGAATGCATTATGCATCAAATGACTTCCAGCAATTTTCAATCATCCATTAGCCCTTTTGATTTATTTGAAAATGCTCACATTAATTTCATTAGACAAAAATTAATTTTTCTATGCATAATTAACTCTTTGACCAGCTGTCGTCACTGGTTCCTTGAGAAAAACACATAAAAAGAGCTCATTACAAAAGAGAAATCATTAAACCTAGTTCCTAATTTCCCACCAAAGACTGCGTTTCTCATGGACACTTTCAAAGATGAAGAAAAAATAACCAAGAAAAAAAACACATCTGTCAGAAGTAAGAAACAAATGAAATATCTTCTGAAAGAAACCTCTTTAAATATCTATATTGTGTAAGCGAGCAGGGAAATGTGCAAGTGTTGGTTAGATGGATTTTATCTTTTTTTACTTTTCATCATAATACTCCCTAAAGTGTTCTGGCACTTTAAACTCCTTAAATCTGCCACTCAGAGTTAAAATGTGGTATGACAGAGACTGTAGGACTGAATCCGACAGAGTTTCTGATTTCGCTTGAAACAAAAAGGCAGAGGCAACTCTGAAAAAGCAAACAAGTCAAAAGAAGAGTGAATGAGAGAGATGAAATAACACCCAGAAAGGAATAAACAGAAAGAGGCAGCGAGAGTAATCACAGCGCCTGAAAGGATTAGTGGGAGTGAAATGATGGAAGAGGTACGTGGGCAGCGGGAGCGCGTACGATGCGGGTAAGAACGCACATCAGGAGGGGAATTGGGGTGTCAGGGGATGAAGCTTGCTCAGCCCCCTTATTATGGGATGCTGCTGGAGGCGCACATCGTGCTGTAAGACGGAGCTACAGCTCAACACAAACATGTACCCTTGAATGCTTGTTATACCCCACATCTGCCCACGATGGCCCGAAGGAAGGAAAACACATGCCTGCCACGCTACTCCACAGGGACTGGCAGAAGGAACAAGTCCCTTCGGGGCCGTTTATCATCCTGTGATGACTCAACCTCTAAAAGCACAAGGGCAGCACCATATTAACCTTGAGAGATTAAATTCTTCATGTGCAAGCCATAAGGTGTGGGAAATCTTTCAATCATGGAACCACGGAATCAGGGAATTGTCAGAGTTGGAAGGGACCTCTAGAGATCCTCCAGTCCAACTCCCCTGCCAAAGCAGGGTTGCCCAGAGCACATCACTCAGGAGCATCCAGGCAGGGCTTGAAGATCTCCAGAGAAGGGGACTCCACACCCTCCCTGGGCAGCCTCTGCCAGGGCTCTGCCACCCTCACCCCAAACAAGTTCTTCCTCAAATTTGATTGGAACTTCCCATGTTCCAGCTTGTGCCCGTTGCCCCTCGTCCTGTCACTGGAAACTCCTGAGAAGAGTCCGGCTCCATCCTCCCTCAACCCACCCTTTAGACACTTGTCAGCATGAATAAGGTCTCCCCTCAGCCTTCTCTTCTCCAGGCTGAAGAGCCCCAGCTCTCTCAGCCTTTCCTCAGCAGGGAGATGCTCCAAGCCCTCCATCATCTCTGGTGCCCTACGCTGGACTCTCTCCAGCAGTTCCCTGTCTCTCTTGAACTGGGGAGCCCAGAACTGGACACAGGATTCCAGTTGTGGCCTCCCCAGTGCAGAGCAGAGGGGGAGAATGACCTCCCTCCACCTCCTGGCCACACTCTTCCCTACGCAGCCCAGGATCCCACTGGCCCTATTGGCCACAAGGGCCCATTGCTGGCTCATGGACAGTTTGCTGTTTACCAGGACTCCCAGATCCTTCTCCTCAGTAGCACTTTCCAGAAGATCCACCCCTAAATTAAAACAGTAATTTCTTGTTTCCTTACAAAGCCCATAAAAGCATAGGTGGTAAGGAAGCCTCTTGTAGTGCAACCAAATTCAGTTGGTCCTAGAAGACAGGATCTGTGCTTTGTTTTCAAATGCCAGCTACTTTGGCTTTTTACATAATTATGAAGTCCTGCCATAAGCAGCCTGTATAATTGGGGGTTACCCTTCCCAGGGAAAGGCGTGGGACTGATTTGTCACACAGCACAGCCATCAGACAACAGTTCTGCTCCTCACTTCCCTTCAAAACTGGTCCTTGTTTAGCAGAAAACATGGCACAAAGTGGGAGAAACACAGTCAAACCCTCCTGAGCTCTGGGTTTCCTCATGCACAAACATAGGTGTATAGTTCTGCACATTTCGTAGAAAAAGGATGTGCCTTAGTATAAATAATAGATAAAAATTACGCTACTTATCATATTCAAGAGGTAGTTCTTTGCTTCATAATAAAGGTTAATTTTTTTTCACTTGAGAATATTCCCATCATAGTTGACATTAATTCACACTACTACACCGAACAGAACATCTTGGACAGATATATTCTTTTCTTTCTAACTCCTATTCCACTTTTTCTGAATTTCTGCTTTTCCAACTGAAGTTATCTGATCATAATTTTCTAGGCAAAAGGGATTTCTGAAATTATTTGATCAAAATAAGAATGCTGTTCTTCAACGTAGCAGACAAGGGTTGGGAATACTTACTCTGCTGCTGAATAACCGGTGTATTTTTCTTTTAATAGCTTTGCAAGCAAAACGACTTTTATGTTCTGCAGAAAATTAGTTTACATCAATTGAATTATGAGGCTGCTGCCAGATTAGAAGGACAACTGCTCTCCTCCTCTTGGACTACCCCCACTTCTTCAGTACTGTCTCCCCAGGACAAGGCAAATACGTGAGATGCCTTGGCATCTTCTTACGATCTTCCAGAAAACACACTATAAACCTGAAAAACCAAATTATTGCTCATCTGTAGTACTGCCTGGCTGCATGAGAGCCCTCTCTGTGTCTTCCCAACTTCTGCTGGAAACAGATTATAGCAAAATATAGGGAAAAATCAGATGTACTTAATTTTTCTTTGGCAATGGTGATTGGCTATACAGAGATTTTCACCACTTTGGCTTCCAAAGGTAGCATAAATTCTGAAATGCTGAAGTTTTGAAGTGGCAAACAGTTTTGTACTCACCTGGGCTGTTGTTTAAATACTTAAAATTGATAAGGAAAATGTCGGACCTCTACTAATCCCATCACCTTATAAGAACAAATTATTTTCAGTAGTCACCACGAGTCAGTGCCACCTGCCCCAGTGATGCCCAGGGCACATCAGCCCAGCTCCGCGGTGCTTCTCATCTCAACAGATGTGAACGGGCCAGGATCCCCCACCAGCACTTGAGCACCACTTTCTGAGGCTTTACAGCATTCCCCAGTGAATAAAATTGTTCAGCCAGAAGTTAAAAGGTTTTTCAGCTTCATTTTGAGACAGCCCGTTTCACATCTATTAGCGGATGTAAAAATCCTGCTCTCTTAATGGCATATGTGACAAACCTATAATAATTACGACAGCTGCTGAAACATGCAGAAAACTGCTTCGGTTCTGTCTTTTATTGGTGTCTTCTTGCAGAAGGCACGAAGTTGGCCCTGTCTGACAGCGAGCCATCTGCGATCAGTAATGAGCTCGAAGAAGGGTGAGCTGTGGGTCTAGTGACACAGCGAGGAAAATAGGTGACAGATATTAGCAGGTACACACCGATTCTTCGTCGTGTAAGGCAAAATTCTGGGTTCACAACCGCGTGTCAGAAGGAGTTTGCTTGCAGTCACCTGCCCCTTATGAAACAAGCTCACAGGAGAATGGACATACCTAACACCCAGCATGCATCCAGTTTTGGGTCCCTCACAACACTGAGGGGCTGGAGCGTGTCCAGAGAAGGGCAACGGAGCTGGTGAGGGGTCTGGAGCACAAGTCTTGTGAGGAGCAGCTGAGGGAGCTGGGGGTGTTCAGCCTGGGGAAAAGGAGGCTGAGGGGACACCTTCTCGCTCTCTCCAACTCCCTGAAAGGAGGGTGTAGCCAGGGGGGGTCGGTCTCTTCTCCCAAGGAACAGGTGATGGGACAAGAGGAAATGGCCTCAAGTTGTGCCAGGGGAGGTTCAGATTGGATATTAGGAAAAATGTTTACACAGAAAGGGTTATTAATCATTGGAATGAGCTGCCCAGGGCAGTGGCTGAGGCACCATCCCTGGAGGTATTTAAAACATGGATCAACATAGTGCTTAGAGACATGGTTTAGTGATGGTTTTTGATCAGACTTAGATTGATGGCTGGACTTGATGATCTGAAAGGTCTTTTCCAACTTAGACAACTCTACGTTTCTATGATTCTATGACAAGAGGAACTGGCTTCAAGTTACTCCAGGGGAGGTTTCGAAAGGAGAGTAGGAAAAATTTGTTCATGGGAAGGGCTGTCAAGCCTTGGAAGAGGCTGCCCAGGGCAGTGGTGGAGTCACTATCCCTGGGGGGATTCAAAAGCCCGGCAGGCATGGTGCTGAGGAACATGGGTTAGTGGTGAGTTTGACAGTGTTGATGGTTGGACTCGATGATCTGAAACGTCCCTTCCAACCTGGACAATTTTACAATTCTAAGCAAAATTAAGCATGCTTTCAGCACATCAGACTACTTGTATTTCTCAAAGGTGTGATCTCAGTCCCTTGTACACCACTTCCATGACATCAAACAGCTTCCTGAAAAATTCTGATTGTTGGAAAAATCCCAAGAGTCCCACCTAAGCTCAGTGAGTGATTAATGAATAAAAGTTTGAGAATAATATATTCAGATCACAATTTCTCATGTGAGCAGGGGAAATTAATTTGTTTGTGGTATGAGATTGCCGCAGATTGAGACGATTTGTGTTAGTTTTGTGTTGCTGGAGAAAATTATTTCCCCCATCATAAAGACACTCATTCTTTCCAATGTATACCATGTAGAAAAGATACTAAATGCAAACTCATTTTAACATGTAAAGGTGTTCAAAATGAAATTAAGGTGAGCTGTATACATAATCAATCTCCATCTGATAAACAGATATCTAATCTAATCTAATAGGATTAATAATGGGCTACGAAGTGTCTAATTTCCCATGAGAAGTCCTCCTCAAATGGATGGGAGCTCAGAAAAAGGTTATATTCCCATTGCTCAAACCATAGTGGTTCTGTTGCTCAACCCTGGCTCCGTTTTTCAGGGAACACAGACTTGTATTTTTTGGGTTCAGTCCTCGATGTGGGTTACAGTTTGGGCATTTGCACATGCAAATAACTGCATGTGTAGTCAAAGTGTGTGCAAATATGAGTTGGTAGACATCCAGCCTGAGATTTGCAGTTCAAAATATTAAAAATAATAAAATGTGCATTTTGCATACATTTCTTTAGGACCTTGCATGTGCAAGCAGGGAATTAGATAACAAGTTACTACTGCTTGCATCTGCCATTTCAAATGTCCAAATGCAGAAGAGTACACAGAAAATATGACATTGCACTTACAGCTCTGAAAATCTGCCTGTCGATGAACATTAAATTCACCATCTGGCTTCTGCGCTGTAGATGCCTTTGCAAACCCTCAAAAAAACAGTTTTGTTTGGGCTTCTGCAGGATCCTGTGCACCAGATGGCACTTTTATTGAACTTGGCTCTCAAGTACCTGGACATAAATGACTATGCGTTTCATCAGTCTTGTAAAAAGGTTTATCATTGGAGGTAATTCTAGCTTACCTTTGAAGTTTGTTACTCCCTATTGACATGCAGAAGTTCATTTCTCTCTGTCATGCCACTTGAATAAATGCATTTATGAACTTCGAAAAAGTTGACATCAGAAAATATACAGTAAAAGCAACCGAACAAATTAAACACATAAACATCCTATTTCTTATTAGCTTCATATTGAAGTTATTAATGAAAAAAATTAAAACAAGGTCAAAACTGTATAAGACAGTATCACATACAAGGGAAATACCTATTATTATCTGAATGTCTGTGTCCACTGAAAGTATAGTGAGTTGTTTTGAAGTGATTGGTCTAAATTAGAGATATGGAACCCAGACATCACCTGAGGGAAAAATCTAGCCATGTAGTTGGAAAATAGAGTTGGTCCAGTAGGACTGTAAAGCCTTTGCTTTCCAGGAACCATTTCCATGTTATTGTTGTCTATTGCATTTTCTCTATCAGAAATGGCACTTGCATTTCACATTGGCTATTTTAAGTTGGCTACAGATGCAGGCACTAGTAATTAGGTATTTAATTACCTGTTTGCACCTGTGCATTCTGTCAGGATAATATGGTTCTTTCGTGAACTGAAGCAGAATGAACTTAGGATTGCATTTTTAAGACTGTCCCCAACGCATTTACATCTACATCAGAAGTTTGATTTTTGTCTGCTGGTCTATGTTTTTTGTCCCCAGTGAGTATGGTGGATGCAGGCTTGGTCCAACAAAATCAGATCCGTTTTATGAGATTAAGTATCTATTATTCAGGAATGAAGAAGCCTGTGGAACACAGTACTAAATAGATCCACTAACACATTTCACATGTGTGACAGAAATTAGGTTTTTTGCATCCTTTTCCTTGTAGATACAAGCAACAGCTTTTTAAAGAGTAACTTTTTTAAGGCTCAAAGCAAGCCCATTGCATTTTACCATAAGGAACCACCAGTTTAGTCCATAAAGCTATGGATCCAGTATCTGTATATATCTATTTCCCAGCGTGTAACACAGCCTGTGTGTGTGAGGTGTACTCATGTCTCTTCTCCCACCCAAACCTAAGGGGGAATTCAGTTAGAGGTTGCTCCGTCCCCTGCCATTCCCAAAGAGTTCGTGGAACACCCAGACTAAAGGAACGTCAATGTTAGTTATCTGTGACTGCTGTTATTCTTCCTGCAGAAGCTTCAGTGTTTTAGACACATCTTAATTTTATGCTACCTTTTCCTGGAAATTCACCCCACAACTTATCCTGTGTCTTCCTTCTTTTCTTGTCCTTTGAAACTTCTTATTAACCTCTTAGCACAGATTCTTTGTGTTAGTCCTATTTCTCTCCACTCCTTTTTCATTGGATTCTCCTCATGAACACTGAATTTTCTCCTTCTTGTTTCATTTTGTCTTCCTCATCCGGAACCACAGAAGACTAATGACATCTGAATCTGAGCTATGATTTTGAATCCCAACTGACTGAACCTCAAATTAAAGCAAAAAATACATTTGCCTAATTTGCTTGTTTGTTTTAGTAGGATTGTTTTGGAAGATCTTTTATTAAAAAAAACACATAACCACAAATCACTTCCTGAGATGATTATCTATCATTTACATGTTAATTCAGAAAGTGTTTGGTTCTTTTTTTTGATCTGTAAAATGCTCCCAAGGAAACAATGTCCAAAGACACTTTGGAGGGAACAACCAATGTTGAATTAAGCCACTTGTTTTGGTCTTTCTCGTGATGGAAGATGGGACTCTCTCCGACCTTGTTTCAAATAGTGATAAAACAATCTTTAGATGAAAATGGTTATTTTATGATTGATTTCTGTAGGCTAGGTTTGACATAATGAAAAATCCTGAAGTTCTGTATCGCACCCTTAATTCCCCAATAATCAAGTTCATCAGGTTGTTTCTTTCAGAAAGCTCTAATACACAGTGTAGATGTGGAGTTGACTATGAACATTGCCCTGAATGTTGAGTTCATTTTTGCAATCACTAGTAACTCCTAAATGGGGCTATAGCAGATTTTTTTGAGAAGTCTGATAAAGAAATATGGTAGAAGTGAAATATCTATGTCTATCTGCTATCTCAAGTAAAAAAAATAAAGAAGTAGTTTTCTTCTACTCTGTTAAGAGCAGCACAAAGCTGTAATGTTTCAGACATGTAAATAAGACTCTTTTTTGGGCTTTAGGTACATTACTAGTGCATTAGAACAAAATATAGTTGTGGCTTAGACAAAAATGCATTAAGGAAACATGATGAAAACCTTCTTCATTTCCAGCCTCAGTCATTTAATGAATCAGTAAATGTTCTCCTTTCTCAGATCAAATGCCGTCCACATGGAGACAGAGAAATATAGAATTTAGAGAAACTCCAGAATGAGATCTAACATTAAAAAGCTTACCCAAATACCAGAAGAGAAAATATCCAAAATATCAAGAGAATGATCAAGGTCCACAGCAGAGAAATAGTCAAGAAGTCATACCATAGTCACTTTAAAGCAACCCAAATCATAGAGCAATTGTGTACCAATTACTTCTCATGAAAAAAAATGAATTGCTAGCACTTAAAATTACTAGTCATGATCCTAAAACCAGCACTGCAGATTTACTAAAGGCATACACTCCCCTGGGATTATGCTGGAAAATGTATTCATGTTTATTCGCAGTTCTGTTACCAAAAGAAATGCAGGCGTCTTGCGGGTGCTTATTCACAATGTTATTCATGATTTACCTTCTCCAAACTTCAACTGCAAGGAGCACCTCACAGGAGACATAGGGAATAATTACTGGGTTCCCAGAAGGCATCCACACTGAATGTGTTGGAGCAGGAGCAGAGAGCGCACAAGAGGTGGGATCTGACCAGACAGGAGAAGAAGCGCCATCTTGTCCTACCACAGCACACCAATGGAGGTTTGTCCGTCTGCCACTTGGTGCTGTCTGAGCTTCTGACAGGTGGTTTTTGCTCAGATATCATAGAATCACAGAATGGTTTTGGGCGGGAAGGGACCTTCAAGCCCCCCCAGTGCCACCCCCAGGTTGCTCCAAGCCCCCTCCAACCTGCCCTTGAACCCCTCCAGGGATGGGGCAGCCACAGCTTCTCGGGGCAACCTGGGCCAGGCTCTCACCACCCTCCCACCAAACAAGTTCTTCCCCAGATCTCATCTAAATAGTTCTTCCCTTCCTGCCACCTTTCCCAAACGTGCTTTACATTTGGATTAATGCNAGAGTCTTAGTACTTACATTAGTAATGACAGCTACAAAGATGGGTCCTAGTACTGAGGAGGACACTGGAGAGCAGAGATATCATATAAAGACAATAATAGCTCTTGAGTGTTACAGTCAAATATTGGAACTTCAGGGCTGTGATGAAAATATTATTACTCTAGGACTGCTACACAGGCCCAAGAGCAAATTGTCTGCACTGCAGCTTGAAACACAGGTTCGCCAAGCCAGGAAGGTGGCGGTCAAGTAAAATTGCAGCCAAAAGGATACATCAGGACAAGAGCTTTATTAGAGTACATTCAATTAGAGCACAGTTATACAGAAACCTCTCTTGGTTCTCAGTGCTGCCAGAAAATCAGAAAAAAAAAAAAGTATGAAGACAGCCAAATTGAAAAAAAAACATAAACACGGAGGCAGCCAAGTATTCTTTTATTTAGGTAACCTGACAGGCAGTTATAAGGAAAAGGCTGAATTTACAGACAACCAAGGCACTAAAACTCTCAATCAAATTAAGAACTGAGACATTTTTTACCTTCACACCAGATAGCTTTCTATGTCCTTGGACATGAAAACAGCTTAAAAAATACGACCCAGAGGAAAAATCAGGCAGCTTTACGCAACCAGATTTATAGTTGGCACAAGCCGTGTAACAGAGCTGCTAAATTCAGTCTTGCTCCAAGAAATTAAAAATGTGACAACAGCAGCAGAAACGCAGACAATGGTTTTCCAAGAACAAAAGTTTTGCAAAGGAGGGGGGAAATAAGTTATGCAGAATACTAATCACTGTGTTAGGAAACCCCGGGTAGCCTCAAGGAAACACTAATGTGGTCTTAGGAAAAAAGCAGCAATTAAGTATTTTGGGAAAAACAGAGCAGATGGATAGATAAACAAGGAAGGTCCAGGGCTGTTGGATTGTAATATGTTTAGGCTGAAAGGCAATAAAGAGAGGCATTTGAGGTCAAAAAACAACAGGGACAAACAGACATAGTACTGAACTCATTAAAATAACCTAAGAAAGCTAGGCAAGATGTGTGTTCAGGATTGACACAATTATATCTCAAACCGGTACTCCCCAAGTCTGGCAGTCAAGACGTATTGCCTATTACTTAAAATGTACTACTTGACTGGTCTTACATAAGGTGTAACATAAGACCAAGCAAAAAGCTCCAAAGACTGAAAAAATGAAATATTTACATTCTGTGCCTGAAATCACTATGGTCTGCGGAGGAATTTATTCAGGACAAGAGAGTCTGTACAATACATACATGTAAAGTTATATGTTTAAAATCAGAAAGAGTGGTAATATGAGTTTATACATATTGTTTCCTTTATTATTAATAATTCCAGAGTAGAAGGCAACCAAAGCAGCTATTTGTATGAGAAATCATAATTAAAGGAGCTTGACATTTTGGTGATTGAAATAACAGAAAAAGGCAGTATGATTCAGATTATACATATATTTATACTTCAGCTCCAAATGATTCTGCAATGAGCTTTTTCCTTTCCCGGTCCTCCTAATGTCAGTGCTGGGATGGAGGAGGAAATGGAGGAAACCCTTCAACTCCACCACCATCTCTCATTCCAACCAGAACTGAAATTGCTCATTTGCTGGAATTGCCATTTGAGGAATCAGGAGGCAGTTCTAAACCTGAGTGATGTTAATGGGAAAAAAAAACCCATAAAGCTTATATCCTTTTGGGATGCTGAGACTTTACAAAACAAGAAGGATGCTGGGAGGAGGGGTGATTTGAAGCATGGCCCATGAATAAGTAAAAGTTAAAGAGAGAGAAAAAAAATCATTAGTTATGTTCAATGGTAGCTTGATAATAGACGAAGTGTATTAACTGTAAAAATCAGTAAATGTTCTGGATATTGTAGTTTTTGGAACTCTAATTTATTACACACTTAGTCAGTTCCCTGTATAACTATTCAGGGTCAACAGCAGACACCTGAAAGAACAAGCAGGAATGGAAAAAACAGGGCTCACCATTGGTGATGCTTCAACAGAGACCTCAAAGCTGTCAAGGACTACTGCCAGAAAGACTCACTCTGAACATCCGAGATGCTTCACATCCAGATGATCCAGAGGTGCTTTTTTGATGAAAGGGTAAAAATACAGTGCAGCGACAAAGAGCAAAACTGTTATAAGAAGATTTAAGAAGCACTGTGTTAAGGTGGCTAAGGAACCAGGCAGGATCTGAAGGATGAGATGCTTAGCAACAGAAGATGCTATAATAAGATCAATATGGAGACTATCTGCAGTTTTAAAGCGCATTTTCTGGAATTTCTTTTCATTACTAAAATAAATCATGTTCTGGTTCTAAGAGGACTCTCAACTCAGTGGCTGCTGTGCATGCACAGGGAGGAAATAAAGAAGCCTGAACTCCATACCCGGAGACACAGAGGAGTTACGAAGACACAGGGCCCAGGCTAAGGGAAGATCATACAATCTCCCTCAACTTTAGGCAAAAGCCTAAAAGCAGCCCCCTCAGAAAGAGCTCTCAGAGGGAATGAAAGGGGAAGGAGCTCCTCCTGGCCCAGTAACCCTAACAGATGCTGAAGGAAACACCAGAACCTGTCCTAAGGAACGCGTTGAGGAGCTGAGGAAGCATTTCAAGGCTTGCTCATTGATCTAACAGATTATGAACTTGGACTTTTTTAATGATAGAAAACTACTTGGGTCAATCAGCAAAGATAACCTTAAAAGCCAACATGACTATTAGTTGTGAATCATAAGCACTGGTGGGTTTTACAACACAGGAATAAAAAAACAAGGCTGAAGTTGCGATGAATCACAGAACAGAAAAGAACAATTGATGGACGTATTTTGTTGTGCAAAAATACTTCTTATGCGAGCAAATAAAGATAAGACTTGTAGAAGAGTTGAAAACAGTTAATATTACCAATTCCTGAAGACCCTACAAGCATTTAAGGATATATATTTTTTGAAACAGATATTTGGTCATGTTATAAAACCAGCACTGTAAAATAGGCAAAGGGTACTTTGAAATGTTTGAAATGTGGACTTTCTTGTCAACGCTTATATGTATTTACTGGGGAAATACTGAAGATGCCAGACAAATTTAGAATAAAATTGAAGCTTTATAAAATTTCCAGATTAGTATTACAATTTAGCACTAACACTATTGCAATTCAGTACTAACGTTGAGGATGAAAAAGTGAGCCAGAACCCACTTGAAGAAGAGCTGTCTATTCAGTGGTGGGGATCTGAAGAGGAAAATAAACCTGCTAGCGTCGGAGGAAGTGTCACATCTTGATGCTCGGTCCTCTAGTAGGGGCTAACATGCCTCTTCCCAGTTGTGAAAACGTCTTGCTGGATCTCCCACCATTGCTAAGGTGGGAAGCTTAGAAGCATTAGCAGAAGGCTAGCAATATGGTTAAAATATTACAGACAAAGATGCACACGAAATGAAGGGAAATCAATCTCCAGTAAATTGACTCCAGTTCTCATAACAGTGCATCCTATAACCTTCATAGCACTTTGCTAATATAGAAAGGGGGTTATTTCACTCGGAAGAGCATTCTGAAGCCTGTGCTATCCTAGATTAATGACTGAATCTGTATTCTCATTGCTACACCCCAAAAACCCAATAGCTGGTTAAAAATATTCAAAACTGCAGTAAGACGAGAAAGCATTTTGCAGAGCTAAGTTACGATTGGCTTTGTGAGATGCTATGTTTTGTCAAATTAGAAGAGCCATATGTGGTGGGAGCATAATTATCTGTATAAAATCTAAGAAGAAATGTACTCATTACTGTGTACTTGTGGGTGAAGACAGGACTTGTAGTTCTGCCTATAGCTAAGGTTGCCTGAAGCTTCAAATCATATGACATGGTTTCAATACTTTTTAAATTCAAATACTTTATATTACTATTTTGGCTACAGTGCTCTATGCTGGATTTCTGTTCTGTGCTGAATCCCAATCAGAAAGTTTCAGGTAAAAATAAAGAAGGCATGGACAAGAAGAGTTAAAGAACATGTGGTTGTCTGTGTAACACAAGATTTCTTGCAAGTCGGGGAGAAGGTGCCTGAGATACCACTTATCATACCTAAGATTTGTCAGCGGGTTGCCTATGTCCCATTGTTACTGTGGGGGAAGAAACAAGCAAAAAACAACATCCAAGGCTGTCCTGAAAAACTGCGTTATAGATATGAACTTCCGCATTTGAAACATAACTCAGATGAAACAGAGGAGACACAAATTCATAATTCAGACTGAAGAGATACTGGGAAGGAGTAAGACAAAATGACAGCAGTGAACATGTGCAAATGGTGTTAAAACGCGGTTCCAGGCTGAGAAGACCAATATGATGCCCAGCCTTTGTGCCTAAGGCTGTCTCCAATCAAATATTAACTCCACAGTTGTCTGCTATGTATTTCAAAATATTCCCCTCTTTGCTGTATTTTAGATTCTGAATGATGGGAGAAGTGAAGGTGTTTCAAAAGGAAGCATTAATTAAGGATTTAAGTATATACCCAAATACAAATACCTACACGTAATGATCTAAATATCAGAAGCTACAAAGCAACTTTTTTTTTTTTCACCAAGACCAAACCAAGAGATTTATATTTCATCTAAATCACTGGAGAAGTTCAGGGCTTTGGGTCAGTCTGCAAGAATGTTAGAAAACATTAAAAAAAACTAAACAAATTTTATACAAAGCACAGTGCTTAGCATTGAGCGGTACAACTGTTTTATCACTTTAAATTAAACTAATTAGTGTAATGACATATATGGCTAGATCAAATACAACTCTAAGGAGTTTGATAGTTGCTTTCCTCGGAAAACATTCTTCCTTTTTGACATGTATAACTGATATGTTAGAAACAAAAAAACCATTCTCTACTATGAATCTCCTTGGTTTCATGTTTGAAATAACTGATCTTTTTTTTTTTTTGGTTTTATGTTCTGTTTTGTTTTAGCTTATGAAACATTGATGCAATAGGGCATAAAGACACAGTTTCAGATATCCTTAATTTATTTCTGAGGCTAATAAAGACTTATTTGTACCTTTTGAAAAGTGCCATTCCCACGTGCACAGGTGTCCCATCCATATCCTTGTGAAGTGTTGAGATTTCCATCTGAATGCTGCTTGAAGTCTTGCTGTGATCTTTCTGCCAGGTTCAGCTTCAACTTTAATAAATGAATACATCTCAGAGAATTCAATGTGCAGAATGACTCATTTTATTATAAAACTGTTTATGGTGAATTGCTCTGAATTAGTTCTAGAATAATCCCACTCCGCCTGTTAACAGTGCGGCCATATCCTGCCTTCTGGCCCCAGATCCCCATCGCCCCCGGGACAATGAGTGTTTCTGCAACTAAACAGCCTGAGCTACTCTGACCTTTTGCTTTTACAAGCAAATCTACTTTCTGGTTGGGTAAAATGGACACGAATTAGGCGGATTTGGAAATGATGATGTAACAACGTGATTTTAATGTAAGGAAAGCTTACACTGGCTTCTGTGGACAGAGAATGAGAAGGAATGAGGAGGCCTGACGGCGTGTAATTTGGGACCATGCCAACACAGGGGTCATAAAAACTCAGCACAAACTGCACTGAAAACATTGGTATTTGGCACTGTGGCTTGTGTCCACTCCTCCTAGACAATGCGCTTAGTACTGCACTTAGGAGAGTAGCTGCTGGAGTATTTCTATACAAATGACAAATTTCTGTTTNTTTTGTTTGTTTTTTTTTTAATAGAAAACTGTGATCAATGTGGAAAATAACTGTTATTTCAAGATATGAGAGTAGTTCAGTGTTTTTTCAAATAAGCAGTTCTTCTGAATACAATGTTGTATTTTTCCTATGCCTATTGGCTTTGTAAAAATAGTATTCACTTTTCCGTAACTTTAACAGAAATTACTCTTTATCCAAAAATCTATTTATTTTAGAGATTTTCCCAACCGTAATGTGAAAATAAAAAAAATAAATCACAAGGCAGATACAGATATTGAAATACTCTTTAGACAGCCTGTGTCACTCTCCCTAGTTTCGATGAAGAACCAAATGAATCTTTTAACTCGTTTGATTCCTGCTCATTGAGTAAATCCATTATTTACAAGAAAGAAAACCTTTTAAAGAGGTTCCATTTCAGCGCATTTCTTCTTTGATTTAGAGATGTCATCTCAGAACTTGAGACACACAAGCTTCCCCTGGGCCTTGATCCATTCGAGCTTTGCTTTTGCCGTTAGGTGGTTAGAAGCTGATTATTCGTACTCACTTCCAGGGATCAAAGTAGGTTGACTTATCTGTGATATTCTATCTTCAGGTTCTTTTTATGTTTTGTTTTGTTTGGGTTTGGTTTGTGGGTGTTTTTGGGTGGGGAGGAGGTGGGCTATGACTATATTTGGCATTTTCTGGTCTGGAAATGTCACTTACACGAATAATCTCCCGTGGTTCAGAGGTTGCTTTTGCTGTTTTCTCAAATATTGTAGATTGAATTCTCAAGGTCCCGGTGTTTTAAAAGCATCCCTTTTATGTCAGTAATTTTAATTTGTATTCTTCCTGTCCTGTTCAGCAGAAGTTGTACTGCTTGCAAACTTTTTAGGGAAGCCTGAATCAGAATACAGGTGACCAAATCCTCCGTGGTGTAAAGAAGAAACTTTTGAAATGAAACCTAAAAGTACACTGCAGAAAAGTATGGTTTACTGCGTGCAAGAAATATGTATTTATTTTATCAGTGACGAGGGGTAACGCTTTTAAACAGAAAGAGGGGAGATGGAACTGAGATGTGGGGAAGAACTTGTTTGGTGGGAGGGTGGTGAGAGCCTGGCCCAGGTTGCCCCGAGAAGCTGTGGCTGCCCCATCCCTGGAGGGGTTCAAGGGCAGGTTGGAGGGGGCTTGGAGCAGCCTGGTGTGGTGGGAGGTGTCCCTGCCCAGGGCAGGGGGTGGCACTGGGGGGGCTTTAAGGTCCCTTCCAACTCTAACCACTCTATGATTCTGTGATTTGGATTCAGTTTGTTTCAGGAATGTAGAAACCTCTCCTAAAATAGTCCCACTGCTATTATTTTAATTAAAAAAGAAACTTTAGATAGCATTAAGCATCCAAAAACGCAGCGATGGGGCCACTAGTACATCATGCTATGGTGAGAAAACAAGTTAACTACTTAACAATTCCCCTTTTTTCTTTTTTTTTTCCTATTTCAAAACACAACACGCGTGTGACAGATGACCCCAGGTTTTTCCCCCGCACACGGGGGAGGCACCGGCCGGGCTCTGCCTTTGCCGTTCGCGGAGAGCCCTGGGGGACCCACCCCCCCTTCCTCTGCCGCCCCCCCCCGCAAGGTCACCGCGGCCCGGACCCCCTCCCCCGCCCCCTCCTTCCCCCGAAGGTCGGGGTGTCCCCGGGGCTCCCGGGAAACTGCAGCATCACCGCGATGCCCCCCCCGCAGCCTGCGGGCTGTGCCCGCCTGCGCCGCCGCCGCCTGCCCTCCCTGTCACTGTCACCGAAGCCAAATAAATCGCCGGGGAGGGGGCAAGGATAAGCCCACTCCCGGCACGTCTCTGCCCCGCCGCACGTATATA
>QJSC01003531.1:758310-905222 GCA_003697955.1 Calidris pygmaea
AAGGCGCCGGGCTCCGGCGGGCTCTGCTGCTGCTGCTGCTCCCGCCGCCGGCGGAGGAGGAGGAGGATGGAGCCGGGGAAGGAGCCCCGGGCGGCTGCGGGGGAGCCCGAGCCGGCGGTCTCCTTCCAGGCCCGGCTGTGGAAGAACCTGCAGCTGGGGGGCAAGGGCCGGAGCGGCGGCGGCGGGCGGGCGGGCACCGAGCGCCGCAGTGCGGACCCCCCGGCCCCGCCGGCGGCCGGCGGTAAGGGGGAGCTGCCGGCCGGAGCCAAGTGGAGCGGCTTCAAGCGGCGGCGGCAGGTGCTGGACCGCGTCTTCTCCTCCTCCCAGCCCAACCTCTGCTGCTCGGCCGCCGAGCAGCTGGAGCCGGGCGGCGAGTCCGGCTCCGCCCTGCGCCGGCTGCGGGAGCACCTGCTGCCCCAGGGCAAGGGCCCGCCGGCCGGCCGGAGGGAGGAGGCGGCCGGCGGGGATGAGGGGGCCAAGGGCGGGAAGGAGGGGCGCCGTCCCGGGGCCCACCTGTCCCACCAGAAGAGCTCCTCGCTGCCCAGCACCGCCTGCCTGGAGCAGCTGCTGCAGGGCTCGCCCACCGCCGGCAGGAGGAAGGAGCAGCGGGCGGAGGACGGCGACGGCAGCGCGGTGAGTGGCGGGGCCCGCCCCGGGTCCCCCCGCGGGGTTGCGCTGGCGAGCAGCGGCGGCTCCCGGCGGGGCGGGACGGGACGGGACGGCGGGACCCGGGGGGCTGAGGCGAGGCGGGAAGGTGGTCCCTGGGGAGGGCAGGCGGGGCGGGAGGGCGATCGCCGGAGAAGGGAGGCGGGGTGAGGGGACAGGCGGTGAGGCGAGGTGAGGGGACAGGCGGCGAGGTGAGGGGACAGGCGGCGAGGTGAGGGTGAGGGGAAGGAGGGCGAGCTGAGGTGAGGTGAGGTGAGAGGCGGGAAGGCGGCCGGGCCGGGCGCTCCCCTCAGCCCGCTGGTGGGAAGCGCCCTTCGCCTCACGGGGGGGGACGGCCTCGGGGCCGCCATCTCCTGGGGCACTTTCCCCCGCCGCGGGTGCTCCCCTCAGGCGGCGGTCGCCGTGACAGGAGGCGGTGTGGCGGGCTGTGTTTGTGCTCTGAGGGGTGCTTGTCCTTTGGAGCAGTAGCCATCTCCCTCAGACCCTCCCTGGTATAAATCATAGGGAGAAAAGGTGTCCCGAAGGCTGAATTTGGGGTTTTGTACCCATATGGCCCCTCAGGCCTTCACCCCAGAGCCCCCCATCTCTCCCCGAGAGCCCCTCGCTGCTGGTGTCTTGATGCTTCCAGTGTGGCTTTTGCTCGGGTAATCGCTCAGCTAACCTCCACTTTTCCCTTGCCTGGTAATCCATATTTCAATTATTACTTTAGTTTCTGCAGGACACCCGAACGACTGCCACCAGTACGAGTTTAATAGACGGCGGGTTGCTAATTGTCAGAAGGTACCAGGCACCGTCACCGGCGGCTGTCGGTGCAGGCTGATGAACAGTGGTTCTTCCCTCGCTGCCGGGGGAAGGCGGTGTGAAAAGCCATAGCTTTTCCCACCATCAGTTTTGATATTAAGTGGTGAAGCTAGTATTAATAGGGGCTGCCGAATCTTGGAATAAATCTCCTGCGAGGAAAGTGCAAAACATGTGAGTCATTCTGGAGTTTGTGTAATTCTAAGCAGTCATCTGCTTTTTTTGCAGCAATAGTTGGCTAATATGTATTATTACATATTGTCTTCTGTCATAATTAGGGAGAAATGAATAATTGAAGTAGTAGGCATGCTGCTGTCTGTTTTGGTGTCAAAAAGAAACTGTGTGAATGTATTTGGCTTCTGTCAGAAGCTGTGGTCGGGGTCTAGCGAGGTCTTGCAAGCATCGCTTGAGGTCAGCAGGTGCTGACATGAAACTGCGGTGGTTATCCCTCACATAAATCATGTTTGTAAGTGGTTTAGGTCATTGCTTCTTGACCTGGGATTATTTTGACAGGCGTTTGTGAAGTGGGCATTTCCCTTCATTAGTCAGTCCCTTTCTACCCCCACCCCTGGGTCACAAAAATGTATGGCACATTTTAAGTATTTTTGTTCAGGACTACAGGATATTCTTCTGTTTTATAGACTCTTACGTCTAGCAGTTAATAAATACGAAAATGTGGGGGGTTTTTTCAGTGCTGTTCCGCTTTTGTATTCAGCAAAGAAATAGCGCATTTATTTACCAAACATGTCAATTGTTATTTAGTTGTGAGGGCATTACTCTTGTTTTGAAGAAGGTACAGTCATAACATTTGGAAAGAATACTGCGAATCAAAACAAAGTGGTACCCAAGCTTTCTAACACTTGTCTTTAATTAGCAGGATTATCGCCAATTCCTCCAAGCAGTTTCTAGCATTAACTTGGGTTGTGCCTGCATACCAAAATTGCTATTTTTGGTATTCAATAAAGCTTGTTATGTCCCTTGCTTGTTGGTGGAGCTTGCAGAGCTGCTGATCATGATGGTTTTTTCAGAGGGATGATTTGAAACAGCTGTTCTGCTGCTCCATAATCGGCACATCCTCCACTCCTCTCATCTCTAGAGGCATAATCTCACTTAGATTATTAAATCTGATTTAATTCACCAGCTTCATTGAGCTATGGGATAGTTGGGGAAATGAGACACGGACTATAAGGCACTGTTGGACTGTCTTTATTTGTGTCCGGCATTGGTTAGTGGTCTATTATAGAGCAAGTGCCTTCCACTCTGACCGGCTGGAGTTTCCAATTCAATGTATTTTGGGAGTTGAGTCTTGCACACTTACACGTTGCACCCTCAGGTCGGTAAGGTCCCTGCCTAACTTCAGTCAAGGCATTTACACATCTCTGAGCACTGGATTTAGAACACAAGTAACACTGGTAACACAAGTTTGGAATAACTTAGATTTTTCAAATCCATCTTTTACTTACGGTAGCACAGACTTTCAGAGGCGTCTGCATTTTCATTGCCTTACATTACATTTCAGCCTTACAGGTCCAAAGATCCGAAAAATTCTAGCAACTAGCAGAACCACAAAAATGAGATTAAATTCTCTAAAAGTAAAACAATATTAGAATTACAACTTGCTTTAAAATGTATTTAAGATTTGATTGAAATAAAAGTACAAGCAAATGCTACTGCCTCTTTCAGATCAAGACTGTTGAATTTTTTAGCAAATAGGTACACAAAAAGACCTACTGGGTATTTTAAGGAAGATGACGGGGAAAAATAAAATCCCAACAGAAGTCACATTTTGTGTGCTTTTAAGCTGAAATAATACAGTTGTCCTCAGTGAAAAGGAGCAGAAGATAATGCAGTGGCTGGGAAGAATTGCAAGTTGCACTACTCTGTGTGGATTTAATCTTGGAATGTACTTTTTGGCGTAGTCAAACCATTTAAAAAATAAATTGAACTAATTAAAATGGGGTATAGTGATACTGCATTGGACATGGACAACCTGGCAGAGCCCTGGTTTTCTCAGCATTGAATAAAGCCTCTGTTGCAGTGACTTGGGTTAGTATCTTGGTTCGAGTTAAGGTGCACGCTTAAGAGTGGAGTCTTATGCAAAGGATAACCCTTATGTTTGAGCACTATTTACTGATCTAGTTCTCCCCTGAAGGCTGAATACTTCTCAAAGCTGTCACTGAATGGTTTTGGGATGAGATGGGCATTTGTTGGCAGTAAACTTAGGTTCCTTTTAAAGGCTAGCCAAAGTGTGAACATTGTTTGTCAGGACAATAAAATAAACACGTGGAATTAAACATCCTTCTTCTTCCAGCTTCCAAAGGCTTTTGGAAGTGTGTCAGGTTTGCTCGGCCAAACCTTTGCTAACCTTACATATGGCAACAATCATCTCCCTGTTGCTGAGGGCTGCAGGGTAGGTGCTGCACCCTTGAAGAAGCGAGCCAAGTAGTGGTGGAAGCCTCTTGGAGTGTTTCATGGGCTGGAGATTACAACAGCTCTCCAGGCATTCTGCTGCTCCACGGGACTTGCAGTGGCTGAGTGTGCTGCTGAGCCCCAAGGCAGTTCAGCAAGGGTTTTTCCACTTGCGCCTTATAATTTGTCTTCTTGCCAGCGGTAGCTTGGATTTACCCAGCAGTGCCCCTGCCAGCACGGCCTTTCTCCTGAATGCGAAGATGTAGCTTCACGTGGAAAGCTTTACACCACCTGCAGTTTGTCCTAATCATGTAGTGAAAAACAGGAGGGCAAAAATGCCACTTAAGATTTGCAATAATAAGGAACCTACAAGTGTTTTATCATCTCAGTTGGGGAACGTGGATGTGGGCATTCCTCTTCTTGAACCAACAGTGGAGGTGAAGATCCTTAGGGAGAGGGCTTTTGGCTGAAGGGCTGTCCAGCCTGCATTCTGGGTGCCGCAGAGAGAACTCCTGCAGGCATGTTTCTCTGGAGGGTTTTCTTGCAAGATAATGATTTGGTAGCAACAAACTTTGTGACTTTGTAAAGTATGTCGAGATTGATCTGTTACGCTGAAAGAGCGGACAGGTTCTTAACCCTCCCTATCTGTCTCCCATTTTGTGGTTAAGTGGGTAAATTGGAGGCGTGCGAGGGCTCTGGGGTTATTGCAGGGGGAGGAGGGGGGGAGGTTGAGCCGCCGCTCAACCGCTAGATGCATAGCCATAGGAAATGAAGCTTCATTAGTTTTGCTGCACACAGAACTATTTGCTTAATTAATAAGCATCCTTCAGACCTCCGTTTGTGGGTCGTCAGGATCAGAGATAACAGTGGTCTGGGTTGTGTAACACAGCATGATGCAAGAGAGAGATGAGACGATGAGAAAAACGGCTGATAGGTACCCTGATAGAGGGTTTCTCTCATTCTGTCAATAATTCTGTGTAAGTATTGCTCAGTAAAGTCGGTGTGAGATGAACTGTGTGGTGCACGAGAGGGATCTGCAGGAAAGGGGTGGTTTGGTGAGCTGAGTTGTATGAAGAACTCATGTATGTTGAACTTTCAGGGCAAGGAGCATGGTGTTGTACCAAGACATTGGGAAGGAGAAAGGGAAGAGTAGTGAGGAAAGGGGAGCAAACGCAGAGCTGTAAGCAAGCCTGGAGAGGAGAATTTTGAATTTGGTGTGGAGGGGGGTGAAAACCTGGCATGCTGTGTACGTTTTTTTGCCTATACCAGAATAAATCTATATCTGGCATAGAGCCATGGGAGTCAGTGAAGTTACACAAGGGAAAAATTTGGCTTGTTTGGTCTAATTGGTGTATGTTACAGGTCATGTTTCAGTAATTGATCCAGCCAATGAAGGCAAAAGAACAAAATAAAGACAAAAAAAAAGGCAGAAAATGTCAGTGAAAAGCTACATAGATTATGTCACTCAAGAGAATCTTAATTGCTGCTTCAGATTTCTAAGAAACTGCACTGGGAAAGGTGAAGGTGGTGAGGAAAATTTAACACTTCTGACTGTCAAGGATTACCTTTTCCTGAGATAATGCCAATACAAAACAACAAGAGTTGGAGAGAGCTAATTTTCACAGGTATTTGGAACATGATTTGAGGGCAGCAGTGTTCTGAGAATAACAGGGCAAAATTACAGGCAACAGGAAAAAGCTTGCTTTTGGGGATATGGCCCCTGTCACATAGAGAATAAGATGACTAAATGTTTAGGCTGGGTCAGAAGAGCCTGGAGCTTGTTAACAGAAGTCCCATAGAAGTAGAAATATCAAGCAGGGGGTAAAAGCCGTTGGCTAACATTCATTTGTTTTTAAGAAAGATGTTGCAGTCTCTCAAGCCTGTTTGTTTCTCCAAGAGTTCAATTAGACATCTAATTTTATCAAGAGATGTTCTGCATTGCCCTGTTTTGTCATAGTATTAATTTCTGATAAAAGGTTTAGCTTTCAGCAGTTTGAGATGCATTAGTCTGTTTCTTATGCTCTGTCAGCCTCTGACCAATCTGTCAACTTACAGTATTTTAATACAGTGTCGGTGTATTACTGACATGAAAATCAAGAGATGGCACAACAGAGCTGTATTTAATTACATCCGGAATAACCTCTGCTTAATTAACTAAAGAATCTCTCCAGAGCTTTCAAAGTCAGCTGCATCATTTTTCAGAATTGGCCAGTTCACATTTATCCTCGGATGAAATAGTTAGATATTTTAAAGTGAACTGGTAGCAGCTATTGATTTACTGTTTATCCATGACCTCATTTATGTTCTCTTCTTCCCCTCCCCTGCCTTCTCTGCTCATATGTAAAGGTGCTCATAGGAAAATAATAGCATGGAGAATAATAGATGGTTGGTGGATAGGAATTGCAACAGTGATTACACTGAAGGAACAAAAAATGCTTCACAGCTGATTCTGCTGTGAAGGGATTGACTTGCAGTGTAGAGATTCTAGCTGGATTTCAAGTGACTGTGAAAACTCTGTTACTTCAGAGTTCTTCTGTATGTATTTCATAACATTCTAAATTGTGTTGAACTTTTTAGAAGTAAAGACGAACAAGTAAGACAAATACCTAAACATGGTTATAGCATTAATTTTTTTTTCCTAGAAATGCTGAAAAATGTTCTTTCCCTATTGTTGAAATGTTGGATGCAGAAAATTGTTAGGCATACCACTAAGATTTATCATTGGTTACTGTACTGTTGCAAAGAGAAGTACTTTTTAGTGTTTTAAAAAATATGACTAAAACAGTTTAAAAACTGCCAGTGTGTCATTCAGCACCCAGCTCTGTAGGTAGTTCTAATTTAACTGTTTTGTCTTGTGATGTAGTGCTAATGTAATAATAGACCCAAGCATTGTTTTTTTTTTTTTTTTTTGCCTCTTGAATGAATTGCTAATCTTTCACAAGGCAGCTGAGAACTCTGCATTGATCTGAAAACTGAATTTGGCTTTTCCTCTCAAATCTTACTATTGATCCTAGATTTCAGATATCATGTTATCTTCTAGGGAATTTTAAGGAGGGAACTACAATCCTGAAGCTCTTAAGTGTAAAAAAGAAATATATTTTCCTCTTGCCTTGTAGAAGAAGGCCAGTCCCCCCCCCAAACTTTATCTGTGGTTGACTTAATTCATCAAACCTACAAATTAGATCACCTTTAGTTCAGTATGGAGTTTTATGTAGAGTTTGTGTTCTGCTCAGGGAAACAGCAGTCCATGTTCCATGTATTTCTGTAATGGTGAACTGATGACAAACCATAGCAAGCGCACAGAAAAATGACCCCTTTCAACTTGTAAGTTTTGAAGTCTTGTGGGGCAGCTGATTCATACTTTGCCACCAAGCCAGAGGTTTCCTATTTCAAAGACTTAGAGCTATGATTGACCACTGCTGTCAAAAAATCTAGTTTTGAAAGTTTCATACTCTGCCTGTGAGAATTGGGACTTGGGGATAAAGCTGTTGCAATACTGGGATATCTGTCAGTAAAGCCACCTTTTTACACATGTTTCATGTGGATGATTTTTTGGTGAAGAGGAAGACTATGTCATAGCAAGTCAAGTAATTAATAAGGATGGTGGGCAGTCCTCTGCTCCTTTGTATTTGGATGTTGCTGATATGCTTTCCCATGTAGTTGTTTGACCAAATAAAATCTGTAGCCTCAGATTATTGACCAAATAACATTTGTAGTTTCAAATTCTTAAAAGTTCCCAAGTGCTTAAGTACTTCCCTGGAGAGAAGGAATTAACTGTATAAGTGACCGGGGGTGATAAGTGTATATAAAAGCCCTAAAATAGATTCCTCTGCTTGTTCCAAACAGAACTGTTAACAGCAATTAACATGGAACAGTGCAATATAGGATAAAGATTTTCTTGAAAGGTAGTATTTAACTGAAATATTTGCTGAAAGACATGTAGCAAAGTAATGTTGAAAGGACTTGTTTTTTTGTTACTCTTTTTTCGATTTTCTTTCGTATTTCTTTTATAGGCTGTATCTGCCACTACAGGTTAACAGTGCTGTAGGGTAAATTGACCATTTTTGTCTCTGTAGCAAGACATCCAGCTTTGCCTCGTTTGTGCTTTTCTGTAACCAGTTGAATTGAAAAATTTTGCATTTGTCTTAGAAGAGATTCGGCAGTAAGTCATTAACAAAGCATGTGATATTCTTCCTCCAAAAAAATTAGTTGATTTTCCAGGTAGGCAAATCCAGTGGCTTGACTAGCTACTGTCAATTTAGCTAACTGACTAACTGGGCTAATTTAGTGGTGGGCCATCGATTGAACATGTTGTGGGAAGGACTGTGAGGTACCTGTAGCCATGTTGGTTCAAATGGTTAGGTTTAGTTTTGCATCTCCATGAGAAAATGGGAGAGGCAGTACCGTGTTTAGGCATTGCATCAATACTTAAGGAACATTGTCCATTAAATCCTATGGCTTCTGGAGCAATGTGATTTTTCAACTTGTATTTAAATAAAAGACTAAATACGCATAATGTTTGTGTTAAAGATTCCCTAAGGGAGTAATGATTTGGTGATCTGTTTGTGTTGCTCTGTCATCAAATTTTTCTATTGATGGTCATATGGGTTTCCATTCATTAGCACTGATAGCAGTCTGGTAATTACTTGGCATTTTATCCTTACAAATGAGTAAGAACCTTATTCTCTGATGCATTTGAGACTGGTGCTTAAAATAAAACTTTTGGCTGTTGTTGATTATGATGTGGTGTTTGTGTTTTACGTGTTCCCACTTACTTCAGCAGCAAAAGCCTTTGACTGCTAAGCTGGGTACCAGCAGTGGCTACTGAATTCTTAATCAATTAATGAATTTTTCCTTGTGGACCTGTGTCTTATACCCCTATGACCTCACATTGCAGGGAAGTTGGAGAGTGTGTGTAACCACTGCCACAGAAAGATTCTGTCCCAGTGTTTCATGTCCCTAGTGAAGTTTTTCTGGCCTGAAGGTGCAGGTTAGAAAAGCATGTTGATCAGTGGTTTTCTCTGGGAACCCTAAGTGCAATGCAAGTTCTGTCACAAGATGGGGGAAAAAATGGAGTTCTTTACTTTATTATTGTTTGGGCTTATGTAATTGCAAAGCTGAACATTTTGTTTCCCACTAAGCGGAAAAATTCTGGAATATATGATGTTTTAATCATCTCTTGTTTGATCAACTTACTCTTCTGCCACTTACCCCCAACTCCTGCTTTACTGAGATATATGTTATTTCCTTACTGACCTTATGTAGGTAAATAGTTGATATCTCAAAGACTGTTGGGTTTGGGTTTTTTTGGTTTTTTTTTTTTTTTTTAATCTTCCCCCCTTCCCCCAGAAATGTAGCAGAACAAAAATCTGTGGTGAATTACAGACATGCTATTCTGATGATGTGTCGTTTCACAGGTGAAATGTATGCCATGAATGTTGGACAATGTTGAGGCCAGGTAATGGCACAGCAGAAACACGCCTGGAGCCTTTGCTGTCATTAGGAAGGGAACTTCAGCTGCTGGGACAGACTTTGTTAAGCTGTCAAAATGTTAAAGTATCTGCAGCACTTCCTCTGAACTGTCTCTTCATTTTGATATCGAGAAGTGTAAACTTCTGTGAGTGGAACTTATTCCTTCCTTCAGCCTGTATTCTTTGTCATTCCTGGCGGTTCTGCACTACCTCCTTCATACTAAGATCACAAGTTGCTGCAAAAAAATCCAGAGGCAACAACAGTGCATACTTCTGAATGAATGCTGTATTTCAAACTTTGCTCAAATATGTGTAAATCTAATTCTTTATACCTCTGTGATTTTTCTTTAGCTTCTCTCTCTACTCATTTGAAAGGGGAAGGAGGAAGTAAATTTCTTTCCAGAGAAACGAAACCAATTTAGTCAATTGTTTAGCTACTCTATTAACCACTGGCACTGTAAATATACTCTGTAAGACTCAGTATCAAACCAGTTTTTGAAATGCTGCAGTGTTGAAACTTTTGCTCCTCTCCCTCTGTCCTATTCTGGGGAAGCTCTGCAACCGTTTCTCGCGGAAATCATATTCAAGAATGAGTCATGAAATGTGGTATCGGGCAGATGAGATGTTTTTTTGGAGAAAGCCTGAGTGCTGTTTACATAAGGAAGCTGGCTTTAGTCCGAGCGCCAGGCGCGCTAGAGGTGGGATGCCGTTTGGTTGTGGTGTGTTTGATCTGGCGGCATTCAGGTTGCCGTCTCTGCTGTTCTCGTGATCATGTCAGGCAAAGATGAATGATCCTTTGAAGGCTTGCAAGCATCTGATGGACAACATAAAGTTAATGTGCCTGGCAGGTTCTTTGTGAGGTATATCCAATTAAGCCATTCAGTACCTTGCAGTTAATGAATATCCTCATTGGTTTCTCACCTTTTGCGAACTGTTCTGTTTCATATCTCTCATGTAAGAGATGCAAGTGCTGCTAAGACACTTGTTTGCTGCTTCTGATGTGTGTTATTAAATCAGCAGCTAGAGTGCCCTGTAGCTAGTAGTAAATATTTTATGGAGTTAAGTTTTAGACAAATACCAAAATCTTCTGTGTAGTGCCAGAGGGGTGAAAACCTGGACACTTTTCTGTTGTCTGTTTTTTGTTAAGGTGGCTTTTGCTGCAGTTCATGTAATTATAAGAAAAGGAGAACTATAGCTAATGCTTTTGTTGATAACTGTGAGCCAGGTTCTCTTTCCAAGATGTTTGTACCGGTTCTGGAGCCTAGAACAAAGCACGCAGCAGAGGTCACTGGCCAAAATGTGGTTTCAGTCTCTGCTGGCTTCTCTATATGCTGGCAGACCCAACGTGTGGGAAAGAAGTTGAGACTTTTTCCAGAAACTAATTCTTGCCCAGTTTTCATTTTCAGATGTGGCAAAGCTCCTGTGCTTTGTCCAGAAAATGTTACCTTCCAGGAACTTGTAGTTTCTTTTTTTTAATGCCCAAAGCTAGAAAATTCTATCTATTCCTTTAAGCGTTGTCTTTAAAAAATCCATCTGATTCTATCAGGCAAAAGGCTCTAAATTCTTGGAGAGAGGGGACAAAACTCTTTTCAGCAGGAGAAAACAAATGCTGACTTCTTATTGTTATATTTGCTGGGTGAGGAATAATTATCAAATCAAACTTCATGCACAGCAGAGAGTCTGAGGAGGCTTGATGAAAAATAGAAAAAAGTATGAAGTTCTGTTAATTTAAGGTATTAAGGACATCATTACTCTTAGAGGCTTAGTGCCCTCTTTGGCACAGACTTTTCATTATTAAATATTACTAAACAGTTACAGTTTTAATAACTCCATTTTTAAGTTTTGAACATTATTGACATTAGGTGGGTGTTTGATGTTCTGAATTATTGTAGTCAGTATAGTATTAATAATGAAAACCATATTATGCCACAAGAACTGGCTTTTGCAATTTGGTTTTCTACTACATTTTTACAAAAATAACAGTAATACCATGTGGGAATCAGCTGGAGTCCAGGAAATGTGAAGGAGTAAATGTGTATTCATAATGTAACCCTTGTGCGATGCATAAAAATCCCTCTCTGAGTTAAAAGAATTGGGGATTTAAATCTCTATCATGTTTATAAGATTTATATCTAAGATCCAGCTAATAAATGTAGTTCAATATGCAGGATAACAGTTAATCTCATGCAATTTACGAGCTAGGATTTATGTTACAGTGTTTTCTGTGAGTTAGTGTGGGATAGCAATAGTCTGATCATTGTCATATGTTGGAGATCTACATTTATGAAAAGATTTACAGAATTAAGGAGTTTTCCTTTTAAATTTGTATCTATGCAGTTTTGGGGGTGGGGGGGAGGTGGGGAGTTTGGGTTTTTTTTGTTGGTTTTCATTTGCTTTTCTTCCCCTGTTACAGCAGTCAGATGCTTTCTTTGATTGCCTGGCTTTCAGACTACAAACATATGGTGGATGGCGATGTGGTTTTGTGTGGGGAAGACACACTGGGTGTGAGGCTGTAGCAGTATTTGGGCATATGGCATGTTGCGTCTAGGATTCCAGATGACACCTTAAGTGTAAGTGACTTAGGTTTGTTTTGATGTGCTGGAATTGGGCTCCTTGGCTTTAGAAAGTTTTATCAGTACTTCTGTATTTCATGGATCTCTTACAGAGGCAGTGTTTCTTAGTCACCTAATGCAGAAGAACTGGGCGACTTCCCTGTTTACAGGTACCTCTTTATGTGGACTGAGACTAGAAAAATGAAATAGGAATCATCCTAAAAATTCTGATGTGATAGAAAAAGGTATGCTTGTAGTATCATGAATTACGCCTTTCTGCTTTTCCCAGTAGACCCTTTTTAGCACTATGTCACGTGCAAAGTGCTGCTTTATTTTGTTCCAAATTCTTGTTTATTTTGCTTTCCAATTTTCCGTAAAACTTGAGAATTTTGAGAAACTTCTGTTTGTTTCCTGTGAGTATAAATTGCTAGAAGAAATTGTCTCTAAAATAATAAATATACACAAATGGAATTTTTCAAGGACATACAAGGTTCCTCTGTTCCCCTCAAAGGTGGTATATCGAAGGATAGCATGCATCTCAAGCCTTGTTAAATAACTTCAGATAACAGAAGCCAAATATTAACTGCAGCTCTACAGTTTTCTGCTCTTTCTGCTGGTGTTCTGCCCTGCTGTTCCTCCAGACAAACATTAACTTCAGGCCTATTTGTAGCAACATTTTGAATAATACAAGCTGTAGCTAGTCATGTATTGCCAGAAGCCTCTGTCAGTTGCAGAACTGCAGGCTAATATTGAATTTACTTGATCTTTCTAGCTAGTGTTCTTAAATATGCGTATCTTGGCGTTGAAGACCTGCCATACTCTAGACCCATTTACTGACAAAAGCAAATGGCGGGCATAAAAAGGGATTCTTTATGATTATTCCTGCTTGTTTCTTCTTATACTTTTGTTTACTGTAATGGTGATCACAAATCACAGAACTCAGGTGGTGGTATATTTTATTATTTAGACAAGGAATACCAGCACTGCCATTTAAGGGTTTGGTGGTCAGTTGCCATATTACATGATCTCTACTCAAAAAACGTCTTTTGTAAAAATCCTGGTGTCAGTTGCTTTGGCTATAGATGGAGAAGCAGCTGCATATAGTACATTATAATATTCCTATTTTTTACAAATGATTGGAAATATCTAGAAGAAAAGGAAGAGCTTTCATTTGTCCTTATGTTGGACAGTGTGTATCTGGGAGCAGGCACCAAAAGCAATTCAGGCGCAGTAGTCTAGCACTTGCCATGAGGACATACCAGGTCTTTTAGCCATTTCTTCCCTACTGTGGTGTCTCTTCACAGAGAGGACTCTGGGTGCTTTTTGGGGCTCCTGGGTGTGTACAGAAACCTCAGGATTTGGTGGAATGTGAGTGGAGGGGTGAGGAGGGCAAGGGGAAGAGAGATAGATAACTGCGATCTGGAGGCAAGATGCTGCGCGCAGTAGTCTGTCTTGTTGACTTTTGGTGTAATGAGTGATGCAAAAGAACAAAAGGTGCTGACATCCCTTAGTCACAATTAAGTATGGGTCGTTGTCTTTCTAAGCACAGAGATCTTGACATATTTATTTCTTTGACAAATGCACTGGAGGTTCCATACCAAAGTTTTGAGAGTTATTGTTTGGAGAGGTCGTGGCACCCAGGAGAAGTGGGTCCTAGACAACGCACAAAGCATTTTGGAATGGAGTAGTTACGCAAGACAAAGACACTCAAAATTTTTGGCAGTCCTTTTCCTGTGGAGAAGATAACAGTCAGTTGCTTGCTCTGTCAGTCCTTTTTTTTTTTTTAGCAAAGAAGGATGACTTCATTCTGTTGATTTATTGTGATATGATTGATGTAATGTGTGTTACTTTTATTGCTGTTGAGATAGCAGGTGAGAGCAACAGAGGGGAAAAAGAGATGGGGTAGTAAAAGTGGAATTATAGATGCCATTCTTGGGATGCTGGGGGAGATGGCCAGTCACGGACAGGTGCTTTGGTCTGTAGGACTGCTGTCAGCTGTTGCTGGGAAATCTGTTTTAGCACAGCGGGATTGATTTGGTTTCCTTAGGTGAAAGCAGTGTGCGTGTGAGTGTGCACGTATGTGCACGCGTGCGTGGAGCAGGGAGGGAAGTAGGTGAAGTGGAGGGGAACACAGGGAAGACAAGCAGAAACTTTTCTGTTATACAGTAGTCCCTTCTGCTCCCCCCTCGCATTGCCGTGTGTCTTCATCGGTGCCGTAATTTCTGTACTAATGGTTTATGTTCTAACAGAAGAGGCACAATAAAGTCCAAAGAGATTTACCTAGTGAATTTCAGCAGCTTTTCTGGTAATGTGCTTTCTTGTCTCTCAATTCAAAGTTCTGGATGGAATGGGGGGTCTCTCACTGCCCCAGTTGTTACCATCATCAGTGTTTATTCTTGTTTTATAATGGGCTGACTCTGGACCATTTATTTCACACTGAGTCATCATCTTAATAGCATTGCAATGATAACACAGTACTTTAAAGCATCAGTAGCACTTCAGTCTTCCTGTCTTATTTGCATAATACTCTTACTAATGGTTAGTATTACGGGTTGTGGGTTTCCACATGTGCCCTGCAGTTTATGTGCTTGGTAAAGCAGATCTGTAGGTCTCCATTATTAAAACAATACGTACTTCTGCTGCACACGGGTGTGATGACAGATGGCAGAGGGATGCCAGATTGCAGAAGCGTTGCACTAGTGTGTCACTGTCACGTTATTTGGGTACAGCCTTCAGAAGCTACTGGTCTGTTCCCTTTCACTGTCTGGAATCTGCAGGCATGTTGTCCTTCAGAAGGTGCTTGGGAAAGGAAACAGGAGAGGTTTTCTATTATTGCAACTTTCTAGGGCATCCTGGCCGAGGTAGTCATCATTTGGTTTTTATGAATTCATCAGGGAATGGAGTGGTTTTCAGCTATATATAGTGCATGATGAAGTCAATATTTCAGCACTTTGAGGTTTGGCAGAAAAAAGGATTGACATCTTTTATTGACTGAATTTGTGAGGAGCAGTGCAGAACTACAACCCATGAGTTTATTTTTAAAATACAGAAAGGTTTATTACCATGTTGCTGAAATTTTTTTTGTTGGGCATAAGATTCAGGTATTTAGAGACTTAAAGGGTAAAACTATTTGACATTATCCTTGTTCTCAGTACTGAAAATGAAGATTGAGGTTTGAGAAGGCAGCAATGTGAACATGCTTTTTTAAAAGCAAGTCTTTTTGAAAGTGAGTTATTTATGACCAGCAAATAGAAAATCTCGATGTTTTATATATTTTCTTTTATTTGAAGTATTTGATATTTAGGGAAAAGCTTACCTATCTTGTGAAACTATCTTTTGAAAAGAGTAGAAAAGATTTAATTTGTCCTGTGCTATATATGCTTATATCATGTACAGTTCTTGTCATCTGGTGATGTCCTTGTTTAAAAGAAGCAATAGCTGTTGCAGGGCTTGAGTCCAGGATTGCTATGTAATTCTCATTTGCCAGGTGTACTTATTCTGGTTAGTGTGTTGCTCATTGTCCGGGTTATTGCATATGAATTATTTGTTATGTCATTTAATTTAATGGAAATACTTGTTTCTGACTTCATTGAACCGCACAGATGGGAACCTGTTGTTGTATTTCATGGTTTGTCTTCAAATTTTCAGAAATTCCCTCGTGTTCAGTGACGGGGTGCATGGGAGCAGTTCAAAGCTGCATCAGGGAGGTTCCGACTTGACATTACAAACTGTTTCTTTACTGAGAAGACGATCAAACACTGAAAACAGGCTTCTTAGGTAGCTGATGGCTCACGGCTGGCAGTGCTTAAGAGACATTTGGATAATGCCCTTAAGAAATGCTTTAAGTTTGGTCAGCCCTGAAGTGGTCAGACAGTTGGACTAGATCATTGTAGGTTACTTCAAACTGAACTGCTCTATTCTATTGTAGTCTATTCTAGACTATTCTAGTCTAAGTTATATTTGATTTTTAAAAAGTGATGAAGATTACAAAAGCACTGATGACAATAACAAGCTAAATAGCTCAGTTCCAGAGTTCTTCAGCAAGATTAGGGGCTTCTTGTATTCACTGTGTTTGTTCATCAAAAAAAGAAGCATTTTCATAAAGTTTCCCTCTTAGCCTGTCAGAGGAATTGCTTTCCTAGATAGAGCTAAATGTCAACTGAGTTGTGATTCTCAATCCGCTGTGTTGTAGTTTGCTTAGACAGACAGAAAACCAATGTAATTTCTCCTGTTTGGGAATCTACTGTCATAACCCATGGGAGAAGAATAAACTAGCATTATTTATTTATTGTATATCAGAAAGCACCAACCTAACACATTTTATTTGTGTTGCTTGATTGCCTATAATGGAAAAAATGCCTTCAGGCCTAAAATACATTTAAGTGTTGGGGTTTTTTTTCCAAAACGACACTGTGGCTTCCAAAAAAATAACTGAACAGTTACACACTTCATTTTTTTTCCCATGTAGAAGTCATGCATCAGTTCATGAGCAGTGTCTAGATGAAGGATTACAAAATGTGAAGGACAAGATTATTACTGGACTAGCCATTATAACAATATAACAAGAAAAGCAATCTTTTGTGCTTCTTTATGGCAGATGTCTGATATTGTTTCCTGCAGTGAGCTGTAGTAACAGTAAAGGGTGGACAGTTAGACTGCTTCCTAATAACACAAAACTAGATTCTGCATCGCCTCAATCATCGGTGCCCAGACACACTGTCTGTTTATAATTGGTCAATGTTAAAAAACAGACAGAAATTTCAGCCTCATCTCTCTTCCTGCCCTTCCTCAATCCCAACAGCTTTCCCTGGTTTTGCATTTGGGATTGTAATGTACTTTATGCCAAGAGAGGGCAAGAAATTTTTTTGCAATCCAAAATAAATGTGCTATGATTCATCTCGTCTGCTGTCTTTATATGTAAAATGTTTCTGTTTTAAAGGTTGACTTCCCTTCACAAGACCTTTATATTTATCTTTGTTGTATTGATATCAGCTTAAAAATAGACATGCGTGTTGATATAATAGTATTTTTCTCAAATACCTTCTGATACTTATCAGTGAGATCCTCTGAGAGTCCTCCATCACCTTAAAATGCCTAGAGAAAAAAATTAGGCATGTAATAAACTGGCCGAGGAATAAGCTACTCTCCAAGTCAAGCAGCTTTCCAGCCCACAGAGGAGCTTTCCAGTACAATTACTTTCAGAACATGAGACATACTTGCTGAATGACCTAGTAATAGCAGCATGAGATTAATGTGCTCTCCTTGTAAATATGACGTTGATCTGCAGTTTGGGAAAAATCTTTGTGCTTCCTGAAGTATATGATTTGAATGATGATAATGCACCTGTTTTGTCTGGAATAACTAGTCATGGTTTTTTGTACTGGTTCATTGAGGGGAGAGAAATTTTCTGATAATTGGTATTTTAGTTTCTTAACAGATCAATAAATCCAATTAGAAAGGTTTTATCAGAAGCGCACCAAATTTTTCTTTTAACTTTCAAACTGAAATAATCAATTTTTGCTTTATTAACTAGGGATGGTAAGGCAGAAACACATATGGAAATGAAAGGTTTTGCCCACAGAAGTTTAAGGTGAGATGTAACCTCATAAAAAGTGACAGCAGTCACAAGCAAACAGCAGAGGAGGACAGTGAGACAGTTAAAAGCAGAAGAATAAACAACCATCAGCTACTCTGTTCAGTAACTGCTGTTTCTAAGGAAGCTACTTGGAAACTGACATATGTGATATCTTATGTAAAACTGTGATTAATTTGTTTCCTTGCCTGTCAGTGAAGTATGTTATATAGAAAATATGCCAGACTTTTCCTTCAGGATGGGAAAGATACTGCTCAGATAATGATGAACTTTTTGATAAAGTAAGGAAGACTGTATTTTAATCTGAATGAAAACTGACTTTTCTCCCCAAGGTGCTTGTGTTACAAAACTGAACCACATAAATGGGAGCTTCAACCAGGGGAGTGCTCGATCTGTCACTGCGCTTGGGATACACTCATTACACTTTCCCGTCTGCTTGCAGGTTCTGGATGCCTTCTGTAGGATCCGTTTTGTGCCAGCAGGGTGAGTTAATCCACTTGAGCTGCTGGAAGATGAATCCGTTTCACTTAGTGGTCTCAAAATTGCTTCATCTAATGTGCGGGAAGACCACATCTCTTGAGAGAGATTGAGAGGGATCCCAGATGACCACAGTCTGACCATTAGGGCATTTAGGTGGGTGTTAGCTGACCTGATTAAATTCCAGCTCCAAATTAGGCAGAACAAGATGCATTGGAACTTTGTCTCAGGTATATTGTAAGATTGTTCTACACTGGGATATTGTGTTTAAAGTGAATATGCTACCTCGTTCTGCTCATTTTCTCTGATGTCCTGAAGGGTAAGCGAACACCAACCATTTCTGCCTTATGGCTTTGCTCAGGGTGCCAGTGTGAGAAGATGTTTTCTGTGAAAGTTCTGAGAGGGTTCAGATAAAGGGTGGGTACAGAACAGCCCTGTGGTGTGGAGTATCTGAAACTTACATATGTGGAAGGCTTTGCAGACTTCAGGTGCACCTTCATTTAGATGGCACTTGACCAGGGTTGCTGAATGTCTCAAGGTCAGTGTTGGATACGAGTTCCTCCAAGTTCAGCTGTGTGTCTCATGGAGTTCTTCAGTGGTAAGTTTTAAGACATGACCTGGAGCCAAAAGGCTATCAAAAATGTTATTTGATAAATGGGAGAATAATTTTTTTTTGGTTTGGTTTGGTTTGGTTGAGAATACTGCATTAGGACTTGTGACAGAAAGAATGGGTATGACCATCAGTAGCATACAACCCCAGAATGCCTTACACTTCAGTATATCAAAAGTGCAAGTGCCTGCTGAGATATGTGAGATACAGAGGTCACCCTGCCTCCCTTACCCAAAGATTTTGCTTAGGCACTGTCATCTTTAGTTTGTGTCAGGAATTGGAAATGACCCTGTCCTACAAAAGACTTTCAAAAATTTGATACCTGCAATCTTTCATCAACCAATTCTCACCTGTTTTGCCCTATTGCAGGCTCATAAAGTAGTGAAAAAAAAAAAAAAATAATGCTGTCACATTTCTGACCTAATCCTGACAGGATATATTTTTGCAGTCTGTAGTGTTCAGTGGACTGTATTTAATCTCATACTACTTTTGAAAAACTGTAGTCTTTGGTTTTGAGTGCTGCTGTAGTATCTGACATCCTTAATATTATTGTTACGCAGTTAATGTGTGGCTAAAACAAAGGAGTTGATGTAGTTAATCACATATATTTTTGGTCAAAGGAGAACTTGGGAGGTTTGAAGTAGAAGATTCAATATTTTTATGCTGTGGATTATTTATAAAAATGAAACAGCATAGCCTTTCTGTCCCCTATGAGGTAGCAGCAGCTCGACAGTGCATGTGGGCAAGTAATACACGGAGTTTATTCCAGAGCCTTTCCACCCAAGAGCTTCCATGCCTGTGATAAACAGGGAACCCTCTTGACCCTAAGCATTAATGTTCTATTGTTCAGTCTCAGTGATTCTCTTTCCTTGCCCTCTCCTCCCCACCCGCACATCTTAAGTTTTATTTGCATTGTGTGGGATTTATCTTCATTTGCTTTACTTTCTGAGTTTTATTACTTCAGGTGTGGGTTATCTGAATGAAAATATGGTGAGTGCTTTAAATGTGTGCTTACATTTAGATGATACTTGCTTAACATACATGATTGGTATTTTTCCCATTTCTCCCACCTCCTTATTTTTTCCCCAGTAGAAGTATAAAGTTACATTGTCAGTGAGATGTTCAGCCTCTTACAGCCCTGGACTGTTAGACCTGGAAATTGCGGTCTTCCCATTTCAGAATGGTCCTGTCCTGCAGTGCTGCTTTGCCCTTGGAGATCTACTGCAGGTAGTCTCCTCCTGGTCTGCAGCTGCAGACAGACTTGATTTACACTGAGTTGTCTCTGTATGCTTTTTTCTTTTTTCCTTCCTTGTGTGGTTCATTAGGCAGAGAAGAAACACAGTTGAAATGGAGCAGTATCATTTTTAGCAGGCAATTGACAAAAAACTAATTAGCATTTAATTGTTCTGAATTTTAAGTGGCTTCTGCTTATTCACTATGGGTTGAAGAATTCCTTTCTATGCCTGACCTGATTACATTAATTACTATTCTTAGTGTAGACTGCTTCTATTACTTGGAATTAATTTTTGTATAAGGCTAGGTGTTAATAGGTCTGTGATATGCAAGGCAAAGGATCAGTTTATACCTGCTCAGGATTTGCCCTGGGTTTGGTGTAGTTAAGTTGTGCTCCAGGGATACAGGTATTCTAAACAATGGTGAGACATTTGGTTCTACCAGAAGTCAGGAGTTGTCAGGAGTGCCTTCATAGTAGGCATTCAAACCTATTAAATGTAGCTCTGTGTGACTTCAGAGTTCTTCAGGGGCAAGTGAGTCTGCTTTGTGCTCATCTGGAAGCACTGCAGCCCCCTGCAAAGTTTCGGTCTGAACTGGGGGTCTGTGTCTCAGTGCCCTGAAGAGCTTGCTTTGCTAGACTGTTAAGCACTGCCCAGCAGTGAGATTGGGATCCATACAAAAAATTTGGAGAAGCAGTCTTTTACATCATGTGGTGGAAAAGAATGTGCTTGTGTCTGCCTGCCAGCCCATTGTGTTATGAGACCTGTCATCTAGGAGTTGGGAGACCTTCGTTTAGTGCCTTCCTATACAGAAAATGTTGAAATTCTCATCTACTGCCTCCTGTCAAGTTAGAGTCTTTTCTCGATAATCATTTTATGTGCTTATTGTTGAAGGTGTGCTACTATAAAGGAAAAAATTAAAGATGTAGTGGTTGGGTTGTAGAAAGCACATAAGTAAACGTGAGTCTGTCACCTAGCAATTAAGAATGTAGATGCTAATACTTGTTCAACTGGTTTTGGTTTTTTGAGGGGTGGGGTTGTTATTTTTGGTGATCTGGGTTTGGTTGGTTTTTTTCCATGAAGAGTGCTCAATTTGAAATGAAGCAAGAATGGGCTTAAGGAAGAAATCTTGGTTCACCTTTTTGTGTAAGATGATACTGAAATTTTTAGTAGCCTGCAGGAAAGAAAATAGAGACTGTGCCGAAGGACGAGCTAGGTTGCGGGAGATGGCTGTCTTACCATTTCAGTACCAGTTTACAGGACAGGTGAAATAATCTTTGTCTCTTTAGTATGTTAAGTTCTGTATGTTAAAAAAAAAATAAAAAAAAAATTATTTAATTTATGACNTATGACATGACTGAAGTGTGCTGTTAGGAGTTGGTGCATATGTGGTGACATCAGATGCATGCATAGCCAATTAATAGTCAAAGCTATCACTTACCTAATAATGCGGTTTTCCATGTGTGTTTATTCCTATGTTTATGATGGAGACTTGCTCACTTCATTTACTCTGAAAATTAAAACATCTTCATTCAGAACAAAAAAAATAGATACTTACCTCCAACTTTCAATGTTGTCATTATGGCTTCTATTAAAAAGTAGTGAAAAGTGAGGGCTAATTTACCTACTTTCCATGTAAATGTAGGTAATTCTTGATAACAGCTTTTACATATTTGATTAGGATGTGATGGCTAAATATTTTTTCCTTTAAGTAACAAACCTTGTACAATTTAATAATCTTTGTCATCAAATGAACCTTGTCCTGTCATGGGTGAGTAGTTTTCTAAAGTATTTTGCTGAAGGCAGCCTGTTTAAATTGTCATTTTAATGTTTTCTAGCTTGGTGTTTGTAAAAGGTGGATGTCTGCAATAAACATCTGATTTTTTTTCATCCTCTTCTATGTGGAGAGCTACCCATTTGGATGAGGCTTTTTTTTCCACTTCCCTTTTAGTATCTAGCTTCTCAAAATTTTACGTGGTTTTGTAGTATATTTTATTGGAGAGAGCATATTTCCGTCTCCTTGTTTAGACTATCAGATTGCCTCTCTTACCTGTGCCATGATAAACAGCCTTATGGCAATTCCAGTTGCTTGCACAGAAAAGGCAATATTTAGAACGTTTGTATTTATCTCTGTTTTAATATGATTTAACAGTGGAAACTAGGGCAATACAAGAAAATAAACCCCAATCGTACTCCCCCCCAGCAATATGTGACATGCCAGCTGCTGACTGACAAACTGTAAAAGACTTCTGAATTACTGTCAATTTATTTTTAGAGTCCATCTCATACTCCTCCTGGAGAAACTTGGAGAGAAATCAGCTTTCTTTTAATCTGTTGGATTCTGTACTATTCCTGGCCTTTCATGACCCTTTTATACCCTGATGAAGTGTCCACTGGGTGATCGAGGCAGCTGAGATACGGGTTTTCGCGGTGTTTGTTTGTGCTGCTTTGCATCATTCTGAAAATGCCAGGGCAGCGCTGAGCAGCTTCTCTGACGTGTTCAGGGATCTCCTACCTGCTCCAAATCCAGCTCTTTGCGTTGTTGTGTCAGATGTTCTGGACATAACGTAATTTCCAATATGATTAGCAAATATTCAAAAAAAGAAAAAAAGGGAAGCAGTGTAGAATATCTCGGTAAATCTGCCTTTGCACCAAGGTAGCAACCCCGGGGCCTGCTGGCCACTGCCGTTACTGTTCAAACTGATCAGTGATTTTAGTGTCAGTTTTCAATTCAGGTGGTGGAGCAAATTCCTTTCTCTGGTGTTACTGGTTGTAGAAGTGCAGGTGCGTAGGCTCAGAGAAACAGGGCTCCTTTTTTCCTGCTATTATTTTCCTGGTGTGAGAGAGAGCAAGAAGCCCTCTGTTGGGCCTCCAGCCTGGCCTGTGAACTGATCCTTCCAGCGCTGAGGTCCTGTTTCGGGATGTCTGGTGGTGGTGGAGCTTCTCAGGGGAGACAAAACTGGAGCAGCAAATTGATTTTAGGAGATCTCCATCTGCCCGCAGATTTCTCTAGTGGCAGTTCTGCATCCTTGGCAGCCAGAATGTGGCCTGAAGAAGTACACCGTTTGATGGTTGCTGCTATTTAATTTTAATGGAGCAAAAAGATCGTTGTGATCTTGGTCACAGTATTTATCGCTGGTAACAATGCAGTAGACAGAGCTGAACTTAATTTTGGTCTGAAGTTTTTTATACGGCTGGGAGGGAACTGCGAATTTTTGTTTATGGAAAACATAGAACAATAAACAATTCTATGCTGCAATTTGTTTTAGAAAGACAAAGTACAGAAGAGGAGTTTAGCCTGGAAATATGATGGTAGATAGCCTTGGAAATTTGGAATAAAGCTAACCTTTTTGGATTTGATTTGGAGTACATTTAATTGAGAATTTTAAAAATATGGAAGAGTGATGAATAGGGACAGGCCAAAGCTACTATATATGGAGAAACAGAAGGTACATAGATTAAGATTTATTTTTTTTTCATCCAATGGCCTACAAGGATTTGTTCTGAAGGCTGTACATTTCATCTCAGTAAATTCAAAATCGTTGCATTTTTAGGTCAGAGCTGAACTGCGGAGTTAGATTAATCTCCCTAATTTATTCCTTTGTGAATGTTCATTATAAAGCTTTAGGAAAAAGGCTTTGGCTTGTGAAGAAGAACTGAACTAAAAATATCAGAGAAATAGTTCGGTCTCTTGTAGGTAACTTGCACTAGATAGCAGTTGTCTGTTTCCCTCCCCTCCAGTTTCATAGTTTTTTAAGCATCGTGAATTTTGTGTAGCTTTATTATACCACCAGTTCTACAGTTCTTTGGTTCCTCAGAATTTCAGAATCTTGAGTTTTGAAGGCACTCAGTTTTTGCTTTCATGAATGTTTTTCCACCCAAACGTGCATGGGTTCTTTAGCTCACTTTCAGGGAGGGTGTCGCCGCTGTTTTCTGGTTTCTTCTCTCTGCCCTGTTTTGTTTATGACTTAAACAGTCTATTTAAAAGGAAGAAAAAACCCACAAACCCAATCTGTAGCTGATCCAAAAGATGTTTTTTCCTGCCTTGGAATTTTAACGTAGAAGATAAATTGGCAGCCCTTGGTGTAAGCAGGGGTTGTACAGATATTTTTAATTTTTTTTTTCTTTTAACGCAGCTAACCTAACTGTTCAGTAAAAAAGCAAAGGAATGGATAGAAAAATGAGGAATAATCTCAGCAGTTTGGTTCATATACTTCACATAAGCTTTAATCAGTTACTGGCAATGTTTGCATCCTGTATTTGAAGGAAGATTCTGTTACAAGGAAAATTACCTTTGGGGCACCCGCTCCAATTAGTGTATTTAAACTGCAGCACAGAATAAGAAGGCAGAAGCTTGTGGCTGGAGGGTGACAGGCAGAATATAATGGTTTCCAGCACCACATCCACGATGTTGTTTTGCACCTGGTTTATTCTGACCCTGGTAAGAATAGCACTCTGTAAAGTATCAGGTAAAATGGCCTTTATTGGAGCCAACTTTCATGGGAAAAACGGTAGTATAGATAATTTTGCATCCCATCGGGTGCTACAACCCTAGCTGGTGTCGCACTGAACTGCTGTCAGGGTGGGATCCTGTCTGTGGAAAAATTTGGTGATGTTTTGGTGTTATGAGCCCTTCAAGAACTCTCCTGAAAGAAAGTTCCATTCATCATTTCTGTTATCGAGCAGAAGGGACGCTCCCATGAGAACCTGTTTCTGCGCTGCTCGGGCCGAGGCCGGGCGCGTGGTGTCGTGGCTGGAGGGAGCTGTGCACCCCTGGCTCCAGAAGGTGCAGTGGTCTTGGGCAGGGTCACCACGCACATGAGGTGCCCTGCGCGGAGCTGGGTGCTCTGATGGAGACATTCCTTAACCCCTGCCACTGGTGTCACCTTGGGACTGTCATATCTGTTTGAAAGCAGAAGGTGGCAGGGGGTAGATTCTCCTCCAGGCTGTCAGCTTTCCTTCTCACTTCAGCAGATACACCGCAGCGGAAGAGCAGTGGTACTGACTTTCACTTTCCCTTTATTTGTTTTTGTGGAAGGATCCTTCAAAGCTGAAAAGAAGCTGAAAGAAGCACAAGTTTAATGCTGTAGCAGCAAGGAGAAGGTTGGGTCTCTCTTTCTCCATCCTGAGCTGTTTCCTCCTCTCGCTATGGCTTCTATCTTAATTCCGTCTGGGAGAGGTCTTTCTGTTCTGTATGAGAGTGACCATCAGGATCCAGGAGAGAGGCAAATGGTGAGACAAATCCATCTAGCCTTTCCCCTTCCCTTCTGTACTCTTCTGTCTCTCCCATGCTCTCTTCTTCTCACTGTCCCAAAAGCTTTAAGAGTGGTGGGAGCTGGTGTAAAGATGGAAGGGGATCTTCAAGCCTTGGTGTACTGTGTGAGCGTGTGTGTGTGCAGTAAGGCCAGTGTGTTGGGCAGGTGTTGTTCCTTCTGTTGTATTTTACAATCACAGAATATTTTGGGTTGGAAATGACCTTTAAAGGCCATCTAGACCAACCTCCTACCATGAGCAGGGACATCTTCAACTAAACCAGGTTTCTCAGAGCCCCGTTCAGCCTGACCTGGAATGTTTGCAGGGATGTGGCATCCACTCCCTCTCTCAGCAACCTGAGGCAGGGTCTCACCACCCTTATTGAAAAACCTTTCTTCCTTATGTCTAGTCTGAATCTACCCTCATTTATTTTAAAGCCATTACCCCTTATGCTATGGCTACAGGCCCTGCTGATCTTTCCTGGAGTGCTTTTAGGGACTAGAAGGGGCTCTGAGGTCTCTCCAGAGCCTTCTCTTCTCCAGGCTGAACCCCCCCAACTCTCTCAGCCTGTCCTCCCAGCAGAGGCGCTCAGCCCTCCCAGCATCTCCGGGGCCTCCTCTGGCCCTGCTCCAACAGCTCCATGTCCTTCTGATGTTGGTGGCTCCAGAGCTGGACACAGTACTCCAGGTGAGTTCTCACCAGAGCAGAGAGGCAGAATCCTCCCCTCACCCTGCTGGCCGCGATGCTGGGGGTGAAGCAAGGCTTGATGTGATTTTTAAGCATTTTCTTCTCTTTACCACATGGGGGCCAAAGGGTTTCCTTCCTGCTTGCTGGTCAGCGATATCTTGAAGTGCTGACAGCACATGACACGGCAAACGTTTATCTGGACCATCTCTAGAGAAAAAGTCTTGTGAGGAGCGGCTGAGGGAACTGGGGGTGTTCAGCCTGGAGAAAAGGAGGCTGAGGGGAGACCTTCTCACTCTCTCCAACTCCCTGAAAGGAGGGTGTAGCCAGGGGGGGTCGGTCTCTTCTCCCAAGGAAGAGGAAATGGGACAAGAGGAAAGGTCTTCAAGTTGTCCCAGGGGAGATTTGGGATGGATATTGGGAAACACTTGTTCCCCGAAAGGGTTGTGAAGCCTTGGAAGAGGCTGCCCAGGGCAGTGGTGGAGTCACCATCCCTGGAGGGATTTAAAATCCAGGCAGACGTGGTGCTGAGGAACATGGGTTAGTGGTGGGTTTGACAGTGTTAGGTCAGCAGTTGGACTCAGCGATCTTAAGGGTCTTTTCCAACCTGAATGATTCTATGATTCCGTGATTGTGATATTGCACAAGAAGTTTTGAAAGTAAGGGGTCAGAGTGTAGAAGAGGAAAGGGCAGAGGAAGAAAGAGCCAAAAGGAATTATTTGTGTTTTTCTTCCCTCTAGATTTTAGGTATATCCTCAGCTGCTCTCCTCTTCCCTGGAATGCCTACCCACAACAGAGCTTCACAGTATGTGACCAGAAAGTGATTTTTAGAAGAAACTAGTTGCTTCAGGCATTACTATAGGAGAGCATGATAGATTTTTATGTGGCTGTAGTAGCATATTCAAGAATGGAAACAAGTTTACTGAATCACCTTATTACTCTTCTGAAGATTTTTGTTGTTATTATCTCATTTTTGAGGAATCCATATTCTGATATTAAAAAAGTGCCTCTGTTAATCCAGGCTTCTGGCTGTGACTCTGTGTTACTTAAAGTCTTTAAAATTCAAGTCTTGCTGTTTTACATTACTCTAATGGTATCAAGCTGCTGGGATGATTCGTGCCAGTTCCCGGTGAATTCCTTGCACGTGAGGTGTTCGTTGGTGCTGACAGCCCAAGGTACTGTCAGACAGTAAGTCACTAATACAAGGGATGTTTGCAGAGAAAAAATGATGCATGTGCAGCTGTGTGTCATGGCAGCCCCTGCTCTCCTGAATGCTCTTCTCATCACAGAATCAGGCTGCAACTTCATCTAAAGAGTGTTTGGAGCAGCGGTGTGGCCCTGAGCCAGAGCCGTCTAAAATTATCGATCTGCATGTCCTTTGTCTGACAGATCCTGTAGCACGTTTAGCTTGCCAGTCAGGAGAATCTGCTCTTAACATTCGCTATATATTTAGAAGTTGTTCTTGCATCCCCAGAAAGTGTAAATTCATGCTGTTTACGTGTAGGTTACTAGCCAGTGGACTAGCTGCTTTGTATATGTGTGTAAGGTCGTTGTTCAAACTGTACTGTGGTGCACACTTCCACTGTGTCAGTGGTGCTAAGAATTGACAGGTTTCTGACTGTTATAAAAATGGAGCATTCCTCTTAAACGGTTGTTATATATTTTGTCACTGAGAAGACCAAAGAAGTTGCTGGGAAAAAGTCAGGTTTCAAGACAATTACCTAGACACACGTGGAGCAAAAGTGCTATCCTGTTACAGGGTAATTTAGACTTACCATAACTGTGAGTGCTCTAAGGATTAATTGGGGTGGTGTAGAGGTAATCATGCATTGATCTTGAAGTACAGTGTTGTACTGCTGTCCTTGAGCATTCAAGAATGACTCACGCTTGTTAGAGTTACAAGCTTAGAAACTGTCAGAGTGAAACTAATGTTTTATTTTGGATGCACGCTGAGGCTCTCTTATGACTTTCAGGAAACTTTAATTTCTGCTGAATCTTCAGTCAAGAGTGCAATGGTTATTAAAAAAAATAATTAAAAAATAATGAAAAAGACTTTTTTTTTTTCCACTGTGGTGTATTGATTCTAGGACCTCTGAAAAGAACCTCGGAATGTTATGAGAACTGTGGTAAAAATTGAAGCAACTTTAACACTGAAGAAACATGTGGTGCATGTGATCCTGTGTGGTACAATAGAGGAAATCCCACAGTAAACTCTGTAAGTAAATGTGAGTAGACAGACTGAAAGTCTTCTCCAGAAGATACTCATGAAAATCTTACTCGTGAGGTGAAGCTAATATGCAAGTAGAAAGCATTTAGTGGAATAAAAATGAAATACATATCAGGATGAACTTGCCAATGCATTTTTGCAGGTTTTCATTCTAAGACTTCCTCTCATCTGCTATAAGCTTTAAATTGGAGCTCTCTGAGCTGTGTCCTTGTCCATAAAAACAGTAATAATGACTTAAGGATGCAGATACAAAGTCCTCATGTGGCTGCTGAGGTTTTCTGTGCCACCAGCTACCATACATTGCTCGTGGGGGATTTCTGGATTCCCGGCTCTCCCTGTTGCTCCCACTGCTGTGCACCTTGGAGGTGGAGTGGTTCAGGCAGTCCAAATTTGATTGATTTGCAGCTCTAACATGCAGGCACTGCCAGGGGTCCAGCCCTCACACCCTGATCCTTGAGCTGTGGAGGGGAACAGAAAGGAATTCCAGCTTTACGAAGGGGGCAAAACCCCAAGTTTAAAAACATACACACAGTAGAGATTTCCTCAGCTGAGCAGGAGGAGAGGAGGGGGTGAGGGATCTCTGATAGAAACCTGTTTATAGGAAATCTCGAAAGTATTTATAAGGAGTTTTCAAATTTTCCTTCTGCACAGTGGCCTCACATGCTTAAGTACATGAACACTTTATTTGAAGTCCAGTTAAAGTGCTGGCTTAAGTTCATGTTAAGTCCCATTAGAATGCGAGTTTGATGTTCATATAATCCTTCCAACAGATGGTGTTGATATTTCCAAGGTCAAAGGTTAACAGCCCCTTTTTGTGTCTTCTAGATGACTTCTGAACAGAAAGTTACAGATGCTGCAGATAACTGCTTAAGTTAAATATTTGTGATCATTAACTAAACTAACATTAACGAATGATTAGGTTGTACAGTAGTATTAAACAATGGCATGTGATCATGTTAAAAGTATCTGAGAAAAGCCAGTTAGGTTCTGAAATTTTTTAGTTCTTGAGGTTTTTGGTTTATTATATTGGGGTATTGGGGTCTTTTTTTTTCACTTTACCGGGTGTTAGCTGTTGGTTAGTTTATCTTGGTTGATTTAGCTTAAAGCATGAAACGACTCTGTTAAGCAGGGGACAGGAAGGAAATCAAACTGGAACTGTTCAGGTTGAAGTGATCTATCAAAAGCTTTATAGGGAAAAATGAAACAAATGTTCCATAAAACTTTTCAGTAATGCAAAGATCCCAGTGCAGCCATACATAACAGCAATGTGAGCTGCAGGGAGTCATGAAACCATAAAGAGATAAACTTATATATGCAAGCATGGCATTTAAAAAAAATTTTACACTGCTCTTTATCACATGGCCTGTATTTTATCTATGAGGTTGCTGGGTTCTCTGCATACTAACGGAGCTGTGCAAATAATACAAGTAAATCTCTGTGTATGTATGCATGTCATACGCGGTGCTTCATGCCATGGCACACTTTATATAGGGTCTACACTTACACTGTAAATGCAAGACATGTAGTTAGTAGGTGCTGGTAAGCCAGAATAGTGGGTATTACAGAGATAACAGAGTCCAAATTTCTGTTCTAAGCTTGTTTTCAGCTTTAGAAGTTTTTTTTAGTTTTACAAAAACTGATACAACACAAATTCTACCCTTCCTTAGACCTGAATGGCTATGCATTGCTTGGAGCCTTTAGGGATGTTAGTAGGAAAACTCATGAGTCAAGTATTTCTTGGGTAAGATCCTGTTAATTTATAAGGTATGTAAACAGTTCCTTCTGCTCCTCTGTTTTGCTGGGTAAAGTATTAGCAAAAAAAAAAGAAGCAATCTCCTTACTTATAAATTGAGGCTACCCCTGCTAGCCATTACTCTTCCCAAATCTTTATTGGCCATCACTTTGGCTTTCTGTTTCTATGACTGCTTTTGCCGTACACGTATACAGCTGTATCCAAATCAGTTCCTCGCTCCTATGTCTCTATTCAGCATGTGGCATTTGTCAGGAGTCCCTAGGGTTGCGTTTTTCACAGTTTTTGGCTAATACAAAGCTGCTCTTTCACTTACCTAAACTGAATGTTGCTATTGCATTTTCAGCTTCGCCAAGGCTTGTGGCTGCCCATGGATCACAGGCAGCCAGGAGCCTTGTTGAGGCCTCGCATCGTTCAGCATGACAATGCCATACGCTTGCAAGTGCAGGGAACACTCAACAAGTATACTAAAGAAAAACAGCCTTACCTCCATATATGGAAAAAATCACCGTTATGTTGCTACAAAACTCGAGAATGAGTACAGACAGCTGCAGCCAGTGAGGTTACTAGAGCATATTTTATTTTGAATTTGCAGTGGGCTGAGGATGTTTTCCTGGGTCAGTTAATACAGGTCAGCTAACAGCCACTTATTAAACCACAATAAGTCAAAAATATTTAAGTGACTTGTATGTACATGTGTGAGAAGAGAGAGAAGGAAGAACTGCTGAGAGAAGGAAGAACTGCTGAGCTAGACAAACGTTCCTGTTCAGCCTGAGGAGGGTGAACGGATTGCTGATGAGGCAGCAGAAAGTATGGAGCAGGAGAAGGACCAGCATCTCTGGTGTGCACTCGCTTCCTCTTGCTTCACACTTTCACTGGAACTTGCAGAGTGTCTTTTGCTGCCCTTTACTGGTGATGGGATTGGTGGAAACAAAGGATGGACTCTGTATGGCAAAAGCATCCAAGCAAAGTGGTAGTTCTTTTCCTTTGTCGTTACTGATGTCTGTATAAATACCCTGTTTTCAGAGAGGTGTGTTAAGAGACCAGAGGGACCAGAGATTAACCTGTTTTAATAGAGAAATGGACCTCTGAGAACAAGTCAGCCATGAAGGGAAGGGAACTGCTCAGGTTAGTGGCCAATACAAAGTCCTTTTCAGTGTCCCCTTAACCTGGTTCTTTTCTTCCTCCTCACTCCTGACCATTGCTCAGAAACTTCACACAGTGAAAGTAACTGAGCATTTTAGATTTTAAAAATGTCACAAAATCACTCCATAGATTGAGGCATGTTTTGGCCAAGGACTGAATGAAAGAAATGTTGGTTTTGTTGATCAGCTATGGAGCTGAAGATTTTCAGGCTTTTTTCAGTGCTTCAGGGTGGTAAGTTTGTTATGTTGTTAGGGATTGTTTGAGGTTGGCTGCAGCTATCACTTTATTTTCAGACACTAGGGGCCTTGATTCTGTTTTTCTCTTCTTTATCTTTACTTCTTGCTGAATGTAGAAAGAGTTCCAAAAAGATTTGAGTGTGTTGCGTCGACGCTGAAATCAAAGCAGTAGGAAAAAAACCCCACATTTCTCTACCTACTTCTTGTGGTCTCTTTTCCCTAGCTTTTGAAGGTGTTCTTTTGATGCTTTGGAGGCATATTTCACCTAGTGTGTTCTAGAGTGGTTTGAGAAAAGGATCTATGTTTTAATCTTCTGCTAGTCTCTTTTGTGACTGTGATACAAGCTTGCTGTGCGTTGTTTTGTGCAGACTGATTTTGAACCACAATGAGGTTGCAGGCAAGGAATGTTGTTTTTTAAAAATAAGAACAAACTGTAATCTTTTAATCAGACACAGCAATGTAAAACTGCAGTAACTATCTCTAGCACCAGACACTGGACCTCCTTTACCTATTGAGTCAAAATGTTTGTGTTATTTTGTTCTTTTCAAGGTTAAGATGGTTTGCATTTCTTCAGACATTAACAGATTTTTCACATGGTAGAAAAAGGAAAATAATGCCATGTTTCTTATTTTAGTTTATACCAGCTGGCAATGAGCAAATTTTTGTGTATTGGAATTGAAACTAGCAAAATAGATAACTTAATGAGCCAGGTCAGCTGAAGGAGCTGATTAGGTCGTGCTGCGCTTTGTGCATCTGAGCTGTTTGTTCAGCAAAACATGGTTGTGTTTTTCCCAGGGGTTTTGAGCAGTGTTATCTGCTTTGTAAATTCTGAGGTATTTTCACTTCAGGATCACTAGTTACACATCAAGGGGGTATTTTTCCCAGTCAGTTTACAGGATGTATACTTGTTTTGTTTTGTTTTTATGTATAGCTTGGTAATGTCTGCGGAGTAATGCAGATTGCTGTAGGACCGGCTGCAGTTAGTCACTTTCTATAAATGCTGCTGCACTGTTTCCCCACTAAAAAATAATTGTGATGCTTTACAAGGTGACAGTTGACTCTGGCTGCTGTGTACTAACGTGGAGAGCATGGAAGACATGTATTGTATCCATGAATATGACTCATTTGCCTAACTATTCTTATGTGGTGGGTGGTATAAATTCAAGGGGTTAACTCTTGCTCCAGTCTGTCCCTCTAGGAAGAGGAGCAGTGAGGTAAATTGTTAAGTCTTGCTCTACTCTTTGGCTGTTGACACAATAAGGTAGTAATTGGTCAAAATAACTCTTAAAACTGAAGCTGGTTATTTGAAGCAGTGAAGTATGAAATTGTGAGATTTTGTTCTGATACATATCTGACACAAATGTGTATCATTTGTGTGATCATCATGTGTAAGCTGACACAAATATGTATCACGTAGTTCTGCAGGTAAAGCCCAGAGGCTGTTGTGGCGTGGTAGTATAGGTAGGGACATAATGTCCTGTAGAGTGGGGCTCAGGACAGAGTCCCTCAAAGCTATTTCAGAGTGGAAAGTTGCATTACCTCTGATACTATTCAGTGCCTGCTTATGTTTGGGGAGAGGAAAAAAAACCCCAAAAATCTGGCCTCGAAAAGGACTAATCATGGCAATCTTTGGACGTTGCCGTGTTGTCTGCTACTCTGGAGTTGTTGCAGTCCTACTGAAAGAGTTCAGATATCCACACAAGGCCCTGCACATCCTGAGGAAAGTATGGGCATGTCCTAAGAAAAGAGAAACTGGAAGATAGCTGACGCCATGAGCGCAGGCCTTCGTTACTTTCATCAGGATCTCTTAAGTTCTGTCTTCCTTTGGATAAACAAGAAATGAAACGGTAGGGTTTTATCTGTGCAAGTGGGTCATTTGGGTGCTAAGGCAATGTGGGTCCTTCTGAAGTAGGGAGGTCAAAAAGAGGGGTGAAAATTAGGAAATGCCTCCAGGACTGAGAACCCGTAGGACTGTTGGTGAGGCTCCTGAAGACTTCATTTTAAGAGGAACAAGGTAAACACAGTGTGCACTGCAGTCTGACTACTGCAGATCTTTGGTTTTCTATTGAAGCAGGAAAATTAACTTTTAAACTTCCTTCATAGGGTGGCATTTAACTTAGTCTTTAAATCCCTGAAAAAGGCTTATTTGCTTGTTTCAAATACTAGTTTTGTTGTTCCTCAATGTCCCTCTGTGTTTTCCAAATGCAGAGTGTGTTTCTGGTTGGTGGCTGAGAGCAGGGAAGCAGAGAGTCTGCCCCCACCTTCTGAGTTGAGGCTCCTCGCTGAAGAGGAGCTGGGCTTCACAGTTCCAGAAGGACAGGGAACTACTGGAGAGGGTACAGCAGAGCACCACAGAGATGATGAGGGACCTGGAGCATCTCTCTTACGAGGAGAGGCTGAGGGTCTTGGTCTTTTTAGTCTGGAGAAGAGAAGACTGAGGGGGGATCTGATCAACACCTATAAATACTGAAAGGGTGGGTGTCAGGAGGATGGGGCCAGGCTTCCTTCAGTGGGGACGGGACAAGAGGAAATGGGCAGAACTGGAACATGGGAAGTTCCACCTAAACATGAGGAGGAACTTCTTTGCTGTGAGGGTGGCCGAGCCCTGGAAGAGGCTGCCCACGGAGGTGGTGGAGTCTCCTTTTCTGGAGACATTCAAACCCCACCTGGACATGTTCCTATGGGACCTGCTCTGGGTGGACCTGCTCTGGCAGGGGGTTGGACTGGATGATCTCCAGAGGTCCCTTCCAGCCCCATATCATTCTGTGATTCTGTGAAGAGGAGGGTTTCCGAGCTGACAGAGCTCTGCTGGCTGTGCTATGGATCAGGAGGCCAGGGAGATGTGTGCAGGGCTGTGGGATGTAGCACTGTCACCCTTGCCGGCTTCTCAGTGTTTCCCACACCAAGGATGAGCCAGCTTCTCCCAGAGAAGCCCTCCTGACCTAGAGTCGGGTATCTGTGCTCTTCATGCTGCTTTGGCTTGTCTGTCCAGCAGAAAGGGCCTGAAGTGCAACAGATGAGAAACAGGCTCAGCATTTACTGTCGAAGTGAGCACGGCCACTAAACAGTATAAATTGCTTGTCACAGGTCAGCACATACTTCCGTTTAAGTGTGTTGCATAGGTCAGCCGATGATTAAGCAAACCGTGTTTGCATTTGCTAATGTAAATAAGTTAGTGTGTGTTTTTTAATACAAAGCATTACAAATAAACATCGCATTACAAATATGTCTTACAAGTAAGAAGCTTAACTTTGATGGCAAGCAAGTATTAGCAATGTTAGCTGTTTTGGAAAAAGGTGGATGCGGTTGTCAAACACAGGCAACATACCAGAGCAAAGTGAGCATGAGCTAAAGTTGAGGACAATTTTTTTTTTTCAGAGTGGACCTGTGGCAAAGCATCCCTTTTCTGATAACGTTCTACATTTATTTAAATTTGCATTTCCTCTCAGACTGCACCAAGCTTGTTAAATTCTAAGTTTTACAGATGTCAGCAGCATTTTGTTGTTTATTCCCCTCCCCCTTTCCAGAGAGAGCTTTGTGAAAACAAACAGAAAATGCCCTTGAGAACCCTTCTGGCTTTTACAAACTCCAGCTTGAAATTATCCCATCTGATTCTAGTAGGGAAAGAATGGCAAACCTGTGTTGTTTGAAATTTGGGGTAGTTCAGGCATTTTTGGTTGTAGAAGAATTCTTTGTATTCTTATCATTACACCAGTTGGAAAGTAATGACAACTACATTTTTAGGTACATACATACTAACCAAAGGAGGTGAAAAAAGTTCTTGTGATTCTTTTTATTTTTTTTAAGAAGCTGGCTGAGGCTATTAAGAAAAATGAGAAGTAGGTCTGTGTGGCACAAATCAGAAGGCAGCAACTTCCTCAACCACAAAATTGAAAAATGTACAGCCAGTGTAAGAATGAATCAGCATAAGAAAGCTCCATGTACTACTTAAGAAGTCAAGGCAGAAAGACACGTACAAAGCAAAAATGTTTTTTACCTGTCCATCTCCCCAGTCAACTAAGGACGGGAGCACAGGGGGAGCCATCCCTTGCTGGCTCTGGAGTCTGTCTCCATACCTTGTGGGACACACAGAGCTGTGGAGTGCCGTGACAAGGGGCAAATAAGCATGATGGGCAGCAGGGAAGGTCTTGCTTTTTTATTTTGCTACGATACTGTTGCTTTTCTCTTCAGAAAACAAAGCTGTATTTAGGAAAATGATTGCTTATTATCCATTAAAAAGATGCTACTTGACAAGCACTGAGTTTTAGCACAGCACAGGACAGGACGCTTGGTTTGCTGCTGTGATGGTATCTGACTTCCTAAACTTGGGGTTTCTATTTATGTGCAGTGAAGTATGTGCATTAGATGCTCAAGTTCTGAAGTTCTGGTGTTATGTCAGGTCTCCCAAACTTCTGTCTCATAAAGTATGAGATTGCCAAACTTTGTCAAGGCATTATTAAAGGACAGGCAGCTTAATATTGTAAAGAAGTTGCCAGTGGAAGGATTATACAAAAATGATGTGAAAGAAGAAGCCACTGTACCAGCTTCTGATGATTGTATTTTCAAATTTCACACAAAGCTTTTGAGAGGCTGAGATTTTTAACAATTGCAAACTTTATCTTTTAAAAGTCTCATTTAAGTATTAATCGAAATTTTAGTCAACTGGAATTCAACATTTTGTGAATTCTCTGAATAGCTATCCTAGATGGCAGTTTCCTTGCTTTTCCTTAAAAACTTTGAAGACCAAATTGGTCTAGATTGATGTTTGCAGGTTCTGGGGTGTTTTCACGTACTTTCAGTTTGATGAGGATCCTTCCAGGAGCAAAGAAGTGGAGGAAGAATAGGGACAAGGTGAAGAGGCAGAGCAGTCTGGTAGTGAGAAGCACCAAGCAGGCACAGAGGGTAGTAGTGGAAAGTATTCCCTTTTCTGTTTGCCAAGTAATGCAATCTTTCTAGGTGATTGTCAGGGTGCCAGAGAGAGTGCTGCGTTGCTGATCTTTATTCAGTCTCTCTGGGAACATGTACTTTTAGCCTTGGGCCCCTTCTTTTTCTTCCCTCCCCAAGGATGAACCCCATAATCGTCAGCTGGATCGCTGGTTTCAGCTGCTTGATTTTTTCATCTCACGATTCTTGTAGCAAAAGAACTCGAACTCCTGGGCAAGGTTCAGCCTCGTTGGGAGGTATGCAGAGAGAGCAAAAATTCTGCAGCAACACATGGTGACCTTTTCCAAACAAGCCCATGTTTATTAGTCAACTTGAATACAGCACGTTCTGTTCTTGAGCTGCAGCGCAGGGGAAAGCCTTTTGTCTGTGCTGGCAGGGTTACCTGCCTCTCCAGCAGACATGGAAGGGATTTTATCTGCCTCGATACGTGTGGAGCCACTGAATCCTCAGCCAGATACATGCCGCATGTCTTAAGTCCGTTTGCGTGTTCCTTCTTTGAGCAGATGATCAAACGTAATGTTTAGACAGCTATATGTTGAGATAATTAGTTTAGAAGACTGGTTGGTTTATGTCAACTGGGATTTGATCTAAGGGCTGCTTTTTTTGTCCTCTGTCCTAGGGAAAGGATTTTAACCCTTCTGTCACACAGTGTATCAGTTTGTGGGTAAACTGAGAGGTAGATACATTTCATAAGTGTAATTTAGAAATTTCCACATCCAACATGGGTATGTGTGAGCGTTTGCCTACTGTTGAACCCCACCTGGAGAGGGAAAACTCTACATTTACTATTAATGCCATTTACTTTCTCTACGTATGGAAACTTTTATGATTTAGATCAGTATTGCAGTTGATGGTCTCAGTTCCAGAATGACTCAAGGTTGAATGGTCGTGTGGTCTGACTTTGGGGTTCATTTGGTGTGCTGCTGTGCTCCAGGGAAAGCATGAGGTGTTTAGGAAAAATATTCCCCACCACCCTTTCTTAAAGAAGACCATGTGGGGATCATATTCTGGAACTCGGTTTTCATGCAAGCATTACATTAAACCAATAGAATATCATATCTGGAATTTACTTTGGCTCATATATACCGTATATGACCAATCAATGTGAATAGGTAAATATCCTAGCTGTGGTGGGGAGATTCTGGAGTGGTTCTTGGAAGCTGTTATTAGCGGTTATGCCTTGGTACCTGCTTCTGACCTTAAATTAGGCAATGAATTTAAGTAACTATTTTGCTTTTTATGATACAAACTCAACTCCCTATAATATTTTCTTGTTATTGTTTAGCAAGACAAAGCCAACAAAAATAAGAACTTCGATCTTTAATAAATAATTGCAATCTATTCCAGTAATCCTACCAGTTTTTGCTAATCTTGGACACATGAATTTCTAAACTCTGGAGGGATGGTGTTCAAATTGAGTCACCTTTTTTTTTGATGTGCTAATGCAACACCATGAGATCTTTTTGTCTTGGAAAGTTTTTAAGTAGACAAGTTTGAGTAAGAAACAGCAATAAACTACAGAGGAAATCCTGGCAATGAGCAAGGCTGAGATTTCTGACAATAAAAAGTGCAAAGGAAGGCAAAAGTGGTATTCATCTAAACTTCGGTGGTGTTAAGGAAGTGGGTGGTGCATGCCGGTTTAGGAGAGCTCCTGCTGGTTGTCCTGAAGGATTTAGAGGAGGTAGCTAAAAAAGAAGACAAAGGGCAACAAAAGCAAAAAATAATTGAAATAAGCTTGTAGCTTCACTTTCACTTGCACTATGCTTGAGCAAGAAGCAGAAATCCACAGGGCTGACTCCACCAAGGAGCGAGGCAGCTCATCTGGCCCTGCAGGGTTATTGGCGATGCAGGGTATCTACACAGAGACAAGAGATTGACTTCCCGTGTTACCACAGTCGTTCAAAATCCAGGTGCAAAAATCTAGCTGCAAGAAACAAATCAAGGAATTAGAGGAAGGTGAAAGAAGGGGTGCTTTTTATTGAAAAGACAGCAAGAAGAGTCTCTCTCTTAATAGCAAATAGTGTTCTTTCATTCTGGAAAGTTGATAAAATAGAAGATCAGAAAATTCTGTCATACCTTCCAGTACCATTTATTATTAAGTTTCTGGAGGAAATAGAAAAAAAACAAAATGCATGTACTTGAAGATAAATGCCTAAAAATAAGTATGTGGTATGCTAATCTCTTGTAAGACCAAGAAGAAAAGTAGTATTTTAAAAAACATAAAGAGTGGTGGTTTTTTGGTGTTTTTTTTTAATTCAGGCATTTTCTGTCAGCTTAGGAAGGAAATTTTTTACCACTTCACTCCTGAATTGTTTAGATTTGAAAACACAAGCAAGCACTTTAATTCTTAGAATGTAAGTTGTTTGGGTATTACAAAATATAAAATAAAACCAATCAAAAAATTAAATAGATTGGAACACAATCAAACCCTAGATATGATAGGTGCAGAAAAAAAGGTCTGTGCTCTAAACTTCAGTGAGAGGTTTTAAAAAAGTAACAATTCTGAACAGGCCCCCTCCCAGCTTCCTTTAATAAAATCTGATATTGACAAAACATAAACCATATTAGAAGAGATGAGAGATGCTTTTCACATTTTTGTACAGATACCTAAAGGGAAAGGATTCCAAACATGACTGGTTTTGATGTTAAGGGAAAAAAAGTCTTTTAGAATTTTGATATGCAAAATAACGTTTTCATACTACTAACGAATTTACTACTTGCTAATGACCCTTCATTGGAAGAGTAAATGCAAATGCCTTGCATGTTTTTTGCTTTTTGTTGTTTTGGTTTGTTCTTCAAGTCAACATATATAAAAAGAACAGAAAAGAAAATGGCCAAGGTTCAAAACAAATAGAAGAGGATTTTCTCTGCATTTTTCCATTAATGCTTTAGAGCCCCACAACTTCTTCCTCCCCCCCCAAAAAACCTGAATAACAAAAGCAGAGTCAAACAATCCCTTAATAACTAGACTTTATAAGGCATTTTGGACCCTGAAGACTGGAACATTAACCTGAGTAATACAAACACGTTCCTCAAATTGGGAGTACTTGTCAGATTTCCAGCACTGCTTTTATCTGCCTGAATTCCCGTTTGTATCAGTTCAGATCTCTGTGAGTTGAGTCCCTATTTGTGAGCATTTTTCATGTATCGGTGTCAGTTTAAGTGTTGAAAAATGTCTGTGATCCCTGTTTCTGAATGCACTATATATATATATAAATATATATATATATAGTTTTTACAATTGCCCCTGAGCAGCTCATTCAGAAGAGATGGCAACAGATCCCAGTTCAGCAAACTATTTGACATCAAAGCCTATCTAGGAGTGCCTAAAACCGATGCATTGTGTAGAGTTTAGTATTGTCTCTATGTGGAAGATGTGACGGTCTGTAGCTCTTCCCCCACTAGTGGCCACAAATGCACATTTGGTGATAGTGCACATGGCAAGGTGGAATTCTGTGTCAGAAAATCAGAATTGTATTTGTCAGAGTTTAATGTTGCCTGCATCTTTGCATTTGAGTGCCCTGTTCTAGAAATAAAATAAAAAAAAATTTGCATCAGCCAGGCACTGCAGTTATGATTTTGCTTTTTTTGCCAGCTGGAAGAAGCGGAAATACAACTTGATGGCTGTGTGTCTGCTTGTGTGGGAAGAACTTTTTCAGGGATATGAATTCTGTGTTAGTGTTTTTTTAAAATACTTTTTATAAAGTATTTTTCAGGAAAAAAAAATAGTTGAAGGACAGAAGTTGAGTAGGGAGTTTTTTACTCATGGTGTGACTGGGCTGCGCTGTGTCCAGACTCCCATCTCCTACATGGGCTTTTTTTTTTGGCTCACTGGCCAAGTTTAGCTTATTTGAAGGTCACAGCTGCTGTTGAGCAGCCAGAACTTAACAAGAAATCTGATTGCTGCTTGGAGCGTGAATGGCAGAGCTTGTACCTGCTTTGCTCTCAAGACAAACGCCACCCAGACAGTGCTGGGAGTATATTTGTAAATTTTAATTCCACAGGCTCAGGGTAATCTTGTTTTTTCTTGCTGATGGGATGAGTGAAAGTATCTACCCCGGCTGCAGAGCTGGAGAAGGAAAGCACCGTGTGAAGGAAGCAGCTGTGTTACAAACGTGTGTGAATGCATTTGTACTTCCTGGCACGTATGAAGAAAAGAGTCTTGTGACGACAAGTAAGTGGTTTAAATGGGTAAACTGAAATAATTGCGTGATCTGCTTGCTTCTGATAAGAGCCTGTGTGAGCTTTTCTGTCAGAATATTCCTGTTAATTTGTTCATTGAGAACTAACGTAATAGTGTAATATTACTTCTCTGGTGTTTAGGGATTTTTTTTTTCTTTTTAAATCTTTTTGTCCTATAATCTTCCTGTGCCGTGATAAACCTATTTTTCTTGTGTAGATGCCAGCAGTGTTAAGTCTCTTCTGTTAAAAGGTAACGGGTTTCTGTGCGGAGGGTGCTAATCTGCACGCTGGGAAACCTGGATGCTGCCACTCTCTCCCTGAAATCGTTTCAACAAGTCCCATCTTTCTGCTCCTGTTCCTATGATAATAGTGTGCCTTACTCATCAGTGTCACAGTGGTAAAGATGAGTTAATTATTAACCACCGACTTCCCTATCAAGTACTGTAGCTTCAGCAGTAAGGAGCTCGGCTTGGGTTAACCCTACCTGGCTACCTTGAGTTAAATCTCAGCCAGCTGCAGCTGGTGCATCACACCTAAAATGGACAGAATTTTGGTCAAGACTGGGAGACTTGATGCTGCTTTTGGCAAACTGTGTAGCTTATTGTTTAAATAGTAATGAATAGTGAACTTTGCAGTGTACCAGCATCCAAAATGAAGTGCAGTACAAATTTATTTCATTAAGGGTCTGGAGTGGAACAGAGTCTCAAAATAATGATCTTTACTTAAATGAGGCAAGTCCTCCACTCCAGAAGTTTAATTTATCACTTTGACCTCGCTCTGGTAAAATACTTTAACGTGTGCGTAATTTTAAGCATATAAGGGATGAGTTGCATGGGTTTGTATGCCAAAGCCAAACAACAGCAGCCTTCATTGTTTCTTCACTCTCAGAAGCTTTTTTGATCCTGCTGATTTTTTACTCAAATCCAGTGTATGTATTCTGAATCTCTGTTGAACAGATAAATAATGAAAATAGTGAATTTCACTGAGTTACAGTAATTCTTTTACAGTTCCTGAATTACATTCTGTTGTGGTCATTCTCTGTATGCAAGCATTTTTCTGCCTATGCTTCTTCAGAGAAATTTTGGTTCTATATTTTTAAAGTTAATTTAAAGGTAGTTTGCATTAAACATAATGCCTCATTAGTAACCTTCAACAAATGCACATTGCTTTTCAAAAAATGCCTGTGTTCAAATGTGTGGCAGGTATTTCCAGATTTATGTGTAACAGCCAGGGCATTTCTATTTCTTTTAAGAGTAATGCAGTGGGGGGGATGAGAGCCTTTAAAATAATTCCTCAACAGAAATTATCTGTGAAAGGAATTCCCCAAAGGGAATGCTACCATTCAGTTCCAGGAAGGAAGAGGTGTATATATATAATATATATATGCCTATCTGTCAGAGTACATATATATTTCTTTAACTGTTGAGCTGTCAGAGGGCCATAGAAAGAAATGTCTGTGCATGGAGCACTTCCTCAGGAAATGCCAGTACTTTTGTACCATATAAACTCAGCAGCTGGGTGACTTAATGTGCTTAACTTCAGATTTATTCCATTGAGAGATTTCTGGCTCTTCCAGACCTGGGTTTTTCGGAAATAATTAAGCAAGCATGTATGTAAATTTGTATGTTTACATGAAGGGGTATGTGTATGCATAAGGTTTATCTTCATTTGTCCATCAGTGCTACAGCATAAGAAACTGCTCTCCACATAAATGGCATTGGGAAGAGTCTACTCTAAATCTCTGTCTCTTCTAAGTGGTGATTTCATGTTTTTACTAGTTACTTTCCATGCCACTACCAAAGTCTGAATCTGAATTTATTTTGTGCAATCAGCAAGGGAAACCGTTTTAGCACAGAAGCGAGGAGGGAGGGCATATGCCATGTGTGACACCAGGAGAGCACGCAGACATCCCACCGTTCTCCTCTCGCTTACCCAAAGGAGTTTGCTGATGCTGCTGTATAATTTGGAGAGCTTTGTTTATGAGTGTGCTGTGTTTATTTAGCCCCCGTCCTGTAAGGCGTAGACTACCTTAAAGAACCAGGACACAGTGCTGGCAAACACTTCTTCTGTTTGGAAATGAGTGCTCTGTTCACCAGTAGCTTTTTAATATATCTCAAGTGTAGTGGAGGAGGTGCGGGCAGTCCGTTCTAAAATGTTAAGTATATACAGTTGGATTGCATTTTAGTGGTAAATTAGTGCCTTGCTGTGCAAATGGAGAAAGCACTTCACTTGCTACCTTCCCAAATGTGGGAGAAGTGACGTGACTTTCAGATTGCCTTGATCCAGAGGCTCTGTGGGCAACGATGCTCCTAATGCTCTGGATACATGTACACAAAAGTAGAAGATCATTTCTTCCATGTGTCCCTGAGCAGCTGGTCCTGTGCAGGAAGGCAGAGGACTCTAAGCAGCAGCCTCCTTAAATTAAGCAAAGGACAAGGAGAAGAGCTTGGCTTGCTGCCTCTCAGAAACTGGATCTGATGGGGAGGAACTGTGTCAAGGAGGCAGGTTTTAAATCAGAGCTTTAGTTGTAGTCAAAAATCAAAACTCCGTCAGCATTTCTAATCTAGTAAGAAAACTCACTGAGGTAGATTCCATGTATTTTCCCAGTTAGGAATCGTCTCACTTCTTTGGGAAGACGCAATAGTGGTAGTGACAAAGGGTTTTTCAGCCTCTTGTAGGACATGAAGCCTGTTTGAGGGAGGTGAAAATCTTTTGGAGCAGTGATATGCATGAATAAACTCTGCCTCTGTTTCAGTTGTATTTAACTGTATCGTTAGATAATTGTTCTGAAAGAAACTCTAGTGTGTTATGTAAGCTGTGCTTCTTCCTCCTAATTATCTGTTTAATTAAACTTACGAGCAGTCTTTGAGAGAAAATAGTTCTTTAAGAGTGGTTATAGATAGCGCTCTTACACTGACTGTCACTTGAAGATTATTAACATTAGTAAAATGAAGTACTACTTACTTTTCAAAGGAGAAAAATTGTATTATAGCCCCATTTCTAGAAAATATTTTGAACATGCTTTTTCAGGTAACCATAGAGGCATAAGCAGACTATTCCTTGTGGCTGATGAGGAGCACAATACTACTAGTACTCAGTAAACTGCAGCTGTTAATCCTTCAGAAGAGTATGCTGCTGACACTGGAATTTTAATCTGACCTCTCTTCTGTAATTTCCATCCTCTGTTTCTAGCAAAGGAGTGGTTGGGATTTTTTTTTTTGCTTGTTTTGTATTGGTTTTTTTGTTATTTCTGTGGTGGTTTCAGTGGTGATTTATAGGTGAATGGCAATGCTTTTACTGGTAACATGTAGGGTTTCAGAATGGTCATACTGGCAGTACTTTAATAAGCATCGCTAATTAATTCTTACTGTTGAAAACATCTGTGTCTTTCAGTGCCAGCGGTGAGCAGATGACTCAGATTGTTCCCTGAGTGCCCACTGAAATCTTTAGTGGTGGCAAGGCCGTGTGTGCCTCGTCCAGCGCTGTCTAGCTGGATGTGATACCCTGCTTCTATGCGAAGAGAAGCTGTTGGATGCCTTGTGAAGTTAAGCAGAACTGTAGTCATGGGACTTTTTAAAAAATGGAAATGGTAATAAGAATATCTGAAATAAGACAGAAACCTGCCTGCAAAGTGATGCTCAGAGCATTAAGTCTGATTAGAGAGCTAGATAATTTCATACATTTCATGAAAACGTAGAAGATCTCGTGAGACATTTAAAAGTACCTGAGGGATGAATATATGAAAATAACTTCATCTTTAAAATTTGCCTCAAGATTTTCCACTTCTTTTATGTGCACTCATCTTCTGTTTGCATGGATTCTAACAGAACAGCAGAATGCTTTCCTTCGTTCTATATTGTGCTGGCAAGCACAATTAAGTAACTATTTGAAGCACTACCTGTCATTTTAGATTCGTACGGATGCTGTGCTTTGCCTTTCATTTGTATAGGAAAGTCATCATAACCACAGAATCACAGAATGATACGGGGTTGGAAGGGACCTCTGGAGATCATCCAGTCCAACCCCCTGCCAGAGCAGGTCCACCCAGAGCAGGTCCCACAGGAACGTGTCCAGGTGGGGTTTGAATGTCTCCAGAGAAGGAGACTCCACCACCTCTCTGGGCAGCCTCTTCCAGGGCTCTGCCACCCTCACAGCAAACAAGTTCCTCCTCATGTTTAGGTGGAACTTTCCATGTTCCAGTTTGTGCCCGTTGCCCCTTGTCCTGTCCCTGGGCACCACTGAAAAAAGACTGGTCCCATCCTCCTGACACCCACCCTTTCAGTATTTATAGGCGTTGATCAGATCCCCCCTCAGCCTTCTCTTCTCCAGACTAAAAAGTCCCGAGTCCCTCAGCCTTTCCTCAGCAGAGAGATGTTCTTGTTCCCTCATCTTTGTAGCCTTCTGCTGTACCCTCTCCAGCCTTCTGCTGTTTCTGTCCTTCTTGAACTGGGGAGCCCAGAACTGGACCCAGTGCTCCAGCTGGGGCCTCCCCAGGGCAGAGCAGAGGGGCAGGATGACCTCCCTCCACCTGCTGGTCAGACTCTTCTTGGTGCACCCCAGGAGTCCACTGGCCTTCTTGGCCACAAGGGCACATTGCTGGCTCATGGGCATCCTGTTGTCCACCAGGACTCCCAGGTCTTTCTCCTCAGAGCTGCTCTCCAGCAGCTTAGTCCCAACCTGTCCTGGTGCAGGGGGTTATTCCTCCCCAGGTGCAGCACCCTACACTTGCCCTGGTTGAATTTCATCAGGTTCCTCTCTGCCCAACTCTCCAGCCTGTCCAGGTCTCACTGTGTGGTGGCACAGCCTTCTGGTGTGTCAGTCACCCCTCCCAGCTTTGTGTCACCAGCAAGAACTTCTAGGTAGTGGATGGGAACTGATCTGAACAGTTGCTGTGTGTTTCATTGCTGCAGACTCTGATGGTTTTGGTCAGCTCTTCTAGCCTCTGAATTCCTGTTCCGGTTGAATTATATTCAGTGCTTTACTGCAATGTCAGTGGTCTCCTGTGGATGGCCCTGTGACTGCATACCGTGGTTTCTGAGCAAGATTTGTATCCGTAGCATCCAGTTGCAGCTTCTTGCTGTTAGATGAGTTTCTCGCAATCTCCCATTCTTTCTCATTTTCATTCATGTCTGGTTATTTTCTTTGGGCTGTGAGGTTTTGCCATGCTGCCCTATGGCCTGATACCAGTTTTCCAACATGTAGTTTTCAGAGTTTATTAAAGGTCTTTGAAGATGATGTGGATGGAGCTAAGGTGAAATGACGTTACTCTCAGAAACATCTAGGTTTTGACAACTGCAGAGTTTTACAAGATGTTCTGGAGGTGCGTGTTCGTTGAGGTTTCTTGTGGGAGATTGAGATTTGCCAGTGGTTCAATCTTAATAGTGTCTCTGCCTTTTTTTTTTTTTTTTTTCCCTTCAGATTATTTGTAGGGGAGGGGAAATTTTACTATTATTACTATTTAAAGAACATTTTCATGATGCATGTGTAGGAAATCCAAATCCAAATCTGTGCGTATGGTGCCCGTTCACATTTCACACAGAGAAGATGCTGCCCCTTTGGATAGTTGTTGACTGCTGCCCTGGTCCCGCTCGCCCTTGCTTCTATAGCAGGAGCTATGAACAGAGTCATTCACAGTCAGCAGCTTTATTGTGAGGACTTGATAAGTCTTTGTTTTACTCACTGATGAATTATGAAAACAAATAATCTTTTTGTCAGGGCAATTGTCTGTAAAGAATTGCAATAGATTTGTCTTTGAATATGTCAAAATGTGCACAACATGCAGTGTTGGAGTTCATAATTTGATAGCACTTTCTGCTGCAACTGTAACAATATTTTCTCATTAGAGAACAAAACTAATATAAGATTTGTGAAGTAATGTAGCTTATTACAATTTTATTTTTGTCCAGGAGCAGGAACTGCTCTTAATTACATACATTCAAGCAACTGCTGAAACACTTAAAAATATGAAATGTGAAAGAATAATCTAGACGAGAGATAATGTTGACAGAGGCAAAATAGTGACTCGCAGTTCTCTTGACGTGTATTATTCAAATAAGAATGAAAGAAATGCAGTGTTTTCGTATTTTGGTATATTTATTTTAAATCTGGTATATTTAAATACAGTATGTGATCGCAGACTGAGGAAAAGTCCATGAGTGATGCTCCTGTTGGCATACATCTAACGTATTGTTGAAGTGTATCAGGGAAGGGATCACCTATCCTTTATGGCAGGGGACATCTATTGAAAGAGCCTGTGAAATGAGTAATTTTAAGATGCAAGATGCAGTCCTCTCCCTGCACACCTGAGGTGTCAGGATGTGTCTCACAGTGCCCCCGCAGCAGCTGAGGGGCACGCTGTGCGCAGGAGATCCATGGTGGTCAGGAGAACCCTGTTACCCTGCTTGGGATGTTAGTGAGCTTCTGCTGAGGGCAGGAGTGGGAGATTGGAGGCATAAGCTTAGCCTTTTCCTTTCATGCCGGTGACAGCATTAACAGGGAGCTCATCCAATGCTGCATGATTGTATCTAAAAATTTTCGCTGCATAGTATCATTAAAACTCGTGGTAAAAATAGTCATGCACAAAAAATAGTCATTTTCTAGCATCACTGAACAGAAATATTTCTGCTGAGGTTTTTCAGAGCATTCCATCCAGTGCTTTCCAACACTTTATTTAATGATCTAGAAGCAAATGCATTTGCTGTTAATAAAACTGGCAGGCGACACATTGCAGAGAGGCATAGATGACAGCTTGAGTGACTTTATGAAGTAGCCTCATTTAAAAAAAGAGCAGTTTTTAAATACAGCCAAAATTGGTATTTGCCTATACACTGAGGGATGAGAAATGCATCACTGTGAGAGGTGAATAGTGTCCTGGAAAGGAGAAATCATAAAAGGGATCTAAGAGTCAGGCAGTTCAGGGAAAGAAGATAGTGTAACACATTGCAGCAAACCAATCTGTGGTGACCTTGAGATGTAAAAAAATGAAGATCCTGCCCGCGAGGAGAATTGGAATATTGCATGCAGCGTCTGCATCTTCAGGAAGATGTTGAAAAACAGAGTCTTGGGTTGTCATAAAAACGATTTACAGGCTGAAGAAAATGCCGAACAGAGGAACACCTTAGGGTTTAATGTGCTCAGCTTACCTAAAAGAAAGCAGAGAATGATTATAATCCAGGAGTCCCTCAGCAGAGCAAAAAGGGTCTCATCAGTAGATTATTTTTTTTTTTCCCTGCAAGATTTCTTGTGACGAGAGCAGGGGAAGGGGAGATGGTATCTTGCTCCTGCAACATTACATAAATATAGGCATGTCAGTCAAGTGGGGAAAGAGCTCCCTGCCTTTGGTTCTTGTTATGTAAAAAGGCATTTCTAAGTTGTTTTTATTAGGTCCCTTCCAACTCTGACAATTCCATGACCATTAGCTTTGAGAGCAGCCTGTCACGGTGTGTAGCAGACTTGCTATCTCTTTGAACCTGGGCAGGACCTGTTGTGCCCACGCAAGGTGATGGACCCGGCGGCAGGCCAGTGTGTTTCACCGTGCTGCCGGGCAGGCGAGGTGTGGGATTCATAGTCCTGGGAACTTCTGAAGTCCTGAAGTTGGTGGGTCAGTGGAAATTTGTATGGGTTTTCCTGATCTTTTTTCTTTTCTAAATGTTATGGGGTAAAACTTACTGAATCAGACCAGAATCAGACCATGTTTGCTTCCTCTGTTTTTCATGATGTGTATATTACATTGTATGTTAAACCTGATGGAGTCTAAAGGGCATTCTTCCACAGAAAGCATATGATATCCCTAAATAGGTTTGAGTGTTCTTTTAAAAAAGCTGAATTATTTACACATTGTACTTTCCTTGACATTTCTAGAAAGAAGTTGTATGTAGCAGGGATATACTTGCATTGCACTTTCCACTGATGTAAACATGGCATTTTTGATGGATATGTACCTTACTAAATGGGCAGACAGCATTTAATCTAGAATTTATACACCCGAGTCAGAAGAACTTTGAAGCACAAGAACTGTTTTTGCACTGTAAACAGGATAGTTGTTTATAGCAATTCTAGTCTTTCCACATTCAAGTGTTTAAGAGCTTGAAGGATTATGAAATAAATTCCTCTCTTTTTTCTTTTTTTTGTCTTTTTTTTTTTTTTTTTTACTGTGTCCCAAGCTATGAGTTGCTGAGGGGTGTAGTGGAAGAGTCGCTGAGCTCCCACAGGGACTGTGACACCAGTGGGATGTTGCAGGTTTCTGCCCTGAGTTCAGAACCTCTCAGAGCTGGACTCTAAATGGATGGATTTCCCACATACATAAATGAGTTTGTTTACAATTTGTGTTCATAAACTCCTGTTACAAAGGTGTGCTAAACTGGGGGAAAAACATGTCTTCAGTCAGGACCCAATTATAAACAAGACTGGGGTTAAAGCATTATCTTTTCTGCTTTTTCCCTCCTGTTTCTTCTCTTGTCCTAGGACCGTGTTCCTTGAGTAATGGGACACTTCCTTTAATGTCCAGCCCAGATTTGTCCATGATCATTCACAATGTTACACTTACTTTACTTAGATAGCTAGTCTTTGTCTGAATGATTTGTGTACATTCCACCATGGATCTGCTTGAGTTTTGATTCTTTTTGTAATTCTTTTAAAATAACTTTTCCCCCCATCCTCCCCAAGATAAAGGAATATTTTGATATTGCATAGCTTACTAGACGTTGTTTTCTCTACATGTTTCTTTGTATTGACATATTGTTTAGGTGCAACAGTTGCATATTGCTGGGCTCTGCACAAACAGCAGTACCGAGATTCACATTCTGCATATAGTATGCTTTTGTTTGTGGTTTGTTTTTTTTTCTTTTAAATCCATCTGCTAGTTGTATTGAAGTTTTCTAAGATTTTATTTAATGAATTAAAAACAAAAAATTGGCAACTATACCTAAGGATCCTTACCAGTTGTTTGTAGCTTGAGGAAATCTGAGTGCCAGTCAGTACCACCCTGCTGTTACAGTGATGGTTGGAGCATGAAAACACCACAAATGCCCAATTTCCACTTAGTGCTGCTTCAGGCCAAAGGCGTTGCCCAGTCGGGGGTTACTCTACCGGCTGTTGCTACCACTTTTTTATTTTCCTGTTGAATCCCAGGGGTTGAAATGAATCAGCAAAGTCAAGCTGATAAGCATGTTGAATTTGGAGGAATAATCATTTTAAATAGTAAACCGCTATTTAGTAAACAGTAAACCTTAACTAGAGCAGAGCCATTCTCTGCTATTACTACTTTCTGTAAACGGTTACCCAAAAAGGCATATATGACCGTTACTTAGAAGAAGCATCTAGAAAGACCTTACTTGCAAAAGCCTTGGCTTCAGTGATTGGTGATGCAGTGGGTTTAAATTAATATCCTGCATCCCAGATCTGGTAGATCGTATAATGAGTTTTACTGCATACGTTGTACCTTATGCAGATTACTTGAGCTGAATGCATACATTTGTGCCCATTTTATGGCTGGTAGCTAGATACGTTTAGGAGGATGTACAGCTGATCGTTGGTTGGCCAGAAAAACATTCAGATAAGGTTAGGTACTTGTTGCAAGATAAACAGTTAATGATAGGAAGTGGTAAAAGCAAAATGAAGATCGGCCAGAAAGCCCAATCTTTGGTATTTAGAGGTGTAGCTTGTTGTCTTTATCGTACTTACGGCATCCCACCTAGGCCTGGCATTTTTGTAAACATTGGAATTTCTTCAGCAGAAGTCACACTTTTGTAGGTGACTAGGAATTCATCAGCACAAATGAATTTATTATGGATAATGTAATTGCTTTAAAATTATCTCTTTTCAGAGCAGCTTCCTTCTGTGTGCCCCCACCCATTAACAGAAACTAAAGAACTTTGGGGCTGTTCAGTGTCCCTCAGGAGGGGCTTCATTCACCAGCAGATCCAATTGTGGGGACTGTAGCAGGAGCCAGTTTGGAATCTGTTCCTGAACTGGTGGTTGTTGGATCTCCTCCTGTGACAGCCGTTTGTAAACTATGATCCACCTGTGTCATACGGTTCCTTTGATATCCCAAATACTGGAGGATCTCACAGGCATTGCCATGATCACTTCTGCCTGGGTAAGGCAATCTGAACAACTTTTCATCGATTTATTCCCCAGAGGTTTTGGCAGCATCTTGACACAAAAAGCCGTCTGTCCTACATTTTCTTTCTGCTTGTTAAGAAAAGAGAGCAGTAGTACAGCACATTTCAAATCTCAGTTTATGTTGTCACAGTTTCGTACAGATTTGAAAATGATTAATTGTCTAAATTTTTTTTGAAGCACTCTTAACTTCAAAACTGATTGGTTGTTTTCTTCTGTGTCCTTCTGCTGAAATCTTAAGCCTTTTTGTTGTTTGGCCCATCTAGACATTGTGGTCTATTCTCACAAATTGTGGATGCTAGCAAATTCTGAGCATCAGAGATTCATGTGTTATTTAAATGCTGAATTACAGTTTTCTGTGTAGTCTGCATCTCTGTTGTGATAAGTCTTCTTGCATTGACTGGGCAGTAGCTGTTTTGCCTTTCAGCTTGAATTTTATTGAATTTATACTCCTTGAGCAAAGGATGGAAAAAAGCAAACCCAACCCCTTCCCTGTCCACAGCTACTCATTAAACAGTTATAGTAACTGCTTTAGAATTACTTCTGCTATGTGTGTCAAGCTCACATTAAATCATCTTTGAAATGTGTATATATGTAGTGTACTTTGAAATTGTCTATTCATAAACAAATGCATCATGTATATGTTCAAAGTGAGCTGTTCATAAAAATTGTAGCAGAGAGGTAATGCACTCCTGTACATTTAAAATCATATTTAAAAATTCACATTCTCTCAGGGATTAGGTTAACTGAATATTTGATAAGGACTCCCCAAACTCATATGGCAGACTCTTGTTCCTCTCCAGCTCCTCCCAGAGATGATGCAGACCAGGATTCTGGCTTCTAAGAGCAAGTGCATTAATTTTTAATATGTTACAGGTTTATATAAATGAATGCAGAGGCTTGGGACGGTTTGTAAATGAAGACCCTGAAATCCCTGATAAATCTTAATTCTGGAGAAATAAAAAACCCTGAAGGAGATTGGTCTTGGGACCGTTTTTCTCCCTCTGTCTAGAAATAAGTAAGCTTGAATGTGGTTTAAGCTCAGCTGTATTGAGTACTGACTGACACATCTCACTGTTCCTTGGCATTTTGTGTCTGATCAATTTTGGTTTGACTCTGTGCTTGGCAATAATCAGTTGCCAGGTTTAGTGTTTTGTTATTTTTTCGTCTTTCATGTGAAAAGTTCTTGTGGATTTCTGCATTCCTGGAAACTAACAGATTTACTATATGCTTACTGCCCTTTTGTTAAGTCATGGAAATTATGTATGCACTTCATCAGTAGAAAAGTATGTATGTAAAAGTAAATGCAAAGGTTTTGGACAGCATATTAAAGAATTTGTGATATAAACACGAGAGTGTATTTGGCTGTCCTGTCTTTTTATCTCTTCTCTATCTATAACCCATTATATTTTGGGTTACTTGGTTGTGAGCCACTTCTATGTACCATTTGTCTGAGGTGGCCTGCTGTTGCTGTCTCTGTCCTTTTTGCATGGCTGACACAAGCTGCTTTAGATCTATTGCTTGTTTTGGATCTAATGGTTGATGGTTCCAAATCCAAACACCTCTCAAATCTTCAGTTCCCACATGTCTCGGCTCTCTGGTGTATTCTCCTGGCTTGATTAGAAACTTCCCAGGATAGCTAATCTGTATCTTTCCTTCAGATATCGGAACGAAGGGTTGATTCGTTTTGTGAATTTCTAACAAACTCAATTAATAATATAAATATCAGAGTGCATAATTACAACAAAACTATCGTCAGCTGGCTGAGGCATGCAGGAGTAAGCTCCTAAAGCTGTTAGTACTCCCACAGAGCATGATCTGTTAGATTTGAGGTTTTTGTTTAGAATTTCCCAGTGCTATTTTGGTCTTGTTTTCTGGTCAGAAGTTTACAGAAAGCAAAGTTAATACAGCATTTAACAGGTGCAGAGAGGAGGGGGATACTAAAGAGTAACCATTTTAAGTTCTGAATTGTAGAAATCAACCTGATTAAAGGGTTGATTCATCAGCCAGCACCAAAAAACTCTTTCAAAGGTATGTTTTCTGTTTGGGAGCAAACTTGCATTGCAAGAGATTACACCTTTCCAAACTCCACTTGGGGGGAAGAATGTAATTAGCTGAGAGGTGCAAGAGCAGCAATTACTGACAGTTCTGGGAATAGGGGAACCAGCAGGGCACGTTACGAATGTTAAAAATACACACAGGCTTCTAGGGACCACTAAAATAAGATGTTTCAGGGTTTAATGTGTTAGTTTTAGGATTACTAGAAATTCAAAGCTATGAGATGGGTAATTCTCCAGCCTATCTGTTCTGTGTCTTCATCACTGAAGGAGACAGTTGAGAATTTGATTTTGAACTCTGGTTTTACTTCATTAGGGAAAACTTTGCACTAATTTCTCATGTTATATTATTTTCTTAGAGTGTATGATTTTTTGCACCACTGGGAATTATTGCTTTCAAAGGTTTTATTGTAGGGAGTGCCAAATATTTGTGGGAGCGTGTTCTTCAGCAACAATTATTACAAAATAATTGCTTTTTTTTTAGAGCTAACTTGAGACTTTCAGCAGTCATCATTTTCTGATAATGTTGTTATCTCAAAAGTTGTAATATTACAATGGAGCAGAGTGATCATTAATTTACTGTATCTTTTGCTCTATTAAAGAGCTTTTTCTAACAGTTTTGGTTCTCAAAGGAAGCAGTTTCTGTTTTCATTTTTGTTGGTTGCTGTTTGCTGTAATTGAAAAATTTTCAGCATCTGAGACTTTTCTATCATGATTTAAAATGAGAATGCTGTGATTTATCACCAGTTGTTCATTACCTGTTACCTAGAAAAGCAGAGTTCTCTCAAATGAAGAGTCTAATGAGGGAAAGAGTAGAAGAAGTTGTACAGTTTCCCGGTTTGTTTATACAGATTCAAGTTGGGCAGGGGTGTTGATCTGCCTGAGGGTAGAAAGGCTTTGTAGAAGGATCAGGCTAGGCTGGATGGATGTGCCCAGGACAATGGTGTGAGGGTCACCAAGGCCAAGTGGCGGGTCCTGCCCTTGGGCCACACCAACCCCATGGACGCTCCAGGCTGGGGGCAGAGTGGCTGGAGCTGCCCCGAGGAAAAGGACCTGGGGGTGTTGGTCAAAAGTGGCCGAACACGAGCCAGCAGTGTGCCCAGGTGGCCAAGGAGGCTAAGAACATCCTGGCCTGTAACAGGAACAGCGTGGCCAGCAGGGCTGGGGCAGTGATGGTGCCTCTGTACTGGGCACTGGTGAGGCCCCACCTCGAGGGCTGTGTCCAATTTTGGGCCCCTCACCACAAAAAAGCCATTGAGGAGCTGGAGCGTGTCCAGAGAAGGGCAACGGAGCTGGTGAGGGGTCTGGAGCACAAGTCTTGTGAGGAGAGGCTGAGGGAGCTGGGGGTGTTCAGCCTGGAGAAGAGGAGGCTGAGGGGAGACCTTCTGGCTCTCTCCAACTCCCTGAAAGGAGGGTGTAGCCAGGGGGGGTCGGTCTCTTCTCCCAAAGAGCAGGCGATGGGACAAGAGGAAATGGCCTCAAGTTGCACCAGGGGAGGTTTAGGATGGATATCAGGAAAAATTTCTTCATGGAAGGGGTTGTGAAGCCTTGGAAGAGGCTGCCCAGGGCAGTGGTGGAGTTGCCATCCCTGGAGGGATTTAAAAGCTGGGCAGACGTGGTGCTGAGGAACATGGGTTAGCGGTGGCCTTGTTGATCTTAAAAGTCTCTTCCAACCTAAATGATTCTGTGATTCTGTGTTTATTCTGCTCGGTCCAAACATGTAAATCTGGTGTTTCTAATTACCTTGCTTATTAGACTGATGGGTCTCTTTGAGATGGAATTACAGGTTCAGGTTTCTCAAACATAGAAGTCACTTAAGTCAGAATCTGTGGCTTCTGAGGCAAATAACTTTATCTGAGGTCAATAACTTTAAAAGTGAGGCCTTATCCCTCCAACTGCAGGGATCCAGGTGCATCACCTTGAGGAAATTTATTGACCCTCGGATTGTCGATCATTGCAGGTGCTAAACCAAGACAGTGCCACAGAATGAGGTGCTTAAGTCCACAAGGAAGCGTACGCAATTGCCCTCCCTTATTGGCATCGACTAAAAGACCTTCCAACTTTGCTCTCAGTTTACGTGAAATCTCAGAGGTGCTTAAATTTCTCCTTATGTCATGGAAGTGAGACTTTAACTAATTCAGGGTTGTGCATTCCACAGACCATTAGACATTGTTGTAGGGAATAAAAATCCACTTTGTTGCCTTTTTTTTATGATTCTCTTGATGCATATTCTCCTCCCTATTCACTCAAGTACTTCTTTCCAATAGTTTTTCTTGTCTTGTTAAGGATTGTGGCTTTTGTTGATGTTCATGTGTTGCTTTTTCTGCTTTGAAGCACAAAAAAAGATTTGTCTTTGGGGGCCAGACAAACCATACTGGAGGGTAAGTTAGTGGATCTAAGGTCCTAAAATTAGCATAGTCTACTCACACTCAGTGTGCTTCCAGTGGGGCTTTGGTAATGAATAATTAGAGCAAGAGAAATCTGTGAGGCTCTTTGGAGCATAGCCTTACGGGATGGCGGTGACCCTCCAAATGTTCCTGTGCACGGGAGGCCCCAAAATGATGTTGGTTCATGGCCCTGCTGTGTGTAAATCTGATCGTAATCATCTCAGCTGCAGTGGTCCTGCATGCTTCTTGGCTCGCTGCGTCCTCACCTCCAAATAACACGTGCATTTGAGCAGTTCTGTGCATTGCCCAAAGCACAGCAGTTTGCACCCATTTCTGGAGGGAGTGCGTTCGTTTAGGTACCGTTTCTGGCCTCTCTGCAGCCTGTCATAACTGAAAGGTACTAAACATGTTTTAGCTTAAATATCAGTTCTCGTCACTTCACTGTTAGATAATGAACTTCCAGAACAGCTAATCTAATATACTCTAGAGGCTGTGTTTTAATTACAATAATGTTGTTTTAGTATAACATGAAACACTTGTAAGATTCTAGTTTTACCTTAGTATTTTTCACAGAATATTAGCACTAGTTTTGCTAATGGGCTTTACTGGTCCCCTAGGAATGCAGACATTTTATAGATGAGCTAGAGTGTGTAAGTGTATCCAAAGTTTTTATTTTCAGACACTATTCTTTCATTAAGTGTAAAACCGGTTGTTCAAAGGGAAATCAAGATGGAATGAATGTTACTGGTTTCCCAAATTTTTGTGTGTTAATGTGGGGGAAGTATTTGGAGAAGACATGAAGTTCTTCTGTAGACGTACAGGAACTTGTCTTGTAAGAAAACTTCCGTTCTGTGCAGAGTGGCATTCATCTGCAGCACTTGAAATATAGTTCTTTTGGTTTTGCTAAATTATTGCTAACACCGTGTAGGGAGGGCATCCAGTGTAATGCACCGCTGATACTCAGCTGTCCCCAGACCACCGACGCCGGTAGGAGCGGTGGTTGTTGGTGTGTGCGCTCAGCCTCATATGAATGAGGAACAAACTCTCTTTCTGGTGGGCCAATAAAGAAGCAATTTTGCCTGAGTTTGGTTAAAGAGCTCTTTTTAGTGGGGAAAGCTAACAGGGTTTGATCAGAGAGCTGAGAAAAGCTCATTTTAAGGGAGATCAAGAACTGGGTTAACAGGTGAGTTTTGGGTTCAGCCAAGAATCTGCTCTGCGCGCTGGAAATCGCAATGCACTTTCCTGCACTGCTTGGATCTCTCACTGTCTAAGTGTAAGGGTTAATAGTTACTGAATGAAGTCTTACTCTTGGTCTGGCCCAAGATACAGTGAGAAAGAATTACCACAGTCTTCTTTTCAGGTGCTGGTCGATACTTTGTTTAACACAGAAGTTACAGAATTTGCACATTCCATGGAAGAGACTTTCCAAAGTTATGGACAACTAATAAGGAGCTGAGGTTTGCTAGGGGAAAAGAAAGCTTGTTCAGAATATGGCAAATATAACAATCTCTGTCTCTGCAGAACCTGGATTTTTTGATGACTTTGGTGATTTAAAGTAACTTTTGACAAATAATTCAAATTTTTACTGTCTGGAATCTGGTAACTTCCAAACTACTGAACTTTACCATTCATCTCACCTCTGACTGAAAACAAATTGTTATGCAAACAATGGGCTTGAGAGAAGAACATGAAAGGAACACGAAATGCACTGTTTTCTACCAGGAGGAGGTTAGGACAACAGAGCTTTTTAATGTTCCTACCCACTTCTGCGAGACTGGAAGACCCAATCTTTCTAAAGTATTCCTCTAGAAAGTATTAAATTATAGTCCTTGGTTACACTTAACCATTTTATGTAACAAAGTAGAAATATAGTCTGAAAGAGGTTCTCAGTATGTGGGATGAAAAATGGTGGAAACACGGAGGACAGGGATGGAGGAGCAGGAAGAAAAGTGTTAACTCTGCAGGAGAGCAGTTGGCCTGTTCTGAGATAATTTTTTCCCTGCTGCTACCTGTCATCTGGTTGTTAGTCCAGTGGGTGAACTACTGACTTCCTCACCAGTGCACAGGAAAACACTCATCCCCAGAGAGACATGGCAACCTTTTTCGTCCTCACCAGCCTGTGTGGTAACAGTTAAAATGTAAGAAATGGATGCAAGCTTCAGACCTGTTTACTTGGGAAGCAGAAGGCTGGCTAGCCTGCTTACAAAATGTGACATTAAAGTTGTGGCAGCTGAGGCTTTTGTGTGGCAATGGTTGCCATTGTTGAGCGATGAGTTTTGAAGGCAGGCACACTTCCCAGAGCTTCCCTGCTATTTGGCCTTTTGTTTCTTTTCTCCCTACAGGAATGGGGCAGTTGTTTCACAAATCCCTAGGCTGGTTGAATAATGGCAGTTTATGAGAATCCATATACTCAAACCTCCAAGATATGGCAGGTGTTCAACATAAATAAAGAATCTGAGCAACCTGCACAGATTTTCTCCAGGAGACAGTATTTTCTGTTAGATACTCTTTATTTATTAACTTGTTTGTTTATTGATTGCTTTCTGGAAAAGTATTCTCCGCAGACATTCATCTGTTGTTGGTTGACAATTTTTCTGTCTTGTAGCCCTTTCGGAATCTTGCTATTGAGGAGAGGGGCATGGCTGAAGACTCCTGATTCTTTCTGGCTACACAGATCAAATAAAGGTGATTTATGTCAGGAATGACCTTACTTGTAGAAAGCAAAGTAATAGAGTACTGTGCTTATATGTGACTTTTGATAGCACAGCTTTTGCGGCATTTTCTAAGAGCTGCCAAACATTATTGTATAATGATGGGACTCTGCATTGTTATTGGTGTGTTTGCTGTCCTTACCATTACTAATTTAATTAATTATTTTGTGTGGCAATATGCTATAAGCATTAAGTATTATTGTAAAAGTGAAAGCCTACTTGTTAAAAATGAAACATTTGTGACCACATAGTAGGTTAGAAGTATCCATTTTAATAAGTCAATCAGTTGGGAGTTTTTAGTTACATTTTAAATTTACGTCTAATAAAATACTTACATATATATATCAGAACTATTTTGTTAGTTGGTAATCATGCATGAAGATGACTGTGATAAAATATGGCATGTTATGCAACTGTGCAGTTAGTTTTTATAATATTTAAAAAAATAAAGCATATTAATAATTTCAGTCAAGCATTCAAAAATTAGTTGTACTATCTTTAGAGACAAGATCATGTGCTTTTTATTTTTTGCTTCTTGTGGTATCATGCCACACTTGCTAAAGATACGCTAAGTAGTTTGAAATGAGCTGAGTGTGCGCTATGATTGATGCTTTTCTGCAAATCCTTGCCTTTAGCTGTTGAAAAACTGGAGATAGGGAAGCAAATGAGAAAAGGAGGGCAGGAAGAGAATGATGTACAAGGTTAAAGTAGTTAGGTGCTGACATGGAGAATATATTACTTTCTTACATTATTGCAGAGTTCCTAGAAGGCGTTTTGCTTTTTTTCCATGTGCTGAACTTGGAGTCCCTGGATTGTGATTTGCACCACTGCCACACGGTTCATTCTTCCAGAAAAATTACATCCATACAATATGGATACCTTAATTCACCACAGGATTGCTGCGGCAATAAAATAATGTGAAAAAATATTTAGTGATTACCTGGCAGATAATACTCATCAGGAAGTAAATTTGAAAGAATAAATTTCAACGAGCATTTTATTTTGGCCCATCCTTGCCTTCGAGAGATTAACTTAAAGGAACCATTGCAGCATTTGTAAGTACCCCATAATTTTGACAGGAATAATTGTCGGTATACTTTTACCTGCTGCTTGTTTTCTCTAGCATAATGCCTTCAGCTAACTTTCCTGATTATTTTTTTTTTATAGGTTAGTATTGCACAATAAGTAATGTAATTTTTTCATGTTCTGGGCTATGCTAAACTATTAAGTTTTATTGCAAATAGAGATGATTAAATGTCATTGTCTTACTAGTAGACCCAATGGCATGAATTAAAGAAGTTCTTACTACCAATTCAAAGTCTTACTTCTTTAAAATATGAGAGCTTGCTTTGGTTGAAAATTGAGGTAACTGTTTGCGTTTGAGTTGTGCTGCATTTTATCTGGTTAAGTACCAAGCTATTAGAAGATGCTTTGCCACGAGTAAAGAATATAAGAAGTAAATTAAGTGGTCCAAAAAAGCCACAATGGCAGCTGTAGATATCTGTTTGGTTTAGTCATGTTCCATTACCATTATGTAGATCCGTGGTTTATGGTACGGTCCTAGGAGACTTAAACTCTGCAGTCTGTATTACCAAAAGGACCCAGTAGTCTTCAGAGTTGGTTGACTACTGAATGCTGTCCAGCTCAAACCCTTTATTTCTGTTTTCCCAGGCAAAATATCAAATGCCGTGTTTCAATTGGGAATTATTGTAATTGATGAAGTCTTTCCTGCATTATCCTCCTGTTCTGTAACATTAAACTTCTAGTTTCCTTAGAAGTAGACTGTTTTTTTCAGTATTTCTGAAATCTGCATTCCTCTGCATAATTTAGATTGAGAGTATTAAATTGTGGTTTAAATTAATAATTTAGCTATTATGGGAATTTGAAGTAGTATGGTCATCAGAGTAACATCTCACTTATAGCTCACTTCTTGTAGCATAAAGATGTTTAATTGTTACACCCACCTTCTAGCCAAACCCATAGCAGTTCATACACTGCATTATATGCTTGTCTTCCCTAATTTCTGGGACTTTTTTTTTTTTTTATTCTCCACAAAATTTCAGTTGTCTCCAAAACTGCTGAGAAGGAGGACTGTGTTGCAGTTTTGCTAGTGTTTCTATTTTCTCGTGTGTAAAAGCACGATACTGCATCTTCTAGTGCCAAGAAGAGTGCTTCTTTAAGTAAAATTATTCATTTGCCTGGGGTGATGTTTGCAGCATGAAGCCATGGTGTATGTCTATTCTTTTATGTTAAATGGAAAAATTACCACATGTAGTCTAAATGTTCACTATTAAAAAAAAGGCGGGGGGAGGAACGGGGGGCATAGAATCTGTTGCTATTTTCTGTGCCTAAAATCAAGGAGAATATTCAAGCGAATAAAGTTTATGTGGAACATAAATGTGTGCCCTAAATCAGTCTGGATGGTAATTGAACCTATTAGACTATAAACAAGAAAGTTGAGTACGACATCAAATGGTCCTGGTGTTTAAGTCAGTGACAAATTTGGTGCTTAAACAGCTGCAGACAGATTACTTGGTTGTAGATGGAGGCATATGGAGTCTCCGAAACTTAAATACTAAATTAGCACTTCTAAGATGAAAGAATTCAGCATCAAAACCAACAACCTGTTACTAAGTGATCGAATAAAAGGCCTAGCATTTTGCTAGAAATTTTAAGGGGGCTGTGCAGAGGGGAGCAGAGATTCATCTATTTTGGCAAAAATCCTCAACACATATGAGAACTATAAAGTGGCACATGCACTGTATGTATTTTGGAGGGAGTTCTGGCGGAACTGGAAACATAATCAACCTTTTGATTGTGCAGTGATCCAGTGGGTCGGACCAAGCTTTTGTCAAACTGAGTTAATCTGAATTGGTCATATCTATTATTATGACTCCTTTTCTCCTAATAACATCATCATTCACGTCAGCTAAGAAAAGAGTTGAATTTAGAGTAGAATAAAGTAGAAATAAGTAGAACAAGTGAGATACACAAGTCAGATGTGCTCATCATGAAGTACTGAGCTGGAGAGAGCATTGTTATGTAGGATTTATTCATAGCTACTTGGCAAATATAGGTGATGTAAATCCCCTTTCTAGAACAAAGCATCCTTTTTTCCATGAAGGATACTCTGCTTTTAAAAGGATTAAACTATTACACAGTGAGAACAGAGCAATCTAGTTGTCTGTAGTTGTCCCATGAGATGTTCTCTTTTGCTACAACTTTGTGCTGCTTGTGAGACCCACCTGCCCGTGGCAGCTCTTCTGTCATTTTCCAGATAACACTATGGGACAAAACAAAATTGATACACGTCTTTCTGCAAAAGCTATTTTTCTGCTATAGAATCATGGAATGGTTTGGGTTGGAAGGAACCTTCAAGCCCCCCCAGAGCCACCCCCTGCCCTGGGCAGGGACACCTCCCACCACACCAGGCTGCTCCAAGCCCCCTCCAACCTGCCCTTGAACCCCTCCAGGGATGGGGCAGCCACGGCTTCTCGGGGCAACCTGGGCCAGGCTCTCACCACCCTCACACCAAACAAGTTCTTCCCCACTTCTCAGCTCCATCTCCCCTCTTTCAGGGTCAAACCCTTCCCCCTCCTCCTAGGGCTCCCCTCCCTCATCCAGAGTCCCTCCCGAGCTTTCCTGGAGCCCCTTGAGGGACTGGAAGGGTCTCTGAGGTCTCCCCAGAGCCTTCTTTTCTCCAGAGTGAATATAATGTTGCTTTTAGATGTTGTATAGTTTAGGGAATATTATATGTGATGGCAGAAGTGCTGCAAAGCATCCATGCATTTATGCGTATGTTGCTTCCTGGGTTTCGCTGCTCTACCCTTGGAGACTAGTCTCCCGTATCATCTCTTCTATGCCCTCTAAATGGTCCACAAGTTTTTTACAACTTTTTACAAGTTTTTCGCTGGTATCTATTATTGAGAAACTATCTAAAAAGCTACACTCAGACATACATTGTAAACTATTTCTTAAATACTTTTGTTTGCCAAGATTGGTTTATTAGAAAATACTCTAGAATAGATTTCCTGTCAGGGAACTCTTCTTTTTTTTTTAAGTACAGTCTTACTCACATCTGAATTCCTTTCCTTTCTGTTTATATTTACTACAAATTTGCAACAAATTCCATTTTCCTACAAATTACTGAAAATAGCCATCATGACTTGTCCACAAATTTTTGGAAGAGGCCCAGAATGCAAGTAGACTCTTGAGGCAGGTATTTTTGGTGTGGGGGTGGAAGGCTGGTCACGAAGCACGTGTCCTGCTTCTTCACCAGGTTGTTCTGCCCTTGGAGAATAGTCTCCCTGCCTCATCTCTGTCTCTTTGTCCTCATTCCTGCCGGTTTGGGAGCAGGAAGAACAGACTAAGTTTGTGTTTCCCCTCCTGGATGGGGATTCCTGCCACAGTTGTTATACTGCTGTTCACATTGTCTTCCTTAATGTTCCTTTAAACCACTCAGAATTACTCTTTCAGAGAACATATTTATTTTATTGTATCACACGGGGGATCTGCTTGATTGTGTGCTCTCCAAATCCAAGGCTTAACCTATTTGCTGGATCAGCCTTCTTCACCCCTGAGAAGGAAATGCGGAAAACAACAGACCTCAATATGATGAGTTTGAGAATTTAGATCGTTTAGAATTAGTTACCCATCTTTATGTTATGTGTATTTTTGTGCATGTTTTGTACTGCCCTGTTCGAGGGTAAGTGTCCTGTGATAAAGTGAAGTTGACAGTAATGAATAATGCCAGGCAGAGCACCCATACTGAAAGCCAGTGGCTCTTCAGAGCTCTTTCAGTTAGCATTAATAAAAGAAATGGATCCAACACAATACAGGATGTTTTCTCATTTCTATTTTAGCCACAAAGTTTCTGAGACAATTGCTTGTGTTGTATGGCTGCTGTTGAGGAGGGCTCCATTGGATGTTCCTAGGGAAAAGCATCTTGAAGGCATCTATGGAAATACAATGGGAAGGAAGGAGTTGAAAATTATAGCAGACTTTCCTGAGGTCAGTGAATATTCATGACTCTTTTTTGTTTTTCTCTTCATTGGTCAGTCTTGAAAATCTCAGCAAGGTTTTTAGTTTAATCAGAACCAGATGACATGTAGAGTACATGATTAGGATGGAGGGGGTTGATGGTGTTCATATGGAAACTGAGGTGAAGAGCAATTGCCTACTTGTATTTGAGGGGAAAAGAATCAGATGAGCAGCTAACATTCAGGTTTGAATGTTCTTCTAGTTGAGGTTGTGTTTTGTGTGTTTGGATGTGTCTGTTTTCTGGTGGAAAATAAAGCCAGAAAAATAAAGCAAGAAAGCTTCTGGACTGTCTTGGGGAGTAGGAAAGCGCAAAAAGGTGACAAGGAATTTGGGTAATGTTCTAGGAGATAATTGTTGAAAAGCTTGACTGGGAGAGGACTAAAAGTGATCGTGGCTACCACAGGGGTTGATGTATTCTGTGTCCCCCTGAGACTGAGACCTTGATAAACAAGCCATTGGGTGTGGGGGCTTCCTTTTCTTGGGAGCAGCTCAAAATCACTTCTCCCTGAGCAGTTTCTGAACTTGCAAGAAACCGAGGAACTGGCAATCTGATGCTTATTTCTGGGGGATGGGAGCGGATACAAAAGTCTTCTAAATGAGCGCTTTTTTGTTTTGCTTTGTTCCCTGTGTTTGGTAGAAGTTGTTTTTTATTTGTTGTTTTGTTTTCCTCAGTCAGTGACCTTCTTAAGGAAGCTTTCATGGATGTTTCAGTTGGATAAATGATCCTGAATATGTCTCCTGTGTAGTGGTTCATCACATTTTTGAGTGTTTTGCATTGTATCAGTGGAGGAAGGAAATACAGCAATACAGTTCAAATACAGCAAATGATGAGCTTAAGTTAGCAGGAGAAAGATTGACTTTTCTGAACAAATACATCTTCTTAAGGCATATAAGATTATTCATTTACAGAGTATTGAAGGTGCACATAATTTATTAGGTATTGTTATTCCACAATATAATAGTGCTGTGGTTTTTCCCTGTCCACAATATTGCACTTCATGGTTTTGTGTTCTCTTTCTTGGTGGTGAGTCTGTGTTGAGTTTGTATAAATGTCAAACGCATCAAGTTTTGGAGAGAGTGAGAGAATGAGGGAGAAGTAAATTAGGTTCCCTTGCACATCGCTTTCTGTTTGAAAGGTGACTTACTCTTCCTGAAGTCAGCCTTTGAAAAAAAATAAAAGGAAGAGAAAGCAACCATCCAAAACTACATGAGATGAAAGGTGTAGCCGATTCTGTAAAGGTAATGCAGGACCTTACAATGTGATCTTTCTGAACAGACAGGTACTACTGTACCCGGGGGCTCAAAAATCAGTTCAAACCAAAATAAAATTTAGAAAGTTTCTTCTAAGAAGAAAAGCACACAAAATCCTCCATGGCCTCATCTCCGCTGGTGGGAGAGGGCAGAATTTCCTATCTGGTTGAAACTCCAAACTAATGTGTTTTACCTGTGTACCTGGAGGTGTTCAGCTGAAAAAGAAGTTCAGTTCTGGGCTGCCACTTCCATTTCCAATGCATCAACGTATCTGACTTCGCATGGTTGCTTTCGTTTTCTGCCCTCCTCTTTGCCCATAATGGAACAGTTTGGGTTTTGGCCTTATTCTTGCATTTTGTTGTGCCTTGGTGAGTCCTGAAGCAAGCGTTTCCTTCCCAGGGAACCTGTGTGGATACACTGGCATTTCTGTTTGAATCCAAGCACTCTGGAATTGTGACCATTGCCATTTGGATACTTATGGAGGAAACTTTTAAAGTTTCATTTTAGTGTATAATCCTGAAGACGCCAATGCTGAAACAAAAATAGCTGAGTTTGGCGAGTTATAAGCCAGATATTGAAAAAATTGAGTGTCCTTTTATTGCTGTGCTGTCAGTATTCTTTATCTTCACTGACTTGAACTTGTCTCTCTGTATGATTCAATTTTATTCTAACTTGTCCTGTTATGCTGAGTACAAACTGTGCCAGATTGTCAGTTTTATAAGTGAATCCCTAATGAATATAAAACTGTACCTACTCTACTGTATGAATTTGATGGATTAGCAGTATAATTTACAAGGTAAGCTTATTTCTGAAGAAATGATACAGGTTTCTATACAGAATAAATGAGCTATGGAGACTTCATGTTTTCATTACAAGTGTAATTCAATTTGTACTTTTGGAATAATCAGCAGTGAATATAAGAGATTTTTCTGACATCCTTGCTTAAATAATGCTTTCTGTCTTTTAAACTTAACTAATTCTGTTTTTACAGTCTAATAAGATAAAAATTCTTAATAGGAAAATAAAACAAGAAAACATCTTTTTAAAAAAAAATTTTTTTAATCTTATAGCATGCTGCCTATGACATTTTTATGTTTAAGTGGTAATTTGGTAATCATAGAATCATGGAATGGTTTGGATTGGAAGGAACCTTCAAGCCCCCCCAGAGCCACCCCCTGCCCTGGGCAGGGACACCTCCCACCACACCAGGTTGCTCCAAGCCCCCTCCAACCTGCCCTTGAACCCCTCCAGGGATGGGGCAGCCACAGCTTCTCGGGGCAACCTGGGCCAGGCTCTCCCCACCCTCACACCAAACAAGTTCTTCCCCACAGCTCAGCTCCATCTCCCCTCTTTCAGGGTCAAACCCTTCCCCCTCCTCCTAGGGCTCCCCTCCCTCATCCAGAGTCCCTCCCCATCTCTCCTGGAGCCCCTTGAGGGACTGGAAGGGGCTCTGAGGTCTCCCTGGAGCCTTCTCTTCTCCAGGCTGAACCCTCCAACTCTCTCAGCCCCCCCTCCCAGCAGAGGGGCTCCAGCCCTCCCAGCATCTCCATGGCCTCCTCTGGCCCTGCTCCAACAGCTTCATGTCCTTCTGCTGTTGGTGGCCCCAGAGCTGGAGGCCATAATTGTTGAAGTTGGCTGGAAAGATATGGGCAGTGAAGAAAGGGAAGAAATAAATGTTACAGAAAATTACTCACTGTCATTTGTTCATACAAAGAAAGGGTAAAATCTAATTGACCATTTTTGAAATTTCTTTAGCCACCCATATCTTTCTAAAGGCAAAACGCTCTCTGTCCTGCAGTGTTCCCTTGATCAAAACCGCACTAGGGTAAAACAATTAATTTAAGAATCATATGCTTCAAAGGTTTCTTTTTTGTTTAAAATGGAGCTTTAATCTCAGCACAGTTTAGCTGAGATGTAAAGTTAGTCCACATAAAAATACAATAATAATATCACATTCTGAAAAATGATGACAGTATTTAAATTTTTTAATATATGAATATTGTAGTCATTGGTTCCTGTTCTTGTCTGACTCAGACTCCCACAATGGTTTTTAATCTCACTGATTAATTTTTTGTCAAATGAATTTATTGTCCCCAGTTCAAATTTTAGAATCACTCTTGTAGTACCAAGATTAAGAGCTACAGAACAGATGTTGCCATTGTCAATAGCAGTGCATTTGGTTCAGTGATCTGATTTTTTTATTTTTTTTTTTTTAATTGAGCCTCCTGTAATATCTTGAATTGAGGGCTATTGAATGTCATTCTCACATGAGGATTTTATATTTTTAGTGGCAGCTAATTAAGAGATGTGAAGAGCTGAGCCTTGATGCTTCAGTGAGTAATTACCTCCTCTTGATACTTACGTTATTTTAAATTTGGCTCATGAAAAGAGTAATTTGTGGCTTTCAGCAAAAGTGTGGCCGTCCCCGGAGACAGGAGCTGCTCAGCCGTGAGGAGCCGCGGCATGAGCTACTGCTGGTGGTGGCACCGTGGGCACCGAGGAACTCGTGCGTGTATTTTTGGACCGGCTTTTGTCGGGAGCACAGCTGATCCCCGGGGTCCCCGTGCTGATAGGGCTGGCTGCCTGCCACCCGGGGATCACGGCTCGTGGGGGAATCCTCCCCTGGTGCCTTTCCCATTGCTTTGCGCTGCCGGAGCATTGCACAGCCGGCAGCTCAGAGCCAGAGAACAAGGACACCAGGATTTACTAGTGTCAGATGTTCACTGGAAGGTTGCTGTGGGACCGTGACCTCACCCTTTGCCCCGTACACCAAGAGGCAAAGAGGCTATTTTTTACATCTGCCGTCCACACAGTTCCCCTTTCTGGCCATTTATTTAAGCAGTGTGCATCAGTTGTCCTATCTGTAAAGTTTGGACAATTTCTGACGTAACTTGCAGTTTAAAATAGCTTTAATAATAACACATTTAGACGTGTTTCTGTAATTCAGTAAGCATATACATAAAAGAGAGTAATTCAGAAGAAACTCATTACCATATAGCTCTTGTGTAGCACTTTCTAATAGATACACTATAAAGGTATCATTCAGAAGCAAACAGCTCTTTAGAACTTAAAATACTACTGTTTTATTGCCTTCAGTGCTTATTTGTGCATCAGTGTGTTTGATTTGCTTCCCGCTGTTTTATGGGTAATTTATGCACTTTTCTGTGTTCAGGCACAGTTTTTTTCTCAAAAAAGACTTTTGTGGAATGCAGGTTTTGAGTATCAAATATTTATTTTTCTGCTGTCTGGAATTAATCAAAAGATTATGAAATGCTGTGTGAATTAGTTTTGGATAACAGAAAAAATGCTGCGACTGCAAAAGAGCAGGGAATTGAGGAAAAACTGTGCTTGAGAGGATTTAGTAACATCATAGGACTGAGAGTACTTGAGCTTCATTGGGAGTAGCTGTGTAAGGCAGTAACTTGAACACTTTAAAGGTGATTGCTCCAAAACACTTCAGTAAAATGCTCAAGTAATTTGTACTGGAGGGTGCTTCTCAGGGTTTCTGTGGCATCTGTGGCTCATGAGAACAGCATCGTATTAGAGCATTAAAAACCAATTTCTGCTGGAGGGGTTTGGAAGCATCCCCCAACAGCATTATTCATGGCCCTTTCGGGACCTGGCAGCAAAACTGAAGTGCTGTGAAGTTCTTTCTTCTTCTGAGATAGTGGTGTGGCAGGCTGGAAGCGGGAGTTAAACGTGAATAGTACTGCCATTTTGTAATTTATGGCATGCTCTTGCTTTATATTTAGTAAGAGGCCTGGGGCACTAAAGCAGTGATTGCTGCTTTCAGTGTGATAAGGGAAAATTCTCTCCTTTTTCTCTCTCCAGAACAAAACTTCCCTGGTGAGGGACAACGGTGAAGGACTTCATCTGGAAGGGTGAAGGACAGCATCAAACGGCTGGTGACGCTTACCAGAGGCCTATGGCAAAGTGGTCATTTTGGCATCAGTGATGTATAGGCAGTCACTGGTCGGTGGAAGTTGTTACACACTTCAGTGAAATAGTTAAATTTAGTGAAATAGTTAAATGTTGACATTTGTGCTTCAGTGAAGCAGAATTAAGGTCATTGCAGGACTTCTGGCATGGTGCGGTCTTCTATTGGCCTTTCTGGAGTTGACATGCAGGCAGTTTTCCTTGGAGAAAACCACAATAACTGGAATTTTGTGACAGATTAGGTCGTCTGTGTATGTATTTTGATGTTATTTGTTAAACTGGCACTATACTTAAGCTGCAAATAATATTTGAATAGTCAAGGTGTCCTGGCCAATAGCTCAATGCTTGGCCTTCGCTGGAACATCTAAGATCAGGACGTTGACTTGAGGAGGAAGTACAGTGTAGGTACAATGTGTGGGTGAAGCAAAGCAGTAATTGTGAATTCTGATGATCTCTCCTCATGGTTTTTCATAGAGACTTAAAATAACTGCATTAAATGCAGTGTGGGTAGAAAGAGAAGCATAGTAATGATTTAAGAGTTGCTTCGGGAGAAGATTTTCTTCTGTTTAGCAAGTTTGAAGAGTATTCTCTCTAGTGGGTACTGGCAGGCACATATGAGTTAGCATTTGCTCTCTGGTACAAGAGGGCAATAATTTGTTTCACTGAGGTTTTAATCATGATTTCTTATCATAGGTACATAGGAAAATTACGGAGAAAATGAATGGAATTTATAGAAAACTATTGGAAGCAACCCCCTTTTTTTTTTTCTCTGCCCTGGAACATTTTGAATGTTAGAGACTGCTTGGTCATTTACTACACAGTATGCTCCTTTAAAATAATGTACCTATTTAAAGAAAAATTCTGCTTAACTTACGTTTTTCTATATTTGGGATTGTTTGCAGACTCATACAGGAGAAAAGATGATTTAAAACAATTATTAAAATGATATAATTGATTTCTTCCTTTTATCTGCTGGTTGGATTCAAGAGTGCCCTGCAAAAGAGTGCTTTTTCTTTAGTCTTACTCAATGAACTCTTCTAAAACGCAAGGAAGAGTTTCCATCAATAGAAAGAAAGTAGGAAAAGAGCATCAAAGAACCGAGCACCTGCAGATTCGAAATATTAAGATTGTCACTGTTCGTTCTTACAGCTAGGAAATTGGCTAGAAAACTGTTGGCCAAGACCCGAGACACTTAACAATGATCTGAACTAAACACAGTGAAGATGAGGCTCCAGAAGCTTACAGAGGCTTACGAGGTGGTATTACAGAGCTGAGAGTGTAAAACAGAGATAAAAGTGATTTAACATGAATGACTAAGGAGATGTAAGTGAATTAATGTTGACAGGGAAGAGAAGTTAACAAAGCACAGAAATACAGACTCCCCATTATGCTTGATTCTACCATTTGGAGATAGAACTGGAACATGTCAGGGTGTAATTCCTGAAAAATCTCTTATTTTAGGCAATATTTAATGGAAAAAATGAACAGATCCACTGCAGTGATGAAGCAGTTGATTTGTTGGGCGCCAAGGTCAGGGACTGGATGGTGCCACTCAATGAGTATAGTATCAGGTGAATTATGTGTATATGCAGTTACGAATTTTTATGCATAAGTTAGACTTCTGTTTGTCTCAGAAGAGATTTTTAAGGCTACTGTCATAAATTTTGGTGTATAAGTTTATGGTTTTATTTTCATGCTCTTACTTGTTCTAATACAATGATCTTGTGAAATCTCAGTGTGCAGTTACGTACTACATACTTCTGACATTCAGCTTTTCTCACCTTAAATTTTAGCTGCACACCAAGAAAAGACCCCTGACTAACAACTTATAAAGTTTAACAGCCACTGTGCATCCTTTTTTACATTCCAGACTTCAAAATATATTTGACTATTGACTGACAAAACATTCTGGTGGCTTAAAAGTTATATGGTGATAACATTTCAGTGATTCACTTTGCTTTTTATAGATGCATTTTACTGTAGGAATGAGATTTAGAGGCCTGGGAGAAGACAGTCCTCTGATACATCCAGTTTCTTTCTTTTTCACTTCAGATGTCTGTTTTCAGAGAAATTGTTCTTATTCTTTAATACATAGGAGAAAAGGACTAGAATTCCTTAAGGAGGGATTGGAAATTAGCATTGGGAATGTGAAAGCAAAAATTTGTACAGTATTTTCCAAACTCTGTTGCACTTTATACTAAGTCTGAAAAGTATCATAAAAGTTTAAATGGTATGACATATTTTCTTGCCAGACACTCGAGACTCTTGGATAGCACTCCAAAATACTTGTCTCAGCGATAGCTTTGGTAATGACTTCTATTCCCTAAAAGGAAGTCAGTGCAGTGTAATAAATTAAGATTTCACTAATGGGTAATAGCGGTGAGGGATATTCACTTCTAATTGCTGAGATAACTATTGTTTCTGGGCAGAATGTAGTCCGTGCAGAATATTTCTAGGCTGCGCTCTCTCATTGCCTATGAGATTTAGTCAAGTCTCCTCCAGACAGGGGCTGTGGCATCTGCTTGTGTCTGACTTTCTGCAGCGCTGGGCACTTCCATCAAGGGGGTAGGAAGCACCTGCAGTGGACCAGGATGATTTAATCCTTGTAACCCCAGCGTTTTACCAGACAAACGGGTCTCTATTCATGTTTTAGCTACTTTCATCTGTACAAAATGGAGTGTGGAGTAATTCGGTGTGCTTTATTTAAGTTGTCTGCTGTGTGTGCTCTCTCCATCTGTGAGGCAAACTGTCGAATCCATCTTAAGCTTCTGTTACTGTAAATCTAAGGGACGGCAATTAATTTTCCAAATGACCATCTTTTTTTCCATTTAGAAATTTTGCCATTTTTTAATCCAGGTAGTATTAGTATATTAGACAGATACTACTCTTTTTGGCCCAAAGTCTGCATTGTGAGAATGTATATAATAATAGGAAACCAGGAGAAAGAATAGCTTTGTTGGAAGTGTATCATAACGTATAGAAGTGTGTGTATGCACATAAATATGTATTTGTTTGAAAAGAGAAATCTTAAGAAAATATTACTGTTAAAAGAAATCTGCATAGTATAAGTACTTCTTACAAAGAAATACTTGATGCTTTTATTTTGCTGTGTGTGATACTATTTCAATATTTACATTTGAAGAGGAGCTCCAAATTGAATCCTTGCTGACATATTTAATAGGAGACACAATCCTACCTGTTTTTCAGCGAGTCTGCATGTTGTGAGCTTGGTACAAGATGGAACTAACATGTTTCACTTTGAAATCTCCTAATATTGAGAGTTCATTATATTCCATACAGAAGAATAGGCAGCAGGAGGCAATTTGTTGGGTAGGTTTTGGGAAACCAGTGCATGTCTTGCCTTTTACCACGGTAGTCTACGGATGCTGTTTTGTGTAATAGACTCCTGCCAGTCTTCTGGATTTTGGCAGCACCTTTCTTGCCCTGCCTCTTCCATACTTCAAGAGGCCTTCATGCAGACAGCTCAGATTGCTGCTGGGAGGCTTGTTCGCCTTTGAGAACTATTTTGGTCAGGGAGTGATGCAAGCCTATTGGTTGATTGTCACTGGGAACAGATGCATCACTTAAACTGTACTTCCTAAGGATTATTATATATACAGTCATTGTCTGCTTAGTCACTTAGGATAAAAAAGTCTTACCCCCTTCAATGAAAAGTATAGCCGTTCACGAGCAAACTTCGGAAGCACGTATTAAAAGTTCTAATGTATAGTGCAAAATTTCAGTTTACTAGTATGAAAGAACACTAATTTCTGGGTTTTCAAAGAAAATGGTTACAAAAGTTTTTAACCATTCTGCATTTGTATTGTAATTTTGAAGGTGCTATCAAGTGTGCATAGGCATTTTGCATATGTATATGAAATAGAGAATAATGGATGTTATGGATCACATCCTTTATTTCTTTTTCCCTTTAACTCCATTTTATGTTATAAAATGTAAGACTGATAGGTGACAACCTGAAAGGCTAGAAGTGGAGCACTAATTAGTGAAAGAAAATGGAAGGTCTAACACAAGCAAGTTAAAAATCAAAAGAGCTGAGGATGAGGGCACTGGTAGGACATCGAAGTGACTTTGAAAGCTTTCATTGGTAAAGGTTGGTGACTCTGAAAGTTAGTCACCATGGAAGAAGTCAGGAATGATGGATTGTCAGATCAACAACTCATTTCCTTCAGATAGAGGGCATCCTGAAAGAGAAGTTGTTGTCACTGGTAAGTGACTAAAAGATGTGGAGTTTTTTTCTGATCTATATCCCTCATTTTCTAGCAGACGTGCACTTGCTTGAAGTAGCAAGTTGTTGTGGTGGTTTTTTTCTCTCTCTGTGTTGGCTATCCCCCAACTGTCTATTAGTTCTTGAAGTGCCAGAAAATGAAGAATTGTGTCAGACATTTAATAAAGGATCAGTGCCAACCTTCCTGTTTGTGTCCTATGGAAACTGAAATTGAACACAATGGCTCTGGGTTTAGGGGTTTATGGAGATTATATTATGTTCAGTCTGTGGTGAACAGACTGAGAGTGCCCCTTTGCTGTTTGCTCCTTTTGGGAGCTTGCTGGGAACAGTTGAGTAGTGCTTTATTTCTGATGAGACCTTAGGAAAAGTTTAGACTCGGCAGCTCTTCTCGTTCCCTTCTTGTTTCCCTTGCCATGGAGAAGGAGAAAGCAGCGTCACCACCAAGATGGTAATTAGACTTCCTCCTCTTTCTGAGACAGCAAGTATAGTTGGTATGGTTTGGTTTCCATGGTATGGTTATCAAAAATACGGGCTAAAGCCAATGGTTTGTGTTTGAACACAGCAATTAACCAATTAGGAAGTAATTGGCATACAATAGGTGATGATAATCCGCAAGAGATGCAAGGTGCAGTGCAGAAGGTACTTGCTGAAGATACACAGATGGGGAGGACAGGCTGTGTGTGCTCTTTGGGTTCAAGCTGGTGGGTGGGTGGGTGGAGGTTACTGTGTGCTCCTTGGTCATGGGTGTAGTGTCTTCAGGTGCATTCTGCACGTATGCAATACTGGAACCTTCTTGCCGTGTCTGGGGTGAAAACCAGCCCTGTGGACAGTCAAAGCCGAGTGAACTTGACATTTGAGAGGAGATGAACAGACCCGAGCACAGCTAATTGTGCTCATATGACAGCAGCCATGCTTAGGCTACTTTGCCATTCAAGTGGTGGCTGCGGTCCCCAGCAGTGCCAGCCCTGGGAGGAGCAACTGACAAAAAGTATCATGGCACCACCAAGTAAAATAGCGTTAAAGCTCAAAGGTATGGAATGAGTGAGGACTGAGAAGGCAATGGGCAGGAAGAGGAAAGAAGTGTCTCTGGTTTTTTATTCTCCCTTATTGTTGCGTTTCTGCTCCTGATGAGTTTTTTCTGCAGGACTTCTGCCATAGCGGAGGGTGCAATGGATTGCTGCAGTCAGTGCAATTAACTTGCTCTGTCCTGCTCCCTAATGAGGACAGGAGGCCCTAAACCAGAAAACGTCCCATTTCAGGCACCACTCAGCTAGGTCATGCTTTACTGGGAACCTGAATTGGTTATCTAAACACCAAAAAGCTTCCCAGTAAAGCATTACCTCAGTGAGCGGTGTCTGACCTTAGTGGAGGTCACATAACCATGTCAAAAAGACTATTCCAAGGAGTGTTTGCTTTTGTACTACTATGAACAAGTGCCCTGTCATAGAGGTTTGCCATTACACTGCTCATGGGCAAGTTCTGAACTGCTTGGGCTTGATTCTTGAAGGGTCATTCTGGCCTTCCTTCCTTTATGATGGGGGTTATGATCATATATTTTCCTTTTCCCTTTCTTTGGCTTTTTCAGTGATTTTACGTATGTTCTCAAATGTTGTAGAGTTTAGTGTAGTTGTAGAGACTGCAATAGAATATATTCAACACAGATGAAACTCCTTTTTTTGCACAGGTGTTGGACGCAGAACTGTTTTTATTCTGAAGACTGTGACTCATGAGGCATTTCTCTTAAAAGAGTTTATGTCTTGCAGACTGTAGGATCATGAGAAGGGTTTTTCCTAGATGGGAAGCTATCTCTCAGCTTCAGCCTTACTGCAGGCCGATGCCAAACTGTCCTGTGACATATAGAAGAGCTGGACTATGATGTTCTTTCCTGTCTGTCACCACAACTTTGGAACAAGCTCAGATTTCCCATCCAAGAAAATACTCAGTGTTGCTTGGAACACAGACAAAATACTTCCTCTTCAGTTCTTCTTACCATTCTCACTCATGCCTGTACTAGATGCCTAGTTTTTATAAGGTATTTTTCTTAGATAAGGTCTCCTTTTGACGTGAGGCTTAAGTGGCAAGACTCTGAGAGATATGACAGCTTGTGCGTTGAGCAGAGAGGGTTCAAACTGTACCTTCACGCTCTGTAACTACCTAAAAGGGGGGTGTAGAGAGGCGGGGGTTGGTCTCGTCTCTCAAGTCACAGGAGATAGGACAAGGGGAAATGGCCTCAAGTTGCTCCAGGGGAGGTTTAGATTGGATATTAGGAAACATTTCTTCATGGAAAGGGTTATCAGCATTGGAATGGGCTGCCTAGGGAAGTCGTTGAGGCACCATCCCTGGAGGTGTTCAAAAGACGGGTTGACATGGTCCTCAGGAATATGGTTTAGTGATTTTTGTTTGTTTGTTTGTTTGTTTGATTTTTTGTTTTGTCAGAGTTAGGTTGATGGTTGGACTAGATGATCTTTAAGTTCCCTTCCAACCTGGACGATTCTATGATTCTATGATTCCAGCAGTGATTTACTGCTCTATACCTGCACTACTATCGTGACTTTTTTTCCCAGGCAAATTTATACTGCAAGAAGAATGTGCAGAGGTGGTAAATCCTTTAACTCTAGTTTGTATTTTTTTTAAATGGAATACTTTACGAGTATCCCATTTCCTGTGATCTCTGCCACAGGGGTTTTACCTGGATATAATCAATAGAAGCTCAAGACTGTTAGTGTGCTTTTTCTTGTGTATCTTGGCAGTTACTGGTCACACTAAGGTGATTTTCTCATGACTGGCCAGTATCAGCTCTATTTAAAACAAAGAGTTAAGTATAATATGTCAGCATCCTACTTGTGGTTGCCTTGCATTACTTCTCCATCATGTTGGGCTGCTCAAAATATTCTAAGATTAACATTTGTATAGTATTCGGAGAAGTACATGTATGTCTTCTGTTCAGTCTTATTTGGACTAATTCTTTATAGAAGGGGCTTTTTGTGTGAATATAGAGGACAGGGAAAATTAATTTTATTTTTAAATGATAGAAAAATGCTAGGTAATCAAATGTGCCTCTTTTATGCCCTAAGGAGTAGAGAAATGGTAGTAGTGCTCTTAGTTTGGTCTAATTAACATTAGTGGAGCATTAATAACTTACTGTGAGTTATCATGGTTTGTACCAAATATTGGTACTTGCAGTCTATGAGAGTTCTTTACTGAAAAATCTAGTAAAAGATCATTGTTTAAGATGCACATTCCTACTTTTATTGGATTCTTTTTTTAATGATAGATACAGCATGCATTAGTGGCTTTGGCTGAAGAGGTCACACTTCTTTAAAGTATTTCTAGCACTCTATGGTTTCTAACAAAACACAATTTTAGTTCTGTTTTCTTTGTTGGAAAAATTGCTATTCTCTCACATCTCTCAACAGTGTCAGGTTTCATGTGGGGGCAAGTGATTTCTGTGAGAATGCCAAGCGCAATTATGAAATACCTAATTCAGTCATATTCTTGAATTGCCTACCCTTGGTCACACCGTGTTATTCATAATTCTCACTGCATCCCGTTGTTCCAAGTTAAATGGAATCAATCTCCCTCTGTACAGATCGGGCTTAAAGTCAGGAGGGAAAAATGACTCGAGAGAATTCTGATTCTGTAATTCATTGTAAATCACCTTCTGCCTTCCAGAAGGTAATCCTGACTTCCAGTCTCTCCTCCCAGGGTGGAAAGTTAAAGAAAAGTGGAGGAGACAGGTAAGAACAGAGAGGAAAGGGTGGGTTGAGTTGCTGGGTTTGGGTTGCAGAGACAGGACATAGGTGTCAGGGCAGGTGAGAAGGTCTGGGCTTGTGTCCAACGTCAGAACAGCAGTAGGTGGCCACTGAGAGCCAGTACTCTCCGGGACAGATGGGAGATAAGGAGAATTTGGAGGGACTGGGAAGTTGCAATGTGCTTTAGTCTGTGAGGTCTGAATTCAGCCTACAGGATGAAGGAAATTTCCTGTAGGAAAATTAAGTCTTACTTTGATCACCTTAGCAAGAATCCAGCTGTGTTAGTTTGTGTGGAAAAAACTTGGTCTTAACCAAAATCTTAGATTTCTGAGTGTAAATGTAAACTTGCCATGTGACCAGAAAAACAAACTTCCTGTGCTGGCCCTTTGATATGTTCTAAGTCTTGTTTGCTAAATTAATTGGCTAATTAGAGCATGAGGAGAGATGAAAGCTGAGCGTGAGGTAGGAATGTTTTCTTTCCAGATAAAATCTAAGCTCTGTTGAAGAAAGGATGCAAATATATGCACTTGCATGTTCAGAAGACTTTTTCTAAGTGATGAGTAGTGTGATAAGCTTTGGACTTACTTGAGCAAAAAGCCATCTCTGCGTTTCTTCCTGAGATTAAGTGTTTGTACAGACCGTATGCCTTCCTACTTAGAAAGAACAAATAAAAATGCAGTCCTAAAACACAGCCTGTTAAAGTGATGCTTTTACAAGGTGTCTTACTTCACCGGAGGAGGAGAAGAGAGTTTGCACTCCCTGTTCTCTGCCAGGAAAGTCTGCAGTGTTCCAGCGAACAAAACCTGCTGTGCTTTGAAAAACACTGAAGCCACTATTTGATGTAATGCTGGCTCTAGCCGTCCATCCTGAATATTTGTAGTCGCAAAGATGTTATGAATCCAGCACAGAAAGAAGCCTGGGGAAGTGTCATAAATGCATTTTTACATGAGTAGAAAAAGGAGCTGCTCTTCAGGTTTCCAGAACTGGGAAATGCCAATTGTAGCAAATCAAAGCTTTGCTCAGCCTGTTCAATTATTGAAACCTCTTGGGTCCAGCCTTTCTCCAGAACTCATGATAAATTCTACTCTCTGACTGTTTGGAAAAAATCATTATGGAAATGAAGAAAAAGCCATACAGACTATCACAGAGAAATTCTTTGAAAATAAAAAGTATGCAAGCTACTAAAATGAGAAAATGACCGTTCCCTTCTTCAAGAGCAAAACTTAGCACAGAAGATGCATTTTTATGGTGATTAGTTTTATATTTTTGCACTTAAGTGTTTCATGCTGTCCAGGAGGAATTAACTAAAAAATCATTGAAAGGTGATAATGGAAAGAAGATTAAGCATTCTGATCCTGGAGCTTTATAACAACAACTAAACAGTACGTGTGGATTTCAGAAGTCACCAAAGCACTTAAAGGCTTCTGACAATTCTTAGAGCAAATTCCATAAGTGCCTGGTCTGGTACCAAAAAGCACAGTCCTGAGTTGCACATTTAGGCTCTGTCTAACTCAGATGGCTACAGTGAGGCATCTAGTACTAACCTATTAATTCGTATTAACATCTCATTATTAATATTTTCTCCTGCACTATTCATACTGCACCTCCTCAAGCTTAAGAGCTGAATATCATAGAGGTGCCCTTGGAATTCGCAGGCCAGCGCCGCTTCTGAGAGCAGGCACCTCTGCTCTCTTGCTGAAAAAGGGACAAAATACCACATCCAGGGGCAGACTCTCCCCCGTCTCCTTCCTCACCACTACACAACACAGCGCTATTTATAATGGCCTTCCTTGGTCAAAGTTGCACATAAAATTACACGCAAAATTGCACTTTAATACAAAAGTTAAAATCTGGTGCTAGATTGATTTGGAGGAAATATCTTTATGAATTTTGTATTACTTTTAAGGGTTTTTATGTCCCTTTCTGTTTAGTGGCTGTGTCCCGGCTTTCATCCTCTTCGCTGTGGTGGCTATAAAAGGAAAGTCCAGAAGGGTAACTGGAGCGCTTTCATGGTGGTCATGTCTTTGATGTATTGAAGATGACTGCTTTATTGTAAAGGGCAAAGTATAACCCCCCTTTATAAGGTCAAGGGATGCACAGGGGTGCCTGAGGTGAATGAGATTATTTGTGCTGTCTGAGGTGTTTGTTTCATCAGTTCTGGAAACTTCCTTGTCTTATGTTTGTAAGCAGCGTAATTGACAGACTTTGTGTATTCTACAAGGTGACCTACACAAGTCTGTAAAGCTACTCAAAACCCCCTACTTCTAGTTGCTTTAGCAGGACGTCAGGCTATTTTAGTTCAGCACAGACCTCATTTTTTTTTAATTTTCTGTACAACTTCTTGTAGCAGAAGTATCCCCTGTCATGCCACTCTGTGGGCCTTTTTCCTTGTCTTGTTTGGGATTCTGTTATAACCAAACATCTGTCATAACCTATGTTTGGGATTCTGTTATAACCAAACATCTGTCATAACCTATGTTCAGTTGACATCTGAACAGTACCCTCTGCCATAGTATTTGTTTAAAAAAAGAATTTAATTTTATTTGACCAGTGGAAAAGACATGTACAAACACAGAAACTGCCCATTGTGCCTATGAAGGCACACTGCATTTTCAGTGGTTAAAATGAAGAGGTGTGAAGCAGACTCAATTCTCAGGAGTCTGGTTATACCAAGTTTATGTCTTCAGCAGTCACATTGCACGACGGCTCCAGATGTAAACTGAGGTGGTTCTGCTCTTCACAGAGCTTTTTCTTAAATGCCATTACCATTTACTAAGACGTTAGCTCCCTTCATGCATAAGTATGTAATTCTAAGTGGGTAGTCTCTCATTTACATGAGTAACTGCTTATTTCAAAATCCTTAATGTTTTTTTCAAATTAGGTAAACTGCAAGACCTTATACAAGATTCTTTTGATACCATCTTTAATGGTACTTGATTAACAGAGACTTTGGTTATTAGAAATAAGAAATCATTAGCAGAATTGCAAGTGTGTGCGTGTATGTGTGTGTTTTAAAATTTCTGCACCCCCTGGTTCTCCACACAGACGTGAGCCCTGACCTCCTGCATCAGACACTGGAAGTTCAAGTTGAGCTACAAAGATGCATTTCAAAACTGTGAGTTTTAAAATAGAGAATCGATGCTATTTGAGACTGTATTTACAGACCTGGAATTTCTACTCAGATGTTAATCTCTCATTTGGGGAAATGCAATGACATCTGTAAGTTCTAAATGAGTGCTTACATTAGGGTTTACTCTTTACCAGGAGTTCCTTTTGCATAAGCATTTCAACCACCCTTTATTGTGTGATGTCTGGGCAGTTTTTTACTCAGCTGATCTGAGAGATGTATTTTACAGGTGACAAGAACACAACCAGAAATTTCAAATGAAGTATGTACTACTTAATATGGAAAGACTAAGGATTTAATCTAAGTTTCTGGTGTTGCATGGTAGCTGTAGTTTCCCCTTAGTTTACTAAGGGCAAACTAACTTTTTTGTGTCTTGAGGGCAAAATCTGTGACTCATACCATCAAGTGAAAATTATGGGTCCTACTGTCAAATCCACTGGCAAAGAGTTAGATGGATCTGGAGTTAAGGAAAGAAAGCTGTGATTTCCATAAAATGGGTGAAATAAATGTTAAGATCTATGGTAGCTTTACCTGTCGCACTGCTATCAAAATAGATTTTTTTTCCCCCAAGAATTCTCATGATGTGAAAGATGTGAGGGTGGACAAAAGAAACACACAGAAAAGATCTACCCAAAGCCAGTTACAGGAAACATATCAGGTATGTTGTGTCAGAAGTATTCAAAGCCAGAGGGCAAGAAAATCCAGGGATGTGAGTTGTGCCAGAAACGCTGCCAGATATTTCAGCTGGTAAGAGTTTGTGTAAAGAGGTGAAAAGAGATATTAACCCAAATTGGATGGGAACTGCCTTAGAGACTTAAGAGTGTATTTATGGGAGAATACAAAAAAATTAAGTATTGTCCTGAATTAACTTCTCCTTTTTGCATGTCATGATAGAGCTTCATTGATCATCAAAAGGCAATGCAGAAAAATAACATTTTAAAGTCCCAGGGGCATTTATATGTGTGTTAGCATGAAGTTGCTCATTCTGATTCTGGAACCAGGTTGTTCATGGCTGTCTGGGGGCTTTCACAAGGAATTGCAGTGTGTGTAAGCACCCGAGCAGATCGCTTGATTTATACAGCAAGGCAGTAGCATCACCAAAATCACCTTGAGTTGTGTTCAGTTGTCTCATAGAGATGAATGAAACCTGGTTTTTGTAAAAATGCAGCTCTAGAATGAGTTCCAGTGTATGTAATCCAGAAAGGCTGGATGAATATTTCCAGGAATTGATATAAATTCTATAGACATTATCTTCCATTATGTATGAGCAATGAAACTAAATCCCTAATTGAGAATAAGTAAATGCATTCTTAAAAAGATAAATAAATAAGCAGAACTCCATTAGCTCTTGCCATTGCCTTTTTTGGACCTAAATTTTAAATGCATCAAAATGCATTTTGCATTTGCATGGTTCAGCAGTGGTTTAAAGCACAAAGTGCTCTCTTTTTTTGCTAGCTTTTCCTGGTAAGAGATGAAAAAGATGAAAAAGATGTTTCAGAGCTCTGTGGTGTTGGGTAACTTGGGACGTGGTAGCTCTTTCTAGAGTGCATCTCTATGTTACATGTTTATGTTGGCGTAGGTTACATATTTTCTAAATTTCTAAATATTTTCATATTTTACCCCTCTCTCTCTTCTGTAAACTGCACATACTTTAAGTTAACTAAAGTTGTGAAAAGATCAGGTCTAGTGGAAAGGAGAGAAATTACATTTCCATCTCTTTCCAAGCACAAATCTACTGTGAGGGTAGCTTTCTCTATAGACTGTGCTTATTTGCTCCCTTTTCTACAAGCAGTAGAGGAATGCAATTCCTGTTAGCTTGACTTTATCGTAGCGTGATAAAAGTGAGATGTCATCTCAGAATGACTATTTAAGACATTAGTGTATGTATACTAACAAGTGAAATTTAGAAATCTACAAGACTAATTGCTGAGGTTTAAGAAGAGGGCACAGTAATTTCAATTTAATAAGTTATTTTTGAGAGTGTTCCACCAATATTGAATCATCATAGATGCTATCCTTGTTGCTAAATTAAAAAAAAAAAATTAAAAGAACTTTTACATATAAGTTGGTGTTTCAAGTTGACAAAGCTTTCTAATTTATGAAATCTTACTTATCAGTTCTTCTCAAAAGTTTAAAGAATAGTATCTGATCGTTAATAATGAGGTCTAAAACAGAATAGAGTCTAAGTCAAATACCAAATAGTCCAATGGCAAAATTTGTCAAGATTTGTTTTAATGAACAGCTCTTGCATTAAAACTATTTATAAGAGAGTATAATGGGCTAACCTTATACTGTAGCAGGTGTAATTTTATGACCCAGGAGCCTGCCCTTGTCCCTAAACCTATGTACTGTTTGATCATTTATACCTTTAAAGTGGACGAGCTGCTTCAGAAACACAATCGTAAGTGAAACAAAGCAAATATTTAAATCACTGTGCACATTGGCAGCAGCGGCTCTTGGCTTGCACAGACTCCACTGCACGTGGTTTATGAACAAGCCCTTGGGCTCCAAATACGAGTGTTGTGGGGAGTGATGGACCAACGTCTGCATTCACACAATGGGTGAGCATTTCTGAGCATAACAGTCTGTTTGGTTGAAAAAAGAGATTCCAGGATACCTTACGGAGCAAGAAAATGCATTATCCTGCTGTTTTTATCCGAACAGTCACTAAATGATTAAAGTGCTTGGAAAATCAGTGTCTTAAGTAATCTGGTTTGTTACATTTTTGTACATACTCTTTGTAGTATTGTATGCATCTATATGCAAAATTGTCTGTGTAGTGTTTAGAGGCTATAAACCCACATATATGAGTAGCTTGTAACAAAATAATAATTGACATCTGTTTTTTATTCTCTTAATGTGCATTTTCCCTGGACATAGTTACTTTTTTTTTTTTTAATTGACCTTTATTATGTGATTCCTTAAATTAATGTAGTATCAGTAATTACTTTATCGGCAAACGTAGGAAGACTATTAGCTTGAAGTGTCTTGAAAATGAGATTCTAATCAGCGGGCGCCCAAACAGTTCTGTTCTTTATAGATTATCAGACAAAATGCAAAGATATTCATGGAAGCACCAAGTGGCTGAGGTTTGCAGGGCCCTCTTGAGATCATTTTGTCCAGCCTGCTCAAAGGAGCGCCACCTACAGCCGGTTGCCCACGACTGTGTCCAGTTGGGTTTTGAGTGTCTCCAAGGATGGAGACTCCACAAGCTTTCTGGGCAGCCTGGTCCAGTGTTTGACCACCCTCACAGTAAAAGCCTTTTTCCCTCGTGTTCAAATGGAGTTTTCTGTATTTTGGCTTGTGCACGTTGCCCCTTGTCCTGTTAGTAGGTTTGGCTGAGAAGAGAGCGTCTCCATCTTCTCCTCTCCCTTCGTCTGGTGTTTATAACCATGGATGAGATCTCCCAAGCCTTCTCTTCTCCAAGCTCCCAGCTTTCTCAGCCTCTTCTGTATCCCTTCAGGCTCTCTTATACCTTCATCATCTTTGTCGTTCTTTGCTGGACTCACTCCAGTGACTCCATGTCTTGTTTCTTGTTGTTTTTTACTATATTGGGGACCCCATAATACACCACTACAAATGTTGCCTCACCAGTGTGAGCAGAGAGGAAGGATCACCTCCCTCGACCTGCTGGCAATGCCTTGCCTTGTGTGGTCCAGGAGGCTGTTGGTCTGCTTTGCTGCAATGACGGGTTGCTGGCTTGTCATCACCTGGTGTCCACCAGGACCTTCTCTGCAGATCTGCTTTCCAGCTCTTTGGCCCCCAGTGTTTATCGGTGGTGTTCCTCTCTGGGGACAGGACTTGGCACTTATCCATTTCTCCAGCCTGTTCAGGTCCCTCTGGATGGCAGCAGCACTGGTGTGTTGGCCACTGCTACCAGTTTTGCGTCATCTATGAATGATAGGGGTGCTCTCTGCTATGTCTTCCTTGTGACTGAAGAAGGTGCTAAGCATACAGTATTCCTCCTTGGGGTACACTGCTGGTGACTGGCCTCGAGGTGGACCTTGTACTGCTGGTTGCACCATTGAGCCTGGTGGTGTAGAGAGTCTTCAGCCTACCTTTCTGTCCACGTAGGCACCCCATGCTTTGTCAGGTCCTCGATGAGGATATTATGGGAGATGGTGCCAAAAGCTTTGTTGATCATAGAATCATAGAATTGTCTTGGTTGGAAGGGACCTTTGAGATCATCTAATCCAACCATCAACCTAAGTCTGATAACTCTGATGTGAAGATGAACACCACCTGCTGCCCTCCCTTCACCCAGCAAGCCAGTCATCTCATGGGAGCAGGCTCTTGGCTTGGTTTTGGTGACCTCCTTTAGAACTTGGCACCTTTGGTCTGTCTGGCAAACAAACAGACTTCTTCAGGTGAGCAAAGCACAAGTGGGTACCACCACGTACCAGCAGTAGGTGAGCAGCACAGCTGTGTTCCTGTGGAATTCCCCAAACTGTCAGGTGTCGATACACCGCAGAGGATCAAATAACTGGCATAAACTCTATGTATGTAACATGTAGAAAAACAGATCACGCCCCTGTCTAGTTTTCTGGGTTTTTTTAACTTTTATTCTTCCACACCTCTCTATACGATCTAGTCTTTCTGATTTTTAAAGATTTATTGTGAGCTAGGCTGTAGTGTAGGCTGCGGGCTCCTTACAGGACTCTACAAACACGAGTGCCTGTTTGCAGCACCTGTTCTGGGCCTTCTAGAAGGCCTTTCTGTCTAAATACTGTGTATTTGTGTGTTCCTCTCTTACATTGATTTAACTGCCTCTCCCGTAGCCCCGCCTCAGAAAATTCTTTTGTGAACAACATACTTTGAGAAGCACTTTTACTCTCTGTTGGCCAGTAGGGTGAAAGTGTGAGTGAAGGAACTGATGCCAGATAACTCAGTTCTAGCAGGCTGTTTGGTAGATACTGTCTTCCCAGGGAAATTTGTAGATGATCTTTTGTTTCTCTTCCAGACTCACTGTTCCGTATGTCTACAGAAATCCCCTCGGCTAGGGTTTGTTGTGAAGTTGTGAAGATCTTGGAAAGACAGTTGTGGTCCCTGATTTGTTTGAAGGGCCTCTTCCTCCTTGTCACCCATCATTTGTGTAGTGGGCAGACAGCTTGGGAAGCCTGGTCATCTCTGGAAGAAGGTGCACTCTCATGGCTGCTTCTAGGAGAGGTGTGGGCAGGACTAGAGTGCTCATTTCCAAGTCTTCCACATGCACAAGGAGTAGTTGGTTTTCATTTTCTTTCCAGCTGGCAGCAACTGACTCCTTAGTGGTCTCCTGGGATGGAGCTGGAGGCCCGTAAAGGTGTACAGACTCAGTAAAATCATTATTTATGTTTTGGTATTTTTTTCACGTTTTGGTAGGAAACTCAATATCTTAGTGAGGTGTATTTGATTCTGTCTGCAGACATAATTAATAAGAAATTCAGATGAAGTATGCTGTCACTAGACAGAGGAAAACACTCAGAGGCATTAGTCAAGGTATAGGGAAATGGCATTACTAATTTAACTCACGTGAATTATTCACAGTGGCTGCATCATAGTCTCAGTGCCATTATTTAGCTGTTGTTACTAATGGTTATAGTTGCTCTTCTGCCTCTTGGTTATGAAATTAAGGCCCCACAGAGTAAAGGAAGGAGGGAGTGCTGACCTGGCCACCTTCTCCCCATCGTCTGCTCCACACAGAGCCACTCAGGTGCTGCTAACTGAGCTTGTGATCAGAACAGCAGTGAAAGTATGCCTCTGGAATTAAGAAAAAAGTACTATGACGTTAAATAAAGTTCTTGAGCTGCAAGAAATACAGTGCATGTCAGTTTAATATTGAATGCAATATGCTTGTATCCTTCTAATCAGATGTTGTTGCAGGGTTACAAATACTGTCCTTCCATGAAATGAAAATTATTTTCCCCTTAGCATACCAATACCAACAGAAGCTATCTCATTAATTCTGCTAAATTGGGAAGTAATTTTACAAAACTGTTGTAGGTTAGTATTTTCCTTTGGATCTGTGCAGCAAACTCTGGGAAACTGGATGCTGCTCACAAAGATGATGTAAGGTTTTCTGAAGAAAAATAACACCATTGTTGTCCTAAGTGGAATAGCTGAAACGAGTTGTTCCACTCTTTCAGGTCAATGTACGATGCGTTACTCAAACAACTAGATGAGGCTGTAGTTAATCACAGTTTATTATTTCTGAATATGAATAAAGAATCTTTTTGGATGATTGCTTCAGAAGTGAAGTCATCTGGCTGAAATGTGCACAGGGGTTCTGTAGAACGCGGTTTTTATGGTGTGCGTTTATTGGCATATCAGCATCAGCAGAAAATGCACATTTTAAACACATTTGACTCAGTCTCGCAGGTCTGTTGTTTAATTTCTCACAGCCAAGGGCTGAGACCTGTTTTACCTTCCAAATGGCTGATTTCTCGTCTGTTCTAATAGGATTTCAGAAACCAAATTTGCAAAACATTTGCTAGTAGCATCATCACGTGCCTTTAGAAACTAAGGAAGAGGGGCCCCGAAAAAAAAAGACGAGCACAAAAAGATTGTGTCCTGGCGTTGTGAGAGATGCTGAATTTAGTGGTCTCCATCTCCCTGCTTTATCCACGAGCCTGAGGGGCTCATGGGGGTGGGTCCCCGTCAGCAGCATCCCTGTTTCACTGCGTTCTTGTTGTCTTGAGCTGCAGACTGCTTTCTTCTGTCATCATGAAAAGTGATGGCTCTTTTACCGTCTTCCAAGCTGCTTCTGCAAAGAGCTCTTCCCAGGTGGGTTTTGACCACGTGTAAGAACCTGTCTTGTAGTATTTATTAGTTTGGAGCAGATGGGGTTTACTGCTTTGGAGGCAGAGAGCAGTGATAGATGACATCGCTTAAAAAAACCGTACGCCTTACAATTTCTTCTTTCCGTAGTGTTGTGTCCTCCGTTGCTTGCTTTTCCTCTATGGAAGATAGGTGAGGTTCTTTGGAAATTGCCATTAAATGAGGACAGCAATGTATGTGCTAGTTAAAAATGAACTCGTTGTTCTCCAGAGCTGCAGTCAGGGAGATAACAAATGTTACTATTCCATTCGTGTACCCTCTCAAAGCAATATCTGGGTGCTTGGCTGTTCATTTGCAAAGTAAGGGAGAATTATTGCACTGCTTCCCATGGTCAAAAATGAGGCATAGAGGGATTAAATGATACAGGCAAGGGCAGGTGCTGGGATCTGAAGCCACAGAAGCCACACAGATCCCTGTCCTCTTAACAGAACCATCATTCCCTGTCATTTTTCAAAATAAAACTTTGCTGGTTTAGGGAAAATGTATCTTGTAGTAGAGAAAGGAGATGCTTTGCTCCTTATTAATCTGTTCTTCTAAGTTACTTCTGGGTGCGAGTCATGAGGAGAAGTCTGCTAGAATGTAGGTTGTCTTCAGCTGATGGCATGGGGATGTCGGTAGTGTGGTCACATGTGTGTCATATATATGTCACATATATAATATTTCTTTGTGCCATGCGAGTGATGCACCCATTTCCTCTGATTTCTGTTACTTCAGTATATCACATCTCATCCAGGCCTATCAGAACCTGTAGTGACAGTCTCCTTCCTTAAGTGACTGATCCTGACACGTGCTCTTTTTCCTTTTGGAGCAATTTGTGGTTTTTTCCATCCTGAAATTAATGTCAAAAGCATATATAACTCCAAAATTTTGAAGTGATAAAATAAGCTAAAATTAAGAAAAAGGTGGAACGTTCTGACCAAGTCTAGTGTGCCAGTTGGCCACCATGTGAGACGAGTTCACGAATTCCACCAAACTCCTCTGCTTTGTAGCAAGGTGCTGTTGAGGGAAGAATCTGGAATTCTTAATCGTGCTTCATTACAGCCCTTAATGATGTCTATTAAATGAGATATTTCAATGTTTAAAATACGGATTCCTGAGGAAAGTGGTTTGTCCATTGGGCAGCAGTCTGCTGTGCGCTGTCTGGTCATCCGTAAGGTTTAAAATGAGGGTTTCAGCATCTCACTGCTGGATTTAAGCCTAGACTTGCGTCTTCCTGGGTGAACTGCAGTGGCCTCAGCAGGGGTCCCCAAGCACCCAGGGGCGTCTCTGGGGGGGTGGAGAGAACCCACATTTCCAAATGCTGCTCGTTTCTCATCGCCTGAGAGATATTATATTTACTGCAGAGAAACCGCACCCTGGGAAACTGAGTGCCCGTAGATCAGCAGAGGGATCTTAAAGGAGCAAAAACGACTACAAAATGTGCAAGACACAGAGATTTTAAGGAGGGCCACTTCTCATTCCACAGTCAAGATTCAAGCTAAATTAAAGCAAGATATTCTGCAATGGGTAGAGATGAAGGAAGTGAATTAAGTGTTGTACCACAGGTATATCAGCCTGGGCAGGCTCTGATGCCAAACAAATAACAATGCATTTCCATAAGGTGTGGAGTGCTTACACCTACTGGGTTATACCTGAATGCACGTTGAAATTCAGTTGCTTAGAATCTACATTTTTATCACTTCCTTCTTATCTCAGTTCCTCCTTTTTTCAGCTTCTGGTATTTCTATAATGCCCAAGAAGGAATTTTGCTGAAATTTTACAAGATGAGTATCGGGTGGTACCTGAATATTGCTTTTAAATCTCAATGGATCTTTGGAATTGATACACTAGGGTAGAAAGTATGTGTTCTCTTTTTTTTTTTTTTTTTTTAGGTGGAATACTTAAAGATGCATCTATTGAAACAAACACTTCAGTGTAGTATTTCTCTGCTCAGACGTTATTTGCAAAAAAAAAAAAAGTCGGGGTGGGGATGATGTGTAACTCAGGGCTCACAGGGTTGAGCTCTGACACTTGTTTCACAGCAATGTTTGATAAACACCGGGGAGACCCCTTGGGTTCGCACCGTCCCCTGCCGCGGGGGGGTGGGGGGAAGGAGCAGCTCTCAGCCTCTGAAGATAAGGAGATGGTAGTTGAGTCATTTCCTCTGAATACGTGGTGGCGAAACGCACCCGGGTGTCGGGACTGGATGTGGCTTTGGGCTCCGTGCGGCGGCAGCCGGATGGCGTGTGCTGGGAGCCGCTGCTGCCGGCGGGAGGCCAGCGGTGCCGCTCGGCCGCCCCCCGCTCCCAGGGATCGCTCCCCTTCCCAGGCATCCTTCTGAGGAAAGAGGATGTTTGGCTCAGCCCCGTGACTCGCTCCGGTGTTTTTAGGTAGGTGAGAGAGCTGGAGGAACTTCTCCCTTTCCACCCGCTAAGGTAGGATTTTCAGGTTTTTTTTTAGACGTGCTGTGATATAAGGCTGTGTGCATCCTGCTTTACAGCGTAGGTAACTTAAAACGCTGTTTTGAAAATAATTAGGTGCTTGCTTTTGATGGAAACTGCATGCCCTGAGTGGATAATACAGAAGGAGGAAAAGCTCTTTCTTCAGTTTAGGGTGTACAAAAATCACAGGGAGAGAAGCATCACTCGCTCGCAGTTTGAGGTCTGCAGTAGTTCAGAATACAGGAGATTTCCTGAAATCTCACCGTTGTCATTCTTTTGCTGAGTTCTCTATCTTAACAGAAGAATCTGCTTATTTAATTACTGATGGGTTCGGTAGTTTTAAGACCGTCCTTCTTCCTTTTAAACTGCTCTCAGATACCTGTCTTCTGCAGAGTAGTTTGTGGGTTTTTAGGGGTTTTGTGGCTGTAACACACTGTCATTCCTTAATGGCAATTGAACATATTTAAATATCTAGGCAGCACATGGCCGGGTAAATCTAGCTTGGGCTGAAAAATCAGATTCTTGTTTTTAAATGTTTTTTCCATTTGTATCTTGCAGACGAGTGTTATCTTCATAACATTGGTCTTGTGAACTATGAGTACAACAAGCACTAAGGAAGTTCCTCTTAGAAGCAGTTTAGTGTTGTTTTACTGATAGCAACAGTGTCACTGTATTTGCCTTGAAGTTAATTAAAAATAATTCGCATCATGTACCGCTAGTTGTATTTCCTAGAATTTGAAACATAACCTGGTCATACAATTTAAATATAAAACTACTTCTGAATAACTTAGGTTACATAAAGTGTGCACATACATTTATATGTATAACTGATTATGGTTAATAATATGGAAAATTGAGAATATTTTAGGATGGTTTTCTGTTGTGAAAATGTGGACAACATATTTTTAATGCAATGACTGAAGACGATTTTTTTTTTCCGAGGGAATGATGCATAGGCATGTATGTTGGCTTCAGGTATTTATCTCATTTTGAAATGGAGACAGCTAATTGTTCACGGATCATCTTTGATATGGATGTGACACCTGTCTCTGGTTCCCAATTGAGTTATCCTTCATGTGCCACGTTTGACAGAACTTACAGTGTAATTCTGCACTCTTCAGGCAAGTGAGAGGATTTCTGTGCATGATATTGCAAGTTTCTCCAGGAGATTATAGAAATGCCAGCTGTCAGAAATTAGGATAGTGCTGCATCTGCCTGAGACTTGGTCTTTGGAAAAAAATAGAAAAAGGAAATGCAGACATGATCTTAATGGCTCACAGTTTGATAGTTTTAGGAATTTCAGGTTTATTTCAGACAGAAAAAAAAATACATTGTTTTTGTATTTTCACCACATTTTCATCCCTTTACAGGCTGCTTTTATTTCCCCACTTACTTTGTGCATGGATCACATGTTCATGAGTGCAAGTGCCTTGTGTCCTTGCAAAAATGCACTCGGACAGCCCGTGTAACTTCCAATAATCTTCTTAAAGCCAGAACGGCACAGGAGGGCTCATTCTTTTTGCTTGTCCTGGGAACTGAATAATTCTGCAGAGATGAAAGAAATGGTTTGTTTCATGGTGATTTTCATTTATTCTGCTTAAAGAAGCAATTATTTTTTTTTTTTTTCCATTTTTGGGAAAGATTATACTCTTGGGATTTTTGAGAGTGCAGGTAAATGCACTCTCGAGTGCGTGCGGGAAGTGATGTCGTGTTTATATGGTCATACACAATGTGTCTCCCTGTACCTCTGAAAATAATGCACTTTGTTACAGAAAAAGAGGGNAGGGTTATATGTGTCTTGGCCATACTCTGCTTGTAAGGGATGGAGAGGATGGTAGCTCTGCATGCCAGCTGAGTACCGGGGCAACCAGAAGTGGAAGGCAAAACAATGCTTTGAGGAAAGGTAGCTGAGGTCAGCAAATAGACTTTATTTATGATGATATTTCAACGTAATAAAGAATCACAGAGCAGATGAGGCTTGCAGAGGCATCTGGAGATGGCCCAGTTGAACCTCTTGCTCAGAGCAGGGTTATCTCAAGCAGGTTGCCCAGGGCCACGTCACAGCAGGTTTTGAGAATCTTCAGGACATTCTCTGGGCAACCTGTTCCAGTATTTGACCACCCTCATATAGGAAAATAGGAATATAGGAAAATATAGGAAAAATAGCTTTTTCTCATGGTTAGAGTGAAATATCCAATATGCCCCTTCTGTCACAAGACACCACTAAGAGCCTGGCTGGTTTTATACACGAGTAGGACCTCCGTCTTGGATAGGAAACTCCTCCAGGTGAAGCAGGCACAGCCTCGCCTCCTATGACAGATGCTCCGATCTCTTCATCATCTTTGTGACACGCAGTGGGACTTGGTGCACTTTATCTGCATCAACACTGCAGATGTGGCCTCACCAGTGCTGAGCAGAAGGGGAGGAAGTGTTGAGGGACCTCCTGAAACTGAAAATAAGCTGTTGAAAAAGGGGGAGGGGTCATAAAAAACTCCCTTTAATTGACTTTTTCTAGGATTTTATTTTGCCTTCAAAGTAGGTTTTAAAGTGTTACTCTCTAAACGATTTATCAAGGCCCTTGACACATTTAGTGTATCTTTTGAATTACCCTTCAGTTAGAGATGATAATTTCGTAAACCATTGTGGGAAATTCTGGTAACTGAAGGCCGAGGCCAGTAATCAGCTTCAGAGTCCCGTGGAGTAAGATAGCCTGTTGGTAACTTTTTTCACAAGTAAGGTGAATAACCTGATAATAAAATTTGCTCTAGAAATATTATGTGTAATATTTAGTAATAAATGAAGAGTGGTATCCTCCTTTCTAATGTTATCTCCAGAACTAAGAGTAGATCTTTCTCCCTTGAGACTCTATGATTTCCTTATAAGCAATTTTGGCTCAGTTTCCCTCTAAAATGAAAATGGATGAAGGGAACAAGGTAGGGAATGAGATGAGGGAGAAGGATGCTGCACAAGACTTCAGCATATTTGGCCAAATTGCCTTGAGTTTCAAAGTAATGCCCATTCTGTTTAACAGACCCCCTTGGAGGGATTAACCCAGGTGGAGAAACCATGGAGCTGCACATCTCGAGGGCAAGTGAAGTCCATCAGTAATGGTGGAAAAAGAGCATCTCCTCTGGGAGCCCACTTACACTGGAGACAGCTCTAATTATCTGGGAATATCTATGGGATTTCTAGCAAGCTGCCTGTTTGTGGAAGAAAATCAATTCTTCTCCTTACTCTACTGTGTCTGGGGATGTGCCAAAGAAGAACTTCCTAGTCAGTAGCAATGAACGAGGCAAACGTGGAGCTGCCGCATCCAACATTGATGCTCTAGGAGAAGGAGTAACTCCCAGGGTAAGCCAGTTCCTCTGCCAGCTTGCAGCTTGAGCCAGAGCACTTTGTTTCTCCAACTCCCTGACCTCACTTGTCCTTAAAAATAGGCAGTTAACAGTCAATTGATTTTCTAATTTCTTTATTTTCTATTTATTTTGTGGAACTGACGTCACGTCTCCCATCATGGGACTCTCTGTGAGGCTAAGTGACAGAAAAACAGCAGATGTTGATTGCCTCTATCTGATGGGACGTCATTGTGCCCATGCTGGGACAGCAGGTCCTCTGCCTGCAGCTCAGGCTTGGGGTGAAAGGCTTCAGCAGAGGCTGCTGGTCAACAGATCCTTCCAGGGAGGATTAATAATCTCACAGTATTTATGTGTTTCATAGAAACACATAAAGGTGTTAGCTGATGTGAAGGGAAAGGTGTAGCTGATGTGAAGAACAGACAAAGGAAGGGCATGTTCATCTGCCACTAGTGCTGATACGGGTTCTCCTGAGCTGAGTGGTCGGAGGATGCCTTGTGGGGGGTCCTGTCACTTGTTTGAATCCACTTCAGTAGAACTGGCCTGGTGGCAGTAGGTTATGGCTTTGTCACGATCTATTGGTGGGAATTCCAATGGTGCTGGCTGTACATGAGTTTTCAGCTTAGTTTTCTGGTGTCGTCCATCCACATACAGCTTCTCCAGCTTTGTGGGTGCCCACAGATTATTTTGCATATAGAAATTTCTCAGTTACTGTGCGGATACTCTTATTTTACTCAAAGATGGTAAAACAAATTAATCTTTCAAGAGTTGTGCATGATGGTTTCTGTTACAAAGGCACTATTTGCATTAGTTAAGAGACCAAAGTGTTTCTCCTAGTATAAATTCTTGAAAGAAGGTGAGCAGTTGCTTCCTGAAAGAAGACAATCAGCTATTTTTGTTATCCCCACTCTAGAAGAGTTTTCTGAACTGAGAGTTGATAAATGTGATAGTGGTTCATATATGCTTCTTTATTGCTGGTGTCATTTAGGAATAGTTTCCAGCACTTGCAAAATTTTGTGTCTCCTTGGGCATCATTGTAAGAATAGAATATATTTACAAATTATTAATGAATCAGAGCTGTGTCTCTTTATGAGTTGAGAAGGGAAGCATCTTTCTGAAGCTTCAATTCTTGAACTAGGAGCTACCCCCATAAAAAATGCAAAGGCTAAACTGGCTAAAAACTCAGTTTTCCTCATTTCCTCATCAGTCTCTGGATGACAAAGCTGTGGTAGCAAACCATGCTGTCTCATTGGACAACATTACAGGATTCTTCCAGGAATTATCAAAGGTTAGGCATCGGCTCCCTGCCAGAAACTTGGGTGTCATAATGCAAAGCTTAATATCCTCTTTACATCTCTTCTAGAAAAAGAACCTATCACTGGAAATTACCAGAAGAAAAGAAGTAGTAAAACTTCTGAAGGAAAATAGCATTTGCTGCTGTCTCACCTGAGCAGCTTCATCACTGCTTCACCGCTCAGCAGACAGGCGTTCTGTCGGAAAGGTGCCTGAATTTGGCTTCATTTTCTCTGGCCCTCGATGGGTTATTTATGACAGCAGGGGTTTATTCTGGAGCTGGGAGTTGTCTTGTCACTCTGATACTTGCCAGAGGGGCACTCAGTAATGCCCACAGGATGGCGCTTTCCCATTTTATCTGGTATTCGGTGATACCAGCCCCATCACAGATGCGAGCCCTCCTGGAGACAGGGTACCACCGCTCATAAAGGCTTCATTCCTACTTAGGAAATCAGTATGTCTCTGGTGGGTGGCATTTGTTTGTTTATTTTCAAAGGTACTTCTTCCCCTCTGATATTTGATAAATCACTTCGAGGTTCAGGTGGGCTCTTGGGAGGATTGATACAGTCCAGTCTCCATTTTCACAGGATTTCAGGACCTTTCTGAGAAATTCAGACAGATTACCTTCTTACTTTTTTTTTTTTTTTCATCTTAACAGCAGTCAGTGATGGAGCAAAAATGTGAATGATTTGCACGTCTCTGAAAGATAGACATGATTTTCTGTGTTGGGTATAGACCAGGCAACAGTGGGTTTTGCCATTAGAGGACTTGGCCGCCTCCTGTTCTCCAGCCCAAAAGCACCACTTGTACATTTCTTTGCAAACTGTGTTCCACCTCACAACTCATTTCTTTCTGGGGAACTGTGTGTAGTTACCAGGACTGGGTGAAGGAACAGTAGACTTTTGTCATCTCACCACCTTTGTATCCATGCTGGAACTTGTGGGTTCTGCCATCCCCAACTACTTCTCAGGGCCACAGAATGATAACACCGACATCACCAGGGCCTCCCTGGAAGCCCTAAGCAGTAAATCCATGCCTGCAACTGTGAAAATGATCACCATAGTGAAGAGCTGAGATCCTCTGTCATGGGACTGTGGTCTCTCCTTTCAGCATCAGTTGTCATTCTCAGTGTGGAGTTCTGTGTTGATGGTCATTGATAACACAAAAATTAGCTACGACATGCTTGTCCTTTGCAGCTTCTATCTCTGGAAAGCATCCTTTCTATTTTTCTGTACTTAAACATATTCTTTTGTGTCGGTCAATGCAAGTGAAGAGTGTCTAAAAGTCTCCTGCAACAGTTGTAGGCTTTGCCATAGGCAGGAAGAAAACCCAGTGACTTCAATAATGGCTTCTTTCAGACTGTTAAGCATAATAGTATTACACATACTTTCAATAAGACCTACTTTTTGTCTTGTTCAAAATTTGAAGCCTTGAGTTACTCCTTGACTGGCATCTTGCGGGGCGTGCTGAGGTTCTCATCCTCCAAAATGATCAGAGAGGGACATTTGGGTATCTGTTGGATAGAAAGCTGCAGAAAATGTGCTGTGGTCATTACTTTGCACCTCATTCTTGTGTCAAAGATGAGGCAGTAGATGACTCCAAGAAATTGCATGAACAATATAATAGATGTAAGGGTGTGGGGTTTTTTTAGGGAGAAAAATAATGTGCATAAACATATCAGAAATAATACCCATTTCTTATAGGTTCATAGGCTTTCCCAGTAAAGACCAAAAATTTAGCACTTTACTGTCCTTCTCATGGCAAGTTGGTTTTTTCTGCCATATTCTTCTTCACTAGTATTTTTTGCACTACTTATACTAGGTTTTGATTTCTGGACATGACAGTTTAAGTGTTGTTGGTAGAAGCCTTCTTCTGACCAACTGGTATAAAGACTGTTAAAAACCATGCAAGAAAATGCCTTTAAAAGGAAAAATGACAGTTAGACATTCTTGGTCTTGTGTAAAGACTGAAAACTTGGTGGTTTTGCGTGTAGGCTTCACATGAGTACAGGTTAAGATGAATTTAATTTCCAGTTTTTCGAAGTGTTTTCTTCAGGTTGACCCAAAGTGATCTTGATAATTGTTGCCTGCAAATGTCTTTGCCTGATTCAGCTGAGGTCCCTGGCAAGCAATTATCCTTATGACACAGTATGGAAACCTCCTGTGGCTGTCTTCTGGATTAGTTAACAAGGATACTTCTGGAAAACTTCTAGTATGTTTCAATAGTACTGGTTTAACTAGAGACGTTTGTACTGGGAAAATGTCAAAAACACTTCTTCCTGGTTTATGTCTTGCTTCTGAAAAGCAAGTTACTTCTGTATGCCAGAAAAGAAAGGTTATTTCTATGCTTTAATTGAGATAACCCTAGGTAACTAAATGCAGTCAGGAATAAATTATTTTTCTGCTAACATTGCTTTCAGACTTACATAAATAAACATCTCGATTTTATGGGCTGTGAAGGCAAGGCAATTTAGATAATGTATTTAGAGAATGTTTTCCTCCAATAGCTGTAAAGCTTGCGTTTATACTGGATGTGGCACCCATGTTGTGAGTAAATGCTTTTTGAGTATTTCAGAATATGTATTTTTGCACAAATAAGAAGATGAAAATTGCTCAGTGCTGTGGAAGGATAGAGGGTTAGTGGCTCTGTGTCTTTGGTTATATTCAGATATTTGTGCATTTCTATAGAGATTTGCAGAGTTAGGGCTACTTTTTTTGAATTCTTTGTGTAGTTTGCTGCTGAACAGCCAAAACTGTGACTTAGGAAAGTGGGTATCTTTTGTAGAAAGTAGTTTTGATAGAATCATGGAATGGTTTGGGTTGGAAGGGACCTTAAAGCCCCCCCAGTGCCACCCCCTGCCCTGGGCAGGGACACCTCCCACCACACCAGGCTGCTCCAAGCCCCCTCCAACCTGCCCTTGAACCCCTCCAGGGATGGGGCAGCCACAGCTTCTCTGGGCAACCTGGGCCAGGCTCTCACCACCCTCAGAGGGAACAATTTATCCCTAAATCTCCCCTTTTTCAGTTAAAAACCCTCCCCCTGGTCCCATGGCTCTCCTCCCTGATCCCTGCTCCCTCCCCATCTCTCCTGGAGCCCCTTGAGGGACTGGAAGGGACTCTGAGGTCTCCCCGGAGCCTTCTCTTCTCCAGGCTGAACCCCCCCAACTCTCTTAGCCCCCCCTCCCAGCAGAGGGGCTCCAGCCCTCCCAGCATCAGTTTTCCTTTACTTTAAGCGAAGTCAAATGTTTCCTTATTCTGTGTTGCGGAGGATTTTTTGAAGAGCAAGCAATTGGGATACCCCAGCCGTTGTGCTGATTTACAGCATTAATTAGATGTGTCAAATTAGAAAGGCACTGATTTATCTACCAGACCTGCTTAATTTATTCCTGATCTCTGTAACGTTATTCTGAAGGAAATTACACAGAACCCATATCTCTCTCCACCTTCAGCATCTGCCTTCTCCTGGAAAGGCCCCTGCAGTGGTTGGGGAAGGGTCTGCTCCATGGAGAAGGACTGTGGAGCCCCTGGTGAGGACACAGGAGTTTCTCCAGCAGCCTCCACTGCCAAGGCGGCTGAAGCAGAAAGTACTCTGCATGTGCCATTTCCTGGTTTAATGAAGAAGCATTGTCAGTGAAAAAGGTGCTAAAAGAAATGGTTCTGGAGAAAACCACTAAGCTGTAACAAATAACTTTGTTCAATGAGTAAAATCTAAGTGTCAAACCAGCTGAAATCTTAGCAAAAGCTGTAGCTGTATTGGAGTACTGGGCCAAAATAGGTAATTTTAAAGACAGTGAACTGATACTGATATTTCTGTACTTGTGATCTTGATCAAACTAGTAACAAATCCCTAACTCAGTAGTTGAAGTACCAAATATAGTAGTTTTAAACCTAGGTCTTCTACAAAGGAATTGCTCAACAATAGTAGATTACAAAGCCTTGAATTTAACAAAGCCAGATCAGACAAGGGAAAATAAAGTGATAAAATGTATTTGGACTTTTCAGAAAACCTGTTACACATCCTGTCATGAAGAGGTTGAGGCAAATACTTTTAAGGATGAAAAGAGGAATGCGAGTCGGAAAATGCAGCAGAGATTTATCCGCCCTTACTTATATCTGGAAACAGAGACTTTTTTCAGTCGTTGAAAGGCTGACAGCCTAAATCCCTGCGTGGACAGTCCGTTGTGTGTAGGTGAAATGTTGTGTCTATAAGGAGCACTGATCACCCCACAAGGATTTTGTGCAGTTACAGCAGCTGCTTTTCACAGAAGGGACCAGATGAGAGCTTTTAATTTGAGATATAACACGGAAGGATAATAACTCCTGGGGAGGGTGTGGAGGCCAGGATGAGGAGTAGCAAAACTGGGAAGGAGGCTCTGGTTTCTTTGTTCAAGAGTAAATTTATAATCTTGGTGGAGAAGTGATCCTTTGGTTTTATTTTCCATCTCAAAGCCAGGATATGGAGAGAGATGGGAGAAGGAGCGACTTGGGATCTCCTCTGATTCCTTTGTCACTGTCGGTAGTTGTTTGGTTTCCTTTGCTGCCAGACCGGGTTAGTGCTTTGGCTGAAAAAAGTGATTTGAACTGTACTTCTGAATACCAAAACTTTCAACATGTTAACCTGCTTGCATCCTTCATTATTATTTCTGCATCTATTCATTATATTTTAGGAAGGAAACATGGCAAGCTGTTGACAGCAATCAGTTTCATACTGAAAACAAGCATTTGCTTTTTGTGGCTTTCAAATAAAAGCAAAGAGCAGCAATTAGTGCAGGTGTCACCAAAAATATTCCCATTATTCTGCAGATGTAAGTGGTCAGTATTGCTGTTTGATTGTTAAGGGTTTTAGCTCCTTCAGCCATGTCCAAAAAGCTCAGGAAAGAGTCTGAGTTTTTTATGCTCTCAAGACTCTTGTTTAGCCATAGTGTATTTCCTGACAATATAAACTGGACTGTCACATTCAGAGCATACCAAAATACATAAAAAAGTGGGGGCATGTATATATGCGATTAATGCCAACTTAAAAAAATGTTTTTATTCTGCAGAAATAATCTTGAATTTGTGGTTCTTCATAATTGAGACATTTCAGATTAGCACGTATTTACTTTTGCCACTATCTGATGAAGAGCACACACGCAAAGTTCATTCAGGACTTTTTATCCAACTCAAAATCTTCAAAACAACAGCTGAGGCTTTTCACATCATTGACCCATCTTGTCTGTGGGAAACGTCTCTCCTCTGGCAAGTTCTAATGAAGTGGCCAGTCCCGTCTGAAGCACATACTTGGTTAATCAAAAAGCACATTATTAGTGCCTATAAAATGCTACTAATATTTTCTGCACATGTCCGATAATATTTAAAATCCCAGAGTGTTCTTTTATATTGCTACTGAAATGGATTCATATTGTACACCTGCCTTTAGGAAATTCATTCATAGAATGAATGAGGAGAAGTGAGCCGTGTAACTGTTTTTACTCACAAGTTCTTCAGATCTTCCTGACTTGCCATCAGCCAGAGCAGCAGCATACAAAGTGTTGTTTAGGACACAATTATCATAACTCTTAATGTAGATAACCAAAAACTTTCAATGAAATATAAAAATTACTTTTCATTTGATTTTATTGTTGTAACTTTGCATTATGGTCAGGTTCCATTAGTTGCATCGACAAGGAGTTGACAGCCACTTGGATATTCAGAATTTCCCAATTTCTTGCAACCAGATGTTTCCAAAGCACAAAGCTTTGACAAATGAAAACGATCTGAAGAAATCAGTTTGAGCCAGGAGTGGACAATTCTGCTTACGCAATATTGAAGATACTGTTATATTACTTCAAACTTTTTGATATTTTTTTTTTCTGCTTTTTGAAAGCAGGTAATATTTCATGCCATGCTGTGAACCCTTGGCTGTTGATGTTCTACAACGGGATGCTTTGATTTAATTTCCTCTATTGTATGCCAAGGAAAGCTGGTTTATTTCACCCGTCCCATTTCCTGATCCTGGTCTGTAGCACGTGGACCGTTGGTGCAGCCAGATCTCCAGCTCCCCTTGTCACTCCTTTTGTACCACTCCTCTTACATTTCCCTTTCCCTTCATCTGCCAAAGGAAATGGTGATGCTGATGCTTTTGTTTTATGCTGGGGAAAAAAAAGGAAAAAAAAAAAAAAGAAGAGCTTATCAGTGTGTTCTGGCAGAATATTGAAATGGAACAGCCAATCAACAGAGCTGTAACCTGTTGCTTAAATGACTCAGATAAGAATATTACTTCCATCTGTTTCATACACATTTCCAAAACATACTTTTAAGCATTGGAAAACGTTAGGGTTTGTTTTTTTTTCTTAGCTGTATTGCAAAAGATATTTTTTTTCCCTTTTTTTGGAAGGGGGAATGTGTTATAGGTGTAGATTTATTTCTTTTTTAAACTGCTGAATGTTTTCAGTTTTGGCATTCAACAAACTATATCGAATTTTAGGATATGTTTCTCCCTGCAGCAGAGAATTCCTTAGATCTCTTACTCACCATGAATTGCTGGCACAAAGTCATGCTAGTGTATGGTATATAAATTGTCTGACAGCAGCAAAGCCATTGATCTCTCCGGTTGGTTTAGATGATTAATTTTTAGAAATATTAAGAGCTTTGGAAGAGAGTATTGGTATTCATAGTGATAAAGTGATAGTTTTCAGTGACAAAAATCATAGTAATCTTCAGGATCTCAGGCTGGGGGAAGTTAAGGAGTTACCCTGAAACTTTATGACGTGGTTTGTAAGAAGACAGCACATGTGTTTTTACCGATTCTCGCCTTTTAGCCATAAATTGCCAGTCTGACGTCAACAGATTCACCCCTGGCTTTGGTAATACCTGGTGACCAGAACCAGATTCACCATCTTCTTGTTTTATAGAACATTTTACCAAACTGTGAAAAATGGCATGATGTGGGAATGGTGGTGATTTCAGCCGTCCTGTCAGTTTCAAAGCATCCTCGCTTTTCTTGCAGCCTGAGGTGGAACAGGGTCTGACCAGTGAACTCTTCGTACAGTAGAAGCATTGGATGAACAAAAGCTGGGATAGCTTTTTCCTTTCTTACTGGTGTGCAGCAACTCGCATGTACCTACCTGTCAGCCAGCTCACAGTCCTTATACAGGCTCAGCACTTGCTCAGCTGTAAAAAATACATTTTTCATCTAGTTGTTAAGCTGCTAAATCTGGAGAACAGAGTGATGTGTCTCTCCCGGTGAGAACAACAGAGGTGGAAATGCTCGCCTGACTTTTCATGTCAGTGAATGGCAAAGGGTTAGCAGTGAACACCTTCCTGCAACCAGAGCTTCCAGCTGCTCTACAAATTTTTTGGGGAAAATTCAATATTTTTTTTTCTTCTTTATCTGATGCAGAAATGTGAGTTTAAAAAAAAAAAAAAAATCAAAACGTTTAATTGCCCTCTCAACAATACTTTAGGCGTTGTGTCAGCTTGCATCGCAGAAGCTCTACATGGATACGAGCCACAGGCGTCAAAACCTAAACTTTTTTGATGCTAAGATGCACAGACTTTTTGTGTTGTTTCTTGTGTGGCCCATACTATGACAGTGGCACAAGTCCGGGGCAAGTGCAAGTCCCCTCCACAGCTGCCCTCAGTCTTCGGTGTCTCCAGAACAGCAGATGTCTCAGTAAACGTCTAAACCCCAGAGATTTTGTAAAAGTGAGCTGACTTATTATTTCACCTTGTTAGACTGACAGCTTAGCTCTGTAAGTGTTCCCAATACACACTCATATAGTAATACTGTCTCTGATTTTTGGTCTTAAAACCCAATACTGAGGGTCTTCTAGTTAGAAGTTACCCATTCAGCTGTTCATTGGTGGCTGTTCTAATAGAGCATCCAGTGTCCATCATGGGCTTGTGTACCCTCTAATCTGAAAGGGCTCAGCTGATCTACAGCTAGTAAATAACCCAGCTGAATGGTTGTTGGGCTAAATTGGAACCAAACTGAAAAGCCATTTTGTTTCTGCTTCCTGGCCTTGTTGGAAATAGTCTTATTTCAGATGAGTTTGCAGAATATGGACATAGTTCTTGGAAACACAGATGTACAAAGGAGGAATGCCACTGGTAGGGACCATCAGAAGTGTGGCCAGTGTGAGCTCCGTGTTCAGGCTGGCTGGAGGAAAGGATGGATTTTCTGGGCCTGTCTGAGCATCCCTCGAGATGCCGTGGATCAGAAGTGCCACAGGGTGCGACGGATGGGTATGGTTATCAGCACCTCAGCCCTGACCTGTGCCCGTGGCCTGTTCTCAACACCATCTGCGTTCTTTAACCCCTCTGTCGAAATGCACTGTGTGCAAGGCCCCAACGTTTGTGACGAATAATAAATTTCCCTGAAAGCAGATTAATTTCAATTTTATGGGAAATTGTGGCGACCGAGAATTTAATCATAGATGAGCTAAAAAGAATATTTTAATGTCAAATAATGACAGACCACTGCTAAAAATTAATTCAACGGGGTCAATTCAGGCATTGCCTTCACAGGGGTGATTTTGCCTACGTGAAAATATGGTGAATTGCCTTTCAAGTCTTTGTCTAAAATCTCAACATTTTTGTTATCTTTAAAAATAATTTCAAGACCTTCTATACATTTTAGGCACTAAAGATGAAGGCATGCCCTTGCTTTGTCAGACCTGGTGTCATCATCCTGCAGCAGTCAGTAAAAACAGCCTCGTGGCTCACAACTTCCAGTTCTGATGGTTTGGGGTTTTTTTCCTACCTACAGATAACTTGTTTTCTTGACATTACTAGTTTGAATCTAGTAGTTGACAAAACTTGGTTTTGAAACTATTCCAAGGTTAGGGCAATTGTAGGCTTTCTCAAATGCTTTCAAGTTTCTCATCTCAACATTTCTGACTTTAGATCATTGCTACAAAAGTGATCCTTTGTTTTTCACTAGTTGCCTTTTCAAATTGTTAATTAAAAAAAGATGGTTGAAAAATGATTTATTGCATTTATTATGGCAACCTCCAGCTTTAATTGCGTACTTCAAATGCATCTGTTCTGATGCAGACCTGTTTAGGAATAGTTAATATCTATTGGCTTTTATTTAATTTGTGAAACTGTTTATGTCCTGTAGGCTTGTTACATTGCTCACCTAATTGTTTCTAGCCTCCTTGATCAGAAAAACTCATTAATGTAAATATTAAAAGAAGTTCCATTGCAATAAAGAAGGAAGGAAAAACACTGAAAAGGAGAAGAGAAAGGGAAAAGAAGGGAGCACCAAGGAATTTTAATGTAGAGCTTGTGCTGAACCTCAGAGGGGGATGCCATGAGGCAAAATCAAGGAGGAGGTTATGAAAGCGGGGAGACATCATGCTTCTTTGGTGTCTGCAAGCTCTTCTATAAGGGCAAGAAATGGGAAGGAAAGTTTATTATTCCATTTAGAGAAAAGTTTCATCTTCCACCAGACCCTGGTGAATGCTGGGTTCAAGGGTGAGGCTGAGGATCAGGCCAGTATGCAATTTTTTCCTTATTTCGGGCTGGACTGAGAATTCCAGGGGTGGGGTGGAAATTCATTGTTGTCAATCTTGAATCCTTCTGTGGCCAGTGCATTAAAAAAAAAAAAGTTAAAAAAAGAGATGGTGAGTGGGCCTCTAGTCATTTAAAAGAAGGTGGTGGGTGACTTCTGCAAGAGTCTTGGGAAGGCAGTGATAGTTTCAGGTGTGCCTCAGCAGTTACTTTAGAAGGTAAATGTTGAGGGATTCTAGCAACAACACCCTCCACCAAACCAGAGCTCATCTCACCATTTTCTCTGAAATGCACCAGTTTTGAGTAGTTTTGTTGCCCTGGGAGTGGTGAGTGTGTCAGTGTGTGGTTTGGCCAGCACTGTACATGTCGCAGCAAAGGTTGATGTTCTGGGGCTCAGATTTGTGACTCATCTGTAAAAAGAATAAATCATATATTAGAATGCCTTTATTTTTTGTCATGCTTCATGCTCTAGAGTTATTACCTTAATAAGGAATAAGGAGAAACAACCTTAATACCTTAATAAGGAATAAGGAGAGGTTTCTTGCTGAAGTGCACTTGGTCTCTGAGATGTTTATGTCACGTTGCCTTTTTTTTGTTTGTTTTTCTTGCAGAGGACCCATAATCACATAATAAAATATTAATAGCACTGGTCTTAAAAGATTTAGCTCCAAGCATGAGAATATGTAACCATGGTGGTCAGTGTGTATAATATATGAAGCTCCTGTACGTACTGTGAATGTATAATAGATATAGTTGTTCTAGTCTTAAAATTACATGTGGTGTTCCAAGCGCGCACTGTAATTAGATGTTGCTTACAGAGAGATGTGTTAAAAACGGTTTTGCAAAACCTATGCATACTAAGAAATTCGATTTCTCTCCTTTGTCATTTGGAACAGAAATGTCGTTAGTATTCATGCAGTTCTTTGCAATCTGATGTACTTTATTTTTTTTAAATTTTTTATGATACAGTTTGTACAGATAACTGCTCTAAGAATCTTATCTTTGCCCTGGCATATAGGCAAGCTAAGAAGTGTATTACAAGTGAAGAGCTGCAGCTGCGTTTAATGCTGTTATGATTTTTTTCCCTCCGGTTTCCCCCATAACTCTGGAAAAAACCACGAATCTTGCAAAGTGCTGCAGTAGCTGACAAAATCGTATTCGTGTGTGTTTATTCAACGCCAAGATTATCACTGTCGATTAAATACAAGGTTTGAGGGTACTGGTAATGGCTTGTCCAAATAGTACTGTTAAGATCCAGATGTGGTTTTTCTTACTTATTCTGCTCTAGTGGGCCAGGAATATCTGTAAACATAATTAAAAATGGAGGTTGCCATAACAAAAGCCGGTATCAAAGAATTTTTCTACCATCTTTTTTGTGGGGTTTTTGGTTTGGTTTTTTTTTTTCAAAAGCATGCTCCAGGAATTGTCATATGGATGACAGGAGCAGGTTGGTGTTGGGGTATTAGCTCTGAGGCAGGGGAATGGGATACAGCCTTGTCTTCCTTCAACAGGATAGCGATACCAAATTAAAATACACTTTCCATGAAACTTCTAATAACATTAGTTACTGCTTTTTTTTTTTTTCCCCTCCAGAGAAAAAATTTGGTTGAAACAAGTAATGCAGATTTTCCTTCTGGGGACCCCAGAATGTACCAGTTGGACGTTACCCTAAGGAGAGGGCAGAATTTAGCAGCACGGGACCGTGGAGGTAAGCATGCTGGGGAACACTGTCTCAATGTTTGGGAAGATACTTGTCCATTGGGTAAAGTTATTGAGGGTTTTGAGGCCACAATTAAGGTTTGAATGGCAAGCATGCTAGTAAAACTCTGCTTAAAACTAATTAGGGGTTTTTCTGCTCAAAAGCACACAGTAAAAGGAGCTAGAGCCAGATAAAACCACACAGGAGAGGAAATAAGATTTAGCTAATATTGACTTAATTCTTCTGCTAGCTATTTTCCTCCTCTTTTTAAATGTTTCAAACTAAGAAAGGTGAGATACATTTACTTCAACCGTGCAGATTTGTGTTGTCTTGCATTTTGTTCCTTGACTGCTTATCTGATAAATACTGGAGCTGCCCTTAAGGACAAAACCAGTAAATCCTCTATTGGATGTGTCGAGGCTCTACCCCTTGGGCAATCTGCTGACCACATACTGGCATTTTAGTCTGCTCTGAGACAGGTACTATTGATATTCTATCAAGCTTTGCCTAACGTTCATTCAAAATAGATAATCAAATATTTTTCTCCCATGAGATAGAGAGACTTGCCCGGTTTCTGAGTGATGGGTTGTAACTCAGTCATGTCCGTCATTCATATTATTTACAAAAGAACAAAGCCGTGAATGTAGATGTGATTGTTTGTATGCAAGAAAAGAAGGTAGTTGTTGGGCTCTGTTTTCACAGAGTTGTCTCGTAGCTTGGAAACTTACCAAAAAACCCAGATGCCTGGGTTACTTTCTGCTCCCTTTTTGAAGTTTTTTCCTGTCCCTGAAAAAGCTCAGCCCTACCATCTTGAGGGACCAAGGGGGTGTTTTACTGGGCCACTGGAAGTGTGGCCACTGCAGCAATATGCCCTTGTGGCCAAGAAGGCCAGTGATCTCCTGGAGTGCGTTAAAAAGAGCATGGCCAGCAGATCCAGGTGGGTCGTCCTCTCCCTCTCCTCTGCTCTGCCCTGGGGAGGCCCCATCTGGAGCACTGGGTCCGGTTCTGGGCTCCCCAATTCAAGGTCAGGGAACTGCTGGAGAGAGTTCAGCGGAGACTACGATTATGATGAGGGACTGGAGCATCTCTCTGCTGAGGAAAGGCTGAGGGACTTGGGACTTTTAGTCTGGAGAAGAGCAGACCGAGAGGGGACCTCACCAATGCTGAGCAATAGCTAAAGGGTGGGTGGCAAGAGGATGGGGCCAGACTCTTCTCAGTGGTGCCCGGGGACAGGACAAGGGACAATGGGCACAAACTGGAACATGGGAAATTCCATCTCAACATGAGGAGGAACTTCTTTCCTGTGAGGGTGGCAGAGCCCTGGAAGAGGCTGCCCAGGGAGTTGGTGGAGTCTCCTTCTCTGGAGATATTCAGACCCCACCTGGGCAAGTTCCTGTGCAACCTGCTCTAGGTGGACCTCGTTTGGCAGGGGATTAGACTTGACAGTCTCCAGAGTTCCCTTCCAACTCCACATCATTCTCTGATTTTGTGATTCTGTGTCAGGAAGGAGAATGTACATTGCATCTTAGTGAAATGCACAAGATCCTTCAGATGAGTTTCCAGGACTGAGCCTTTGTTTCTTAAGGGGAAAATTCATAAACAGCACTTTTTCAGGGACCCCAGGGTAGGACCCATCCACTCATGATTGAACATCCTCTCTGTTATCCACTGTGTTTCTGCTTGTTTTCCCTTTGTCTTGGAGCTAATCAGAGTGAGATTTTAGGAGCACCAGCAGAACTTGAATCAAGGAAACTTCACAGGCATTAGGCAGGCACTTAGTGGATTTCAGTGGCTTCTGAATGGAAAGCGCACAGAAGGGGGCTTGACTGAATCCTCCATCAGTTTTGTCTGAGTCCTCTCTTGAGTGTAATACTACCTCTTTTTAAATTATTTTTTAAAGTATTTTGTGGTGTTCCCAGTGGTGTTTCACTAAGAACCTGGGCATGTCAAACTCAGTTCTTACTGGGGGTTTATGTGGGGTGCAAGAGGAGATTCAGTGAGTTCATGGCAAAAAAAGTCCATGAAAGGATTGAAATGCACAGAAAACACAGCTGACTCTGAAGGTCTTTGGTCCAAGTTCTTGATGCCTAGAGGGACATTGGAGGGAAATAACATGTGAGTCCTCCTGTTTCTCTGAGGGCATCTGCTTGTAGCCCTGATGAAGTGGAGCACTGAGCTCCCAGGAATCACAGAATCATAGAATTGTCTAGGTTGGAAGGGACTTTTCAGATCGTCTAGTCCAACCATCAACCGAACTCTGATCAAAACCATCACTAAACCATGTCTCTAACCACTATGGCAACCTGTCCTTTAAATACCTCCAGGGATGGTGCCGCAACCAGTGCCCTGGGCAGCCCATTCCAAGACTTAAGAACCCTTTCTGTGTAAACATTTTTCCTAATCTCCAATCTGAACCTCCCCTGGCACAGCTTGAGGCTGTTTCCTCTTGTCCCATCGCCTGTTGCTTGGGAGCAGAGACCAATCCCTACTTCTCTACACCCTCCTTTCAGGGATTTGGAGAGAGCAAGAAGGTCTCCCCTCAGCCTCCTTCTCTCCAGGCTGAACACCCCCAGCTCCCTCAGCCTCTCCTCACCAGACTTGTTCTCCAGACCCCTCACCAGCTCCATTGCTCTTCTCTGGACATGCTCCAGCATCTCAAGGTCTTATACCTGTGGTCTAAGCCAGAAGGTGGTTGTGAGACAGTCCATGGGAGGCACCATCTAAGGATATACATCCAAATGCTAAGTGGCACTGCTAAGACAGATGTGTTAGATATTAAAATCAGAGCCTCGAGGATTTAGCCCAGGACTGTCTCAAAGGAGTCGTACCCTGTAGGTCTTAACAGCGCATAACACCCCAGTCCTCCAAAACCTTTTCCAGATCCTCTGCTTAAAGCCTGACAATTGAATTTTCTCCAAGTACTGTCAATTTTGCTCTAGAAGAATACTTGAATTACATGGCAGTGAAGAGTTTCGTTTTAATTTTAGCTTTTTGTTCTTTGATTTTTTTTAAACTGCAGTTTCACATATCTTTTTAGAAACCTGCTGCTGAACATATTGCAGTCTTGGAATTCAAAGTTGAATTCTCATGTTGTGAATGTTCTGCACACTTTGTCTTCCCCAAATTTATAAAAAGAGACACCACAACATTCTCAGAAGGAAAGGGGAAAGATGGAAGCTATATTTATGTGGCTAGCAATGCCAGCATTAATCACGCTGTTGGTTGATAAATAAGCGCTGATAGTCACAACAAAAGGGGAACAGAACATTCTTCATGACAGGACCAACATCTTGCTGTTTTCTTCTCAAATGGTTGAAAATAATCCTTCGTTATAACAGGCAATGCTTGTGCTCTGGTGTGTGCAGTATGGCAGAAGGAAATACACCTATTCATTTTAACTCTTCATCTTCACAAGAAAATCCCGTCTTTTGTCTGACCCAGCTTCCCTTGAGCTGTGGAACCATAACTTCATCCCAGCCCTGTGATGAGACAGTTTATGGTTTTTCTTCTGGCAGAATCCTGTGGTGACCACAAATGTGGTTTACAACATATGTCCACCCTAAAGCAGACCGTATTAGACTTAGATTTAAAAATTTTTTTCCTGCAACTTCCCATAATATTAGGAAAAACTCTGTAATGTTTGATCTCATAAGTTGGTAATATTAACAAGTTAACCTGATTACCTACATCTTTATGTTTTCCATTTTAGTTTTGATTTCTCATTTCTTTTTGTCATATGCAGTCTTAACATAATATCATGTATTTTCTGGAGTCAAAAGTTTTAGGTTAAAAAAACCCTGTAATTTGTTGCTGCTCTCTTTGACTTCTTGCATGTGGAGTTAATGTGGCTACTTCGTGTTGGTAATATGCCTTTATAGATGTTTTGCAATACCTTAAATATTGCTTTTAGACAAATGTACAAAAATCCCCTGTGATTGATGAATTTTTGCTTTAAAGACTCATTTTGAGATAGAAACTGAAATGTTATAGCAGAATTGGTGAAAGAGGGAATTAAAATCTTAGTCATTGGTTTTCTGTGATTCATTTCCATCAAAAGAAAGATATCAAAATCTGTGTTTTAAATATGGTTTTCCTCACAGTGTTTTGTTACTTCACTGGGGCCTGGAATCCACTCTTTTTCGTGCTTTTTGAGAAATGTACGTGCTGGTTTGCTGCTCCACTTTAGGCAAAGTTGGGAAATAAGTAGCATGGGTTAATCCCGAGGACTTTGTGTCATGTCAAAAAGCAGACTAGATACATGATGCATTTGATCTCTTCTGGCTTTGGATTTTTTTTATTAGTGGCTTTGGGTTTTTTTACAAATTGCATGAAGATTAACCCAATCTTGCAAGATGGTGCAAGGAAGAAACTTTTTCGAGCAAAAGTGAAGAGTTCATTGGCTTTGTTCATGATGATCAGAAGCAGCGTATTTTCTGTGTGAAATCTTGCAGGAAGATGGCTGAAAGCAGACGTTTGTCGTCGTCTACAGCCTTGACCTCTAAGTGGATAATGTTGCAGGATCTGTGTGTCTCTCTCTGCAGGGGACACCATGCAGTCATGCTTCCTAAGATTAGAGAGTATGTATGTCTGTGTAGAAACAGCCCTTCAGAGTCTGACACTGCTGCTGAAACCTGCACCCAAAATGGCCAGAAGTAACCAGAAATAGCAATGTACTTAGTGCCCTCGTGCAGTGCAGGGGCTGCATTTAAATTTGATAAATTTACTGTTTCTGGTATGAAATATTTACACCCATAAGGAGCTAGCTGCATAAACTGAGAATAATTGGGAGAGACGTCTGTCAAACCCAGGAGAATCTGAAGGTCTGAGATAATGCAAGAACATACTCATAGACTTTGCGTTTTGTCAGGTGAATGGCTGAAAACATCTGCATTTTCAGGGTCTAGAGGAAGAGTAAGTGCCAGTGGGATAGCAAGTAAAGTGAGATGATTAAGTAACCCTTTAAGATATGCCTAATTTTGTGCAATGGCACAATATTGAAAGTAAACCTATGTATAAGGCAATGCATTTAAAATTATTGAAAAGACTTTTCATTTATGTTATAACATGTTACAACACGTTATTTATGTGTGAACCATGGGCTTTGCTGATGTAGGATGCTGAAATTCAGTCCTTAACTTGATTAAAATACAGCGTATACAGTGTAGATTCGCAGATTGAGAAACTGTTTCTTCATCCTTATGATTGAGGTAGACCAGAATTATGGAGTAAATTTTGCTTATTGTGAAACATTGCTAAATCTGTCAAACAGTTGAGACTGGTAGGAACATTCCCCTTCTCTGTTTCCTGAAAAGGTAAGATTGAGAGGATTATTGGCATAAATCAGTAGTTCTCACACCATCTTCCAAATGTGGCAAATAATCACAGGGTGATAACCAAAGGGAAACGCTATTCATGCTGTAGTAGGTAGCCAGATGCCAAATTATTTTGAAAAGGCCTTTTGGATCATTATTTTCATGCCATTAATTGCAAGCATTCATCAAAGTGGCTCTCAAATTATATTTTTATTTTAATCTTAATTAATATGAATTTGAATGCTTTTTAATACAGAGGAAATCAGATATCATTAGGTTTTTTGGATGCAAATCAAAGTGTTTATATTTAGTTCCAATCAGAATTTGAACATTCAGCAAGAATGTTTTCTTATATGAAGGTGTTTCAGAAACTTGGGTGTTCTATCTGAGTCAAAAATACACTTAATAATTTTTAAGAACTTCTGGGGCTGTGCAGGTCTGGAAGAATGAATTTTTAAATGCTCAGTTTCCTTGTTTTGGAGGTAGTGAGGATGAGGTGCTGAAACAAGAAATGGCAGCTTGGCGTGCTTGCTACCCTGGGATTCATGGAAATATATGCACATAAGTGTGCCAGCATTCACAGTGTGTAAAAACATTTGGAGGATGTTTTATTTAAAGGTATGCCCCATTAGGTAGGCAGTGCGTTTTGTCTGTATTTGAGTAAAGATGCCTAAGGTTTGGGAGTTTTATCTTTTTTTTTTTTTTTTTTTTTTTTTTTGTGCAAAGAGGTTAGCTTTGGTTGAAGAGAATTATGGATTTAATTCTAATTGCCAAAAGGTGCAGATCAGCGTTGCCCTGTGTGAAATGTAGGATGGGAAAAATACTTTTCTGTTTCCTTTCTGCTCTGCCTGAGCCTTGCTGCGACGGACATGGGGGTGGCAGCCGAGGAAGAAGAGCTCCCTCTTCCCCTTCCAGACTGGCCTCCTGACACTTGGCAGCTCTGGCTGCCACCAAGAAGGTGGCCAGATCTCACCCAGGGTCCTGGCGGCAGTGACTCGTACCTGATGGTGTTGGGGAACAGGTCTCATTGCAATGCAGAAAAGGGAGGAGGACAGAGCAGAGAGGGGTAGTGAGAAATGGGGTTGCCCACTCTTCTACTGTTCTACAGCAGCTTTGTCCCACTGAGCGAGTTCCTTTGCAGAAGGTGCCAAAGTCCACTGGAGGATGGGCTCAATCTGTTGCTTTGGTTCCTTCTGCTCTTTGTTTGATCTCACTGCCAGGTCCCTCACCATGCCTGCACCTCTCCATAGAATCATAGAACCGTTTTGGTCGGAAGGGACCTTTCAGATCATTAGTCCAACCATTAACCCAGCACAGCCCAAACCACCACTACCCCATGTCCCAGCACCACCTCTGCCCAGTATTTAAATCGTTCCAGGGATGATGACTCCACCACTGCCCTGAGCAGCCTCTTCCAAGGCTTGACAACCCTTTCCATGAGGAAATTGTTCCTAATATCCAATCTAATCCATCCAGGAAACAGCTGACACTAGGTCTGCATGCAGCAGTTTTTGTCCACTGTGTCTTTCTGTTTCTGTCATAGCCAGGAATTCCTACTCACTCTAGGAAGTCCTCACTTGGTGGTGGTACCCAACTGTCCCCTTGAAACCTTCAGAGAGAACAGCTTCTCCCCTTTGCGTGGGGAGCTGAAAAAAAGTCAGTCCGTCATTTGCACCCCATGGAAATGATCTCCTATTCTCCCTTATAATTTGGCAAGCATCTAGCCTGTTGTGTTTCTCTTAACACACTCTGGCCTTTGGGTTTTTTTCCTCACTTCTCCATCCCAAGAGGAAGGACGCACCTGAGGAGACTGCATGGCAGCCTTAGGAGTGGGTGGGCGAATGCCCTTTCCTAAGCCTTTAAGGGACAGTCTGTTCCCGTGGGAAGATGGGCTTTCTCAGGGAAATTGTGGGATTATTAAATAATGTGAGAACACGCTTTAGCAACCTTCCTTGGCAATTTTACAGTGAGAATTTCTACAAAAGTTCCAAAATAAACTCGGTCGTGATGCCTCTGGAGACAGCAACGGTTGCTGTGAGTTTCCCCGTGGCACGTTCTGGCAGAAGCTGCCTGCGAGCCCTGGCTCTGTGCCCCCCGCAGCAGAAACTGGCATTTTACAAACACCGCTCTCAGTAGGATCATGAACTTCACCAGCTTCCTCGCAATCCTAACATACAGGCATCCATAATAAAATACAGGTTTTTTGGAGCTGCAGAGTACTTTCTACCAGAACCTGCATGGTGGTGGCTGCCCCATGCCTGGAGGGGTTCAAGGGCAGGTTGGAGGGGGCTTGGAGCAGCCTGGTGTGGTGGGAGGTGTCCCTGCCCAGGGCAGGGGGTGGCACTGGGGGGGCTTGAAGGTCCCTTCCAACCCAAACCATTCTATGATTCTGTGATTCTACATCTGTGGGCAGTGGCCTATTTAATTTCAAGAAAAACATAATTTAAAAAGTCAACAATACTAATTCCGCAAACAAAGATTTATTTATGAGAATTATGGAACATAATGCAGAAATGTTTATTGATGTGACTGAGTGAACATAGAATAAAATACAATTATGAAATGTAAAAATGACTTTCTAGTTTTTTCAAACATTTTTTGGACTGGTTGCTTTTAGGCACTCAAAATTGAAACTGTCGGTTCGCAGTACTCTTGGAAAATTGATACGCAGCAAGGTTGGCAGTTGTAAGGAGATGGTCTGTGGGCGAAATAGGTTAATTGTGGGCTCAGAAATCACAAGCCATGTTAAACAGCAGGCTTCCTGAGCGTTTTAGGCACACCACAGATTTTATGATTACTTAATTTATTTCTGACCTTTTGAAGCTGGTGGTGAAATCTCCATCAGTTTGAGTGGGCTAGAGGTTCTTCTCCTGTACCAGTTGCATGTGTAAAATAGAATGAAGAGTATATTAGAATCCTATAAAAATGCGGTAGAAAGTAAACAATAAAATAATCCTTACTTTCTTGGGAGAAATGATGTCAATAGGTTTCTCACTTTTTCTGGAAAAGACCGTTGGAGTCGTTGAGTTTTACAGTTAAAGCAGAAACTATAGAGAAACTCTCTGGGAAGAACTCATAAATGGCTGTTCAGAGATGATCTTTGGGGCATATTTTTGTATTTTGATTACAGATCAATTTAGAAGAACAAGAGGGAGTTCTAGTGAAACCTGAAGTACTTGTGCACAGTGTAACATAAACTGTCAGTAAGAAATGATGTGGCATACCTAGAGATGGTATAACTTCCAAGTATGATGTAACTTGAAATTTGGAGAAGTCCAGCCCTCTGAAAACGTTTTCTCCAGGGTATGAAGTCAGGCATTTTTTTCCATGTCTTAAGGCGTCGTTGGTCTTGTGTGACCATTCAGGAGATTCATGCAGTACAAGAAATAATAAAATTGATGTTCACATTTGTTTTTAAAACTTTTCTGACAATGTACCATTAGATGACATGCTGTGATCACATTGTTGCCTTGTTAATGAGTCTTGTTAATTAGTGGTAGAGGATGCTTTTGGATCCGCACATCAATACAGAAAAATTAAGAGCAGTTTTTAGAACAGAGTCTCTGGTCTTAGCTGATAACTTAGTGAATGCTCTTGTAATTATAGGCAGAAAATGGGAATTTTTGGAATTATTTATTGCAGAAGGATGAATGAGACAAGTATCATGGGCACAATCCATCCCCAATTGATCTTGATCTAAACATGCACGAAGGACACAGGCAGATGAGGAAGGGTAAGGAACATCGTTTCACCCTGGAAGAGCCCAAGTTTTCATGGTGGTAGCACCACGTGGAGGCTTTGGCGGGACCTACGAGAGATCAAGAGGACAGAAGAGCTGGGTTTAAGTGAGGGCAATCTCTTACAGACGAGCCCAAACTCCTGCTGAAGGCCAAAAAGTTTCCTGCTGATGCAGTAGAGGCAACAGAAGATACCTACGGGACCCAAGGAGGGTTTTCCTGTTGTGTTGCCATTACTCCAGTCCCTTGGGGCTTATTGAGGTGGGAGTCACACTTATTGCTGGCTGATTGACCAATAAAAGCACCCGTGGTGTGGCTTTCTACTTGCTCATGTTCTTCCTTGTAAATTGTCATCTTTGGGAACTTTTCAGTCCCAAACTACAAATCTCTCGATGTGGCTGTGTTTTTATTAGTTCCAAAAAGTGTAGCAATAATCAAAATTTGTTTGCAGCAAGACTAACAAAAGGTTCCAGTTAAAACACTAGGTGTCTTTTTTTTTTTTTTTCTGGTCATAGCTTTTTTACCATCACAGATTTCTAAGTGATGGTAAAAAAACCCATTGCTTTATTTCTATATGATGTGGTTTTTTAACTAGCTTAATACCAGTACCGAGGATACTGCTTTCTTCTTTATCTCTTCCATGATAAATGCACCAGGGAATTGCTTATTCAGCAAATACTGTTATTTAATAAGGAATCTCAAATTATTCCCCTTTCCTTCAGTTTCACTGCCATGATTTTTATTCTTCAAGCATTGTAGGAACGTCTTTATCATTAACTTTAATTTCACATGGCAATGTATTGTGTTGTTAAATGGATTTTTCCTTTGCTAGACATGTGGGGCATTAGTGCTAACACTGCAGATTACAAAATGTACGTGTTGATGGCTTGTGTTCGCAGAGGCTGAGCTTTCGTTCCTCTTTAATAGCTTTTCTTCTCAAAGAAGATACAAATATTCATAGAAGGGGAAAAAGCATGTGTGTTCCTGGGTACATCTCTGGGTCTCTGTGTGAACGTAGATGTTCACTGAGTAACTATTTACAACTCATAAACATCTCACTGAAGCTTTAAATCATCTTGTTCCTGTAGCTATAAAGTAATGGAGATAAAGCAAGAGGACTTTGGCAGCACTAAAATAAGATAGAAAAAGGAGTTTCAGGAGGTTGTCAAGTCACCCATAGGCTGTAATGCATTGATGCACAGTATGTTGTATGGTTTACATACTGTGCTGCTATGGGAAATTATAGAATCATAGAACGGTTTGGGTGAGAAGGGACCTTAAAGCCCCCCCAGAGCCACCCCCTGCCCTGGGCAGGGACACCTCCCACCACACCAGGCTGCTCCAAGCCCCCTCCAACCTGCCCTTGAACCCCTCCAGGGATGGGGCAGCCACAGCTTCTCGGGGCAACCTGGGCCAGGCTCTCACCACCCTCACACCAAACAAGTTCTTCCCCACAGCTCAGCTCCATCTCCCCTCTTTCAGGGTCAAACCCTTCCCCCTCCTCCTGTGGCTCCCCTCCCTGATCCAGAGTCCCTCCCCATCTCTCCTGGGGCCCCTTGAGGGACTGGAAGGGGCTCTGAGGTCTCCCCGGAGCCTTCTCTTCTGCAGGCTGAACACCCCCAGCTCTCTCAGCCTGTCAAAATGCAGGTAACCTGTCTCAAAAGTTGAGTGATTTTCCCGAGTAGGCTGTTGCATTGGGAATTCACCCTGAGATTGAAGAGATTTTCCTCTTACCAGGTGACCTGTTTTCCAGGGTTGACAAAGTAGCAATTCAGTGGTCTCTGCTGCTCCAGTATCCCAAATGCTCATGAAGCCTTTACCTGGTCCTGCAGGTGAATTGACAGAGCATCACAGGGGCAGCTTGGCTTGGGACTTCCAGACCACGGTCCTCTGATGGTTCAGATGGAGGAACCTGGTCCGTAATCCAAGGTCATTGAAAGGCACCAAACAGCTCTGCGTCTGCTTGTTAAGAGAATAGAAAGTCCTGCTTTATTAGCATAATTCTACAGTGTCCATTTTTTTCACACACTGTATGCAAATATGGAAATACCAACATGAAGGTTTTCTAGCTAGTATATTAAATTACTATTTTAAGGCAAGACACATAGTATGTATTTGTGAATGTTTCTTCACAGTGTAGGTTTTCTTTCATGTGACCTTAACTGGCATTGCATATCCAATAAGAATCAGTTTCCACCAAGGTATTAAATATACATTTTGCCTTTTTTTGTTGTGCCAAACATATGCAGGCTGCTAACACTTCTGGTTTTGCTTTACCTAGTTTGCTTTTTTTTTTTTTTTTTTTTCCACATTTTAAGATTAAGCTTTTATTTCAGTTGCATTTAACTTGTAGTAAATGATTATCCCTGGGGAATGGGGGAAAACTTGCACATTTTACTGGAGAGAAAGATCATTGACTACATTGTTACAAGGGAAACTCACATGTTTGTAAATTGCAAGTATATATCAAAAAGATTATTTCTATAAAACTGGAAGGTATAATGTGTAAGACCAACAGTGAGCTGTGCTTTTTTTGGACAGAGCAAATCAGAGCCCTCTGTCCCAGAAGAGGCGAAACCTTTGATTTTGCAAAAGCTGGATGTCTTGAGAAAATAAAGGTCACGCTTTAAACAATTTCAGGAAGATTTTAAACAATTTCAGGAAGATTATAATTTCAGTCCTGAAGTTTTAGGGGAAGAGCAAACTGTTACCTTTGATTAAGGGATGTAATTCTGTTTATATTAAAGTATATTAACTAGAATAATTACTTGAGCTGCAAGGAAAATATTTCCTGTTTAAATTAATCTGACATCAGCCATGCTTAAAGTGGAATATAATTTTTTTCTTGAAATTAGGCTGACCATTGCACAATTTGTTTTTTGTCTATTCTGTCCTGTGCCAGTACGTTTTCTTCATTCTCCCTACTTTGCAAACATAGTTAGTATTTGCTTTAATTAGTATTTATTAAACTAAGTAAAGATACTTACAAAGGGCAACATTGCAATGTAGTACCAAAGCTGCTATTTTTTTTTGTGCAGGAATTAGTCTTCGAAAAGAAAGGAAAAGCTGTGATTGTTGTAACTGATATTTTTTTAATGGGCAGTGAATAATTAAAATTCTCTACTCCCTGTTGACTTTTGAGTAGAAGAACTCTGCATCCTGCAGCGTCCGTGTGATCACTGTGGATTTGTAATTGGCATCTCCATTTGTAGGATATTAGTTTTCCCAAAGTGCTTTGTATAATTTAATATAATTGGTGTCTTTTTTAGGTGAACTGGGTGGGTAATTCTTTGCTAGGTGGAAAGAAAGACAGAAAGTAGTAGTATGTATGGAAAAGCTGTAGTTTTTGGTGGTGTTGTGGTGCTTAAGGGGTTACTGACGACCAATGAGGAGATTGGCTCGGCAGCTCTTGTACAAGACAAATAATTACTATTTCTATTTGTGAAATTAATATAAAATAATTTGTATTGAGTATCTTCCCTACTTTTCAGAATAACTGATGGGGCAGAGCAGACATGATTCTCGACATTTCTTTTTCTGAGATGCTTCTTACTGCAGTTTTGAAATACAAAATATGTAAAATGCTGTGAACCGATAGGTGTTTTGCTTGACGTACTCAGCTGACGTGTACTTGAGAGCTCTTCCCCCGCTTTTTCTTCTACTTTGGTTGTGACTCAGGAAACCACTGGAGACGGAGAAACTTTATTAAGAGGGGAACAAGTGTGGCTGGAGTCAGAGAGAGGGGGAAGGAGCTGGATGTCAGTGAGAGAGCTCTTCAGGCGGTGAATCCAGAACAAATGTTTGTATAAATAATTAACTTCTCAGGAATTATGACATCAGAGTTATGGCACATCTCTGCACATCGCTAGGGGCTTGCTTTCTTCTCAAGTGACTGTAGATCAAATGAAGCGATTCCAAGATTGAAAGTAAAATGGGGAATAATAGAAAGCTGTGGCAGAGGTTTATTTCTAGTTCTAAGTGTGAAAATAATTAAGAACATGCTTTTGCCTTATTTTTGCTTCTGGAAATGTGTGTGTTGCCTGATTCCTTGCGGTGATGAAAAATTCTGTTCCCCTGTGTTTTTTGGGTGCTTACTGCTTTTTAGATTGTATGCTGATTCCTGGGGTATTCCTCCTGTGTCCTGTGCAGCAGCAAATCCTATTTAATGACTGTGATTTCCAGTTAATATTATTTGAAGCTTCTGTTTTCCCAAGCCAGTGGGCTGAACTTGGTCTAAGTCTGTTATTTATTGTCTGTGTGTGGTGAATCTGAAGGAGACTCATGATTTACATTAAGAACTGGACGGGCTGCAACCTTTGTAAGGTTGCTGCTTAGCCTTAGTACCTCCATAGGTAAAAAAATCAAAATATCTTGTGTCTGAGTGTTCCACTTTGCAGCAGTGATAACAACCTACAGGGGAGACCTAATGAATGGGTTTGTTTGCTTTTTTCTCTATGTCTAAAGCCATCGGGAGAGGAGAAGATGGTTTCACTGGTTTGCTCCATTTTCCTTTCTGAAATATTTTTCTCAACAGGAGAAAGTTAATTTTTTAACTTTTTTAAAAAATTGAACCTTGAATTTGAATTGCACAGTGATGAGCATCTCAACTGTGCACAGGCTTTCATGGCACAGTGACTCCTGTTTTCCAGAACGGGCTTGCGTATGGCTTTCTGTGCTGTTCCAGAAGTTAAACTGAGAGTGGACAGCAACAGTGGAAAAATGAATGCATTTGATCACGCTGTAGTTAAACAGTTTTAATTAAATCAGTTAATTTGTTTGTGTAGTAAATGTACTTGCTAAGTTACCATTTTTCAAAACTGTAATTTTTTTCTTCTTGTTATATGAAGTATAAAAACGTCTCTACCTCAAACGACAGCTGAAGGTTTTCAGGATTGTTCATCTATATTATATTGGGGTTTTTTGTAGCCTCTGTTCTCTCTTTTTAGTGTTACAATTTTGAAATTTGCCTTAAGGATTTCAGCGTCTGGTTACCAAATGCTACAGTTAGATCTTCAGCTGAGATTTTTCAGACATGCTGGTGGTTTGACTTCATTCATGCTGCAAAAAATATGGAGAGTTTTGCCTCATTCTTCCTGTCTCATTCGCAGTTGTGGGGGAGCAGGGGAGCAGTCTCCAGCTCAGGGAGCTCGGTCTCAGGGTTGCATTCACCCCTGTGTTCACTGTTAAATTTTGTTTGATTAGCAGTTTATATCAAGTAGGATTTCATTAAGGAAAGTCTGTTCAACAAGTTCTCTATTGACATTGAAAAGTCTGTTGTGAAGCCTCAGGAACCAATTAAGTAAATGTACACAATTTATTGGGAATGCATCTTCATTCTATCCAATACAATTCCAATTGTATTGGAAAGAAATTACTGACCAATTATTGGCCAATTTTTCTGGCCAGATGTGCCTTTGCTGTATTTCCACTCTATCACATGTCTGCAGTTCTTTCCCGAGAAGCAGTCTAGCATTCCTTTGAACACACATCTTGACTATTTCTCCAGCAAAATATCTTGTAATCTTCTTTTCTGTCTGCTTACGAGATCTAATTGATGTCCTAAACTTGCAAAGCAGAATCCGTTCCAGCAGAATCTGGGGCCAGAGACCCCAGAGACCGTTCTGCCCAGAGACCCCAGTGCCAGGAGGAGAGGTCCATTCTCGGGGCTGGTGGCAGCGATGGTGGAGAGTTTCTCTCCTGGACATTGTCAGCATCTTTCAGTGTCTGTTTCCCGGCGTTTCCCAGGAAAAGAGAGGCTGCCACCCTGTGCCAGGAGTTCGTATTATTGCCTTTACGGTTGGTGCTTCAGCAAGAGAGCTGTGTCTCATGATTTGGGGTTTTTTTGAGAACAGGCTTTAAGCTTGCAAGTGACGGCTCATGAAGCTGTTCTCAGCTGCTACAGATCAGGCATATGATTGTGCAATTAGCATGTCAGGTTCATTTGAATAGTTTGGTAAGCAGGAAACTGATGAAAAGTCTTGAGAGTCAAGTGTCTGTGATGGATATCAGGTTTTTGCAGGGTCAGCCTGAGGCGTCTTTGACCTTTTCAGGTTTTGTATCACAAACTTGTGATCACTGTTAACAATAAGGTCCCGAGTAAAGTGAATTTATTTTTCCCATTGAAAGAGCAGAAATATGTGAATTGAATTATTGATGTTGATTAAAATCACATATTAGTATATTATTACATAATAAATGATATATTGAAGTATCCTTGATGTGTTATTAATAGTCTAATATTACTATGAATGCACAATTAATATATTAAAATAGTATAACCTGCATGGAAACGGTTGTTAATTGAATTGAAATTGTATATTAAAATTGGGACCCTGTGGCACAGAGTGGCGCTGGGGGTGGCTTGACATGGTTCAGGAACTGAGCGAGGACCATGTTTTGGTCCCTCTTCTGCTCCTCCTTTTGTCTTCCCATTGGGTGAAGGTGTTGCTGAATGATTGCAAGGCTGAGCTGATTCATTTTTTTAATCTTGCCTTTCTCTATACATATACTTTTAGAAATTTGATGGTTTCTCTTCAAGGAATGGAAAAAGCCCCTGAAGGGTGTGGAGCTTTCAACTAAGTGGACCTAGTGTGTTCTCAGCTTTAAAGCAGAGATGTGTCAAAGCAAACTTGGTGGTTCTCAGCTTTTGTAGCACAAAGATACAAACCCTGAGGTTTTGCGATGTATTGTAAGTGGAACTAGCATTTGACCCACCCTGCTGCTGAATTTACACATAAAAATGCATTAATATTAAATTATCTGACACCTGGGTGCTAAACTATTCACTGGGTATGTGTCTCACAACAGTGTTTTGCATTGACTTCACATTTCCAGAGTTTTTGAGATTTGTGAACTTTGCACAGCAAAAGATGGTGCTTAAAAGCCATTATCTGGGCTTCCTGGCAACCGTGAGGAAAATCAGTGGGAGAGTTATGGTTTCCAGGGGAGTTAGGAGTTGTGTTTCTGTTGTGGATTTGTTGGTGTCCATGCTCAAAGTGTTCTTCAGATTTCACCGAGTTAATTCAGATGAGTGATCTTTGCCCCAAAAAGCATCACCACTACTTGAATAACCAGGGAACAAGTTAATTGTGCTAGACTACACATTTTTACGCCACTGAAATCCTGCCCCAGTAATTTCAGAAGGGAATGACTGTCACCCTGCCACACGTGAGATCACAGATCTCAACCCCTACAGTTTTTCGAAAGGGATGTATAATTTTGGGTAAAGGGTACTGACATCTTGTGGCTGCGTGGGATAGTGCAAGCAGCTCTGGTCGCCTTTATATTTAGAAGAGTTTGTTGCACTTTTATTTAACAAAAAGCATTGCCCAATGGGTGTAAACACAAACCTCTAGAATACACCGGTCTTGTGAAAAGTGTTAAAAGTTTAAAAAAAAAAACAAAATAAGTTTTTCATACAATTTTGCTGTTGCTTATAAAGAGAGAATTACTATTTGGGCTAGAATTACTGTTTATTTTAAGATAGTCATGGACCAGTCAGACTGATAAGGCTCAGAAGTAGCTGAGAGAGAAATAGAAATATGACTCTCATCCAATATTTTTCATTAAAATGAATTTCACTACATAACAATGAAATCTTGCCAACTGGCGTTTTAGGGAAGGTATTAGTTTGTATTTCCAGCTTTTTTCTTTTGTTTAAAGACTTAGCTGTATTTTTTTAACCCTAATATACAGGAAAAGACAAGTAGTCTTTCTTCAGCCCACCAGGGAGGCAGTGGTTTCACAAGGACCGTGGTGGGCACAATGTCTGTGTCTTGTAGCTGCTGCCCTGGTGGCCCACCCAGCTGAGAATGGCACAGCTGGAAGAGGCTTTTGGCCACTTTTACCCCTCTCCTTCCACCAGGTTCGCTCTCTTTCCCACAACGTCATCTCAAGTCAATGCGCCAGGAGTTGGGGTCAGATTGTGGGAAGTACCACCACAGCGTGGTGTGAAATGTGATTTTATTCTAAACCAAAAGTGATTGTGGTGATTTTCCTTCACACTCTGAGACCCACATGCTCACGTTTACCAGCACAGATGCAATATCTGGGTCTTGTGTGGTGGGGAGGGAAAGCATGGCAGCGGACAGGTCCTCCTCACATCCCTGGGGCTTCCTCTAGTGGGGTGACCATCTCTGTGCTGGTTTTGGATGTGCCATTCTGGGAGCTGGCAGTGATTTATCTCTTGATCTCATCACACCTGTGTGTGCTCTGTCAGGTTTTAGTGTACTGTCCTTTGTCTCCTTATGTGGGTGTCTTGAGAAGAGGACACAGATGTGCTCCTGGGTGGCTGCTAGTCTTTATGTGCCCAGCACGTGCCACCCCAAGGGCCCTCCTTCCACCAGTTCCTCCTTCTGACACTTCCACACACACATCCCATCCATTCTTGGTTCGTGCCATGATTTAACATTTTTCTTTCAATTTCCTTCAGGGTTGTCTTTGTGGTCATCATTAATCGTTATTCAGTTGTATCAGCGGCTTAGACCTGTGCTCTTCTGTGGGGAGGTGATCGCGGCAGGAGGCATCTGAACTGTGGGGACTGACTTAGAGTTGATTTGCTCAATGTGAGTGTTGTAGGAAGGCATGTCTTCGTGGAAGAGCAAAGCCTGAAAACCATAAATTCAATGAAAGACTTGGGAGTCCTGGTGGACAACAGGATGCCCATGAGCCAGCAATGTGCCCTTGTGGCCAAGAGGGCCAATGGTCCCCTGGGGTGCATCAAAAAGAGCATGGCCAGCAGCTCAAGGGACATCATCCTCCCCCTCTGCTCTGCCCTGATGAGGCCCCATCTGGAGCACTGGGTCCAGTTCTGGGCTCCCCAGTTCCAAAAGGACAGGGAACTGCTGGAGAGGGTCTTGCAGAGGCTGTGAGGATGGTGAGAGGACTGGAAGATCCCTGTTACAAGGAAAGGCTGAGGGACTTGGGTCTGTTTAGTTTGCAGAAGAGAAGATTGAGGGGGGATCTGATCAATGCCTATAAATACTTAAAGGGTGGGTGTCAGGAGGATGGGGCTGGTCTTTTTTCAGTGGTGCCCAGGGACAGGACGAGAGGTAACGGGAGCAAACTGGAGCGTGGGAAGTTCCACCTAAACATGAGGAGGAACTTCTTTCCTGTGAGGGTGGCAGAGCCCTGGCAGAGGCTGCCCAGGGAGGTGGTGGAGTCTCCTTCTCTGGAGACATTCAAACCCCACCTGGACACGTTCCTGTGGGACCTGCTCTGTGTGGCCCTGCTCTGGCAGGGGGTTGGACTGGCTGGTCTCCAGAGGTCCCTTACAATGTCATATCACTCTGTGATTCTGTGATTCTGTGAAGCATTACAGCAGTGGTGTCAGTGGAGCCTGTGCCTTTTCAAAGGCATTAGATAATTAGATTTATATGTTACAGAAACAATTTTAACTTTATAATCTAATTTTTGTGATTGCATTAAGTCAAAATCCTGGTCCTAACAAGGACTTAATTCTGTTAACTGAAAACTACACTTCAATAGCTGGTATTTCGTGTGTGACTTTCCGTATGGATTGCAAACGATAGAAAGTGATGCAGGCGCCCATTTGATGTTAACATGGTGAGTTACCAACTAACAAACACTGCAGAAAACAATAAATTGTGGCAATAAAAAATTCTGTCCTCAGCTGCTGTTTTTAATTTAATTATCAGTAAAAATTACATTTAGATCTGTTTAAAGTAATTCAGTCTCCGTTCTCTTACTGTATTAAAAGGACATAATTAACGGTATGTATGTGTCTTTAACAGGAACCAGTGATCCCTATGTCAAGTTCAAACTTGGAGGAAAAGAAGTATTTAGAAGTAAGACAATACACAAGAACCTCAATCCTGTGTGGGAAGAAAAAGCTTCCATTATTATAGATAACACAAGGGAACCGCTGTATATAAAGGTGAGACTGTGTCTTAGTTAATTCTCTGAAATTACAACAGAACAGTTATTGAAAGAGTTTATATTTTGTAATTTTTGTATGCTGGAAAATTTATTGTGCAGTAGTGCATTACTCAAGACTATGACTATCTAGAGGTGGAAATTATGTAAATTACGTCTGTATAATGATGATGTCAAAATTGGCCCCCACAAAAAAACAGATAAATACATACTTTTTTGTTTATTTCAGGCCATAATTGTTCTATACTTCTTAAGTGTAATCTTAGGAGGACAGAGAAAATAAAATGTGTTTCATGATGATGGCATCCCTTTTATTTATGGAAATGTCATTGTGTAATTCTGATATGAAGCATAATCTATCTAATTAAAAATAATTCTTTGCTGAGACTAATTTGAGAATTTGTCAAGACGTGTACCCAATTCTGCTAGTTTTTGATTTTTTTCTACTTTAACACAGAGGGTTTGCTTATGAGTTTCATAATGTTTCATACTCTTTTTTAATTTACGTTGTAACTCTGCTTAGTATCTCACAAGTGAGGATGATTTTGTCATAATAGAGGCACCACTTATTCCAAAATAACAAAAAGCTTGAGTTTAAATCAAAGAGAGGCCAGCAGTGCCCAGAGTAATTAGCAGCAATACCACTAGTAATTATTAGCTATCCATATTGGCATGGAAACTCGAAAAGCTGTGATTATTGTTTCATAGTCACAGAATGGAAAGGCACTTTTCTGGTCCCAATAGTTTATGGTCATCTATATTCAAAAGTTATCCTTAATTTTGTGTAAAACAAAGTAGATAAAAATTAAGTTCTAAAAATGGTATTGGAAAAACTGTAGTCTCAAGGCTCTAATTAGAACATACATAGGTCAAAAATACTTCGAGGGAGATTGGAAACTTAAGTCTTACCCAGGCAGTCCTTTTAATTGATCTGAAATGATATCATGCTTCAGACCAGTATCAGTCTGAATCTCAAATACACGACAAAAATTTCAACTGAAAAATGAGATTGTCGATTTTTTTCTTTAGTAGATGAATACCACCCAAACAGCCCCTGAATATCAGTCTCTACTATCTTTCATGTGTTCTGCTCAGATAACGTACATCATTATTAGAAAGCGTAAATTTAGTATTAATTCTTAGTTGGCATTTTCCTGCCCTTATTAAGCTCAGTGGCTCGTAGGGGACGAACATGTGCCCAGCACTGTGAACGAGGGAGGCAGATTCAAAGAAAGACACTCGCAACACAGCTACCTGTTTTGATGCATTGATGCCAAATACCAATCCTGCAATAGGGCCAGAAGGCAATAAGTGTCTGTATTTTATTACTTTTTTTTTTTTCCAAGAGGAGTGTGTGAAGTGGTATAATGTCTATCCATGCTTATACTCCAAGCACACCGTGTGAAATATTTCAGTTTTTATAGCTTGTCCAGGTATTCTAAGACGTGATTAAGTTGTACTAAGTCAGATGAAAATATTTGTCTGACGTTTTCATCTTGGTAATTTGCAGGGAGAGAAAACCATTCTATTTTGCAACATGAGTTGAGTTCTCACCATTTGTTTTCTTTACCCTTTAGAATGAGTATTAGACAGAGAAAATACGAGGGTACCCACTCGGGTAGATCAATGCAGGGAGAGACTTGTGCTCAAATTCTGCGTTCAGCCCCTTGATTCCTGAGCAGCTTTGGGATTTCTGTTACTGCTGTCAGCTCAGTCCATAGTAAGGTGTTTGTAGAAGATGAACAGCTTTAGCTGCCTCCTGGAAAAGAGTTCCTGTAATATAACAGTTAAAGTGCTTTTACCAAAGTCAAAGACCTCGAATCTAGGCTTGTCCCATCTCAGTTAAATGTTGACGTTAGTGGTTGTTCACAAGTCGTTCTCTGGTCAGACTATATTCTGGTCCTCAGAAATTCTCATTATGATATTTGCCAGGAAAATTTAACTTACCTAGAAAATTTTGTTTTGGTAATTGAGATTTTCCCGTTTTTTGTTTTTGTAATTAATCTTTTGTCAAACCTTTTCCATGTTGCCATCCACCTTTTTTGTTTATTTCCCTCCAGAAGCCATCCCCAGTTTATTTGTTAGTCATCCTTCTGACTTGAGAAGGCATAATCCATCTCAAGTCATTCATACCGTTCCATGCTCTGGCCACAGATTCCTGCCTGGATGTCAGTAAATTTGTCCAGATGCTTCTTTTTTTAGATAGCAAGATTGCAGGCAAGGTCCTTATAGCAGAGTGATAAATGTTACTCTTTACTTACACATAACCATTCAGATTATAATATTTTTAAAGCCTAGGAACTTATACAACCTTCAAACCCCACAATTTTGTCATTTCTAATACTGATGCGAGTAATAACCCACTTTTCACAACTGTGTCCCACCTTCCTGCCTGTATTTTGCAAAATTGATAAGGGTATCAATTCATGTATAGGAAATCAGTGATTCTGCTTAACTTCAGTTATTCTTTTGGTGTTCCCTCTTTTAATGCCTGAGCTGATAAAAATGCTTCTTTTTTTTTTTTTTTATAAAATTGATACGGCTCACATATGCCATCTAGTAGTAGAAATATACCCCTGTGCCTGTACATGATGTGTTCTGACTTATAAAATAAGCAGTTTCAGCCACATTTTGTGGACAGAAAGTTGGAGGCTACTTTCTGATAGCCCTGGTTTGACATGTGAGAAGCGTGTGGCTTAAATCTGGAAAAGGAGTTGCAAGAACCATTCACAAACCAAGAAAACATGAAAAAAAAAAATTCCGATACTGAAAAATGCATTTATCTCCTGTGCATTTTAGGTCTTTGACTATGACTTTGGACTTCAAGATGACTTTATTGGTTCGGCATTTTTGGACCTCACTTCATTGGAATTAAATAGGTATGGCACAAACAGACCTACAGAGTAGTTTTTAATGGTTGTGTGCTAATATACTGTTTGTGGAATTGCAAATAGAACGTTATGCTGGAAAAGAATTATATAAACCTAAACTTCATAAAACTCACTGAGGAAAAACACTTTATGTTTAGGGAATTACTGTAATATTAATGTTAATAATACATTAACTGATCATGCTCAACATTTTCTACAGCATTTATATAGAGGTTAGTTTTATAACCACTTTAGTCTTGTTTTTATGTTATCTTCATTCACAGCATTACCACCTTCTGTTTAACTTCTTTCCTTCCTGCTTTTTAATCCATTTATGTTACAGTTCTTCAGTACGTATAAGTACTTAACATGGAGTAACAGTATTTAGTATTTATTTATGGGTTTTTTGACTGCTATACTTCGAAATAGGGTAAATTTATGACACCGTTTTCAAGTAGATTCAGGTAAATGCAGATGCCTTTAATTCTCATGATTCAGAATTTTCATTATCTGAGACCCTGAAATTGAAATAAATGCATATATTTTTGTCTCCTAGGCAAACAGATGTTACCTTGAGTCTGAAGGATTCTCACTACCCTGACCATGATCTGGGAAGTATATTGTTGTCAGTTCTGTTGGCTCCTCGAGAAGAACAGCGAGAAGCGGTAATTGTAAATATTTTAATATGTGTCATCACTCTTAAGACTGTTCTAGGGTTGGATGACGTAAAGCACAAGAGTAAACCACATGTTCTGAGATTAATTTGATTTTTTCTGATTCTTAAAATAACGCTGGTGTAGTACAGCGTACTTCATCTGACCTGGATCCTCCCTGAGACAGTGTGGAGCGATCCAGATGGAACATGAATGTTCAGCAGTTTCAGATAAACTCAGTTGCAGCTGAATGGTGATTAGTATGAAAAAATATCTGTAAAACGCTGGTGAAGAATTTTGGACCTAGTGCTGCCATCTCTAGATGAGAACATTTGAACCCTGTTCCGCACTGAAAATAAAGAAACTTGAAGAAAGGTATTTTTTCTGCTTTTTGGCATTTAGTGATGAAGTATGTTTTGATATTTTCCAATTTCATGACCAGATTTCAATTACAAAATTGCGTGGTTTTCTACATTTATTTTAATTCCTTCATCAATCTTAGTTATCTGAGCTACTTAGTCATAAGTGAAAGTAGTTTCCAGTTTTATAGATCCTGTTAGTTGTGCTGAATTCTGTCTCTCATTGGATGTATTTTATCAGCTTTTTGTCAGCTGATTTTTGACTTGAGCAGTGGTACTACAAATAGGGCAGAAAACAGAAATAAATTTACATCTTGCTCAGAGGCTGTAAAGTAATGTGGATTCCTTTGGATTCAGAGAGGCCAAGAAAAAAATAATACTAATCTGATCAAGTTTTCCATGGATATGGTCAACTTTATGGTTATTGTAAGAGCACATATGTTTCTGTATGGTGCAGTGCGACCCATTGTCCTGTTGCATCCCTGAGGAATGTTGGAGGATGGTAATACTGTTCTTTTTCCACTTTTTTCCTAACTATTGTTAAATACCCGGGTAAGTCAGTTATTGGAACTAGGTGTTTGGTGTGACAGAGATGTAAAATCTTGACAATATATTTCTCATCTGTTGGTTTTCTTCATGACGTTCTGTTAGAACTTAACCAAAATAATGGAAATTGATAGTAATGTGGAGGAAGTTTGTTTAAACAGAGTATTTTTTTTCTTTCTTTAGGCAATACATTTTTTGCAGAGAACTCAGAATATCTTGCAAATTTGCACCACAGAATTCTTTATCACTGCAATTGAAAAATGTGTTTCATACCAGGTTTTTTTTTTTTGTGTGTGTGTTTGGGTAAGACCAGCATTTCTGAGTCAGCTGGTAATAGCCCCATTTTTTCCAAGGGGCTTTGGTGTTATCCTGCCATAATCTCAAATCAAGCAGCACAGAAATGCTGTGTTGTTATGTGGGAAACTGTTAGGTGGACAGCAGGTTAGTTTCCTTTTTACGGAAAGTTTCCTTTTTTAGGATAGCTACTATGCCGCCCAGTGTTATCAGCTGTAATACAATGAGCGCTCCAGAAAATCACTGGTGAGAAATCAATTAAATTAAGACACTACAGCGGAACATGTCTTTCATTATGGGTATTTACTTGGTGAATTAGCAACACAACATCAAAAGTAATGGACTTGCTGGGTAACAACTTTTTTTCATGTTCAACTGGCTGGTTCTAATGGGAGGAAGAATTTGGTTTGTGCTATTACGCATTTCACTATTAGCTTTCTATTTAGTTAATCCTTTAGTTAAAGCTAATCCTTTTAATTTAGCTCACGTGACCAATTTTTTCTTCCCATTCAAACTGTTACATGGGACTTCATTCTGAGAACACCCAAGATTCAGATAAAGATTCTGAAGCTTTATATTTGTATTTTAGAAACCAGTCTTCTCAAGATACAGATCTCAGAGAGGTTCTAACAGAGTTGCAGTAAAATTGGAGAGATCGTGTTGCAGTGCAGGGAAGATGACCTACAAAATTAATATTGAATTGCTGTATATGAATGTATTAGGGGTTTAATAATTCAAGGCACAATTATCTTTTATTCAGTTACCACATACAATTATTTATTTATTTACCTATCAGATTTTATTTACTCTCAAAGGAGTAGATATATTACAAAATGTATCGCTCCAATTAAACTGTCATCCTTGGTTGTTTATAGAAAGGTCTTCTAATAATGAGGATAATTTTTATTGAATTTAATATGCTTGAGATCAATAAATTTTCAAGTGTTATGTTAGAGGATCGAAGCTAATTCTCGTTCACTCTGGAAATACACATGGTATAAAGTAGTAATTAAAAACAACTCCTACATTCCTAGTCTGTCTAGCGTGTGGTTTGAATGATTACTGCTTTCCTTCTGCTGGGGCATCTTTATATAGCTAATAATTCAAATAGTATAGTTAAAATATTTAGATAAAGGCCTGTGAGCACCTTTAAATGCACCTTAATGACTGCTGCGTAGAAGACGTAGAAACACTGTCTCTTCAGCTGCAATTTTTCTTAAATCCTGGTGGTTTGAGATTGCTACATGGCCTACATTTCAAAAATACATTTTTTTCTGAATAAGTCTAAATTTGTTCGAGTGGTAACTCTAAATGCTTGCACGTGCTGTCACATGTACATGGTGTAAAATGGTTAAATCATCAAGCTCAAGAATTCGGAAATTAACTGCTAGTACTTAAATTTTGGGTACTTTAACAACATGTACTTAAAACGAGAGTGTTTGTTAAGACCGACCCATGGGGAAATCAAAGGAGGAGCAGCTTTAATGAAAGAAGCACCAGCTTTGCCGTGTGGCCGCAGAGGCAGCGTTGTGCCTGGGCTGGTGTTTTGGGCGGCTCTGCAGCCTTCACCCAAACCCTCCAGCAAGACTCGCTGTTTGTGAAGTGCCGTTGGGTAAGGGTTTGATGGGGATGAGACTTCCCAAGGAGACCTGAGCCACCCGGAGTGGTTTGGAGGCCGTGCGTTGAGGTGCAGGTGGAGGGAAAGTCTTGTGGCGAATGCATTTCTGCAGCTGGAGGGCAGGTCTTGTCGCAGAGCGTTTTGTTGGCACACCAAAATAATGTAGCTGTGTATGACAGCGAGATGCATCCCGTGACACTGCGTAAGAAATACTGAATATTGAAACGTTCACACCTGTGCCAGAGGGTAAGAGTGAAGTTTGAAGTTAAATGGTGCAAAATGGGTGGCCTTGTTGCATATTGCCACTTGTCTGTGAGAGGGGCATTATTACCAATGGTTTAAAAAATAAGAAATGAGTTTGAAAGAGTAATGGTTTATTTTGATTTGAGTCGAAGTGTCTTTTGTAAAGCCCTGAGGTATGCAAGATGAGAGAGAGATTTGGTACACACAGGAGCATCCTATTCCTTATCTCTCTGAAAGAAATTCTGCTGAAATACAGATTTTTCCATGTGCTGACTGATGAGATGTTTACATCTGGAAGGTCCCATTCCCTAATACCAAAAACTGATTACATCTCTGGGTTCAGATATCAATTAAGGATATTAACCTATGCCTATGTTCATGTAACTGTATGTAAAATTATATTACAGAGTAGGAGAGGGGAGTGTTTATCTTTGAGTCCTGGCGGATTGTGGAAACAGTGCTTGTGTAGTTTACAATTTGTGTTTTTCCAGTAGAGTACTGGACATGATCTGAATTAAAGGAGATTCGGTATACTAGTTTCATAAACGAGAACACACTATTTGATTTCTGTAGTGTGTTTTATGGGAAGAAAATGTAGAAATAGAATCTGGTTATCACTGAATATTGATGTGGGCAGGTGAAAAAGTCAAAATTTTTAGCAAATCTTGTGTTTAAGTACCTTTGCCTTTTCCAACCTAGTGCTTGTTCTAATAGCATAAAAATGTGAACTTTTAAAGTAATAATCTTGTAATTCTGCATTCAGACTGTGTACCGATTAGAGGTCCTATTCTTTTAAGTTTTGACAAAGGAAGGCAATCTGATTTGTTCTGATTTTTGAAGAGTCATAAATTGTGAATCAAAGTTGATGAATGAATTACTCTTCTACAGCCGTGAAAATAAGAATGTCTATAGTATTCATGAAAAGTATAATCTATTTCCAGCCTAACACAATTAAATTGTACTAGCACTAGTTCCAATAATTCATTTGTGCTGTTAACAGTACTTGTCCTTTACGTTAATGCAGCATTTTTAATTATTTTGCTTTGAGAGGACAGATAGCTTACATAACTTGTGTAAACTAAGAAGACCTGAAGTAAATAAGCATGGGAAAAGTATGTATATGTAAAAATGTTGAAACCTGTGAGCTCTGAAAGAATTTACTGTTAACTCTTCTTCTAAAAGATAATGTTTATGATGAACGTTCTGTATGTTTCACCAATTTCTCCCTTAGATGACCACTTTAAAAGAAGTCAGAACTATCAATGGCTTGATGTTTTTTCTTAGCCCTGCTCCAGTGGTGTTTGTTTCGTTTCTATGATTCAGACGGGAGTTCTGTTAACGTTTCCTGCTGGAGACACGCAGCGCTGTGCATGTCTGTGTGCCGTTTCCAGCCGCTTGCATGCCCCTCAGAAAGCCTACGTGATGCCTGCAGGTCCTCTGTGCTGCTGCAATACCCGCTGCCGCGGCGCATGTGAGTGTTTTCTGGCGCGGCGTTTTTTGGCTGAAAGCGCAGATTTTCGTCACTCGCGGTGCGGCCGTGAGTTGGTCAGAGCTGCACGTCTCCCATCTCTCCCCAGCCTCGGACTTACAGGCCACGCTCGGCTACTGGAAATGGGGAATTCGGTAGCTGGGTGAGAGCGGTTGCCTCGGGGCCAGCAGAGATTGAGGACTCCTGTTCCACCACTGCCGGCCACCTGAGTAGCACAGAAAACGGGAAAAAGGAGACATCTGAGTGCTACTTGGATGTTGTTATTTAATGAGAATAAAACTCACAGCATTGTTTTTTCCTTAAATAATTGACCCCAAGTCATGCTTAATCCATTTTGCTTCACACAAAAATATTAACAACATTAATATGCTTGCCCTCTTAAATCTTACATATTTTTTTAATTTGCCAGATTGATAATAACAACTTAGGGGAAAAAAGAATGACAGAGATGGAGTCAGGGCATGGAATGTTTTCGGATGGAAGAGTTCCATGTAGGTCACCCATCCAGACCTGCTCTGTGCTGTGTATTGGCTTCTCAGGATGGTTATGATGGCTTCAGCTTGTCCTGTTGCAGCTGGTGGAGATGCTGGTGCACTCCATGAGCATGGTCACTACAGTTACTGTAGCTGCTGCTCACAGTGAACTCCTCGGAGCTGAAATAACATTTGATAGGCGGTAAAATCATCCGTGGGGCCGTATTCTCCTCCTTGCTCACAGTCTGCTCCGGAGCCCCATGGAGCTGAGTTTCTGCCCTGACTTGTAGCTGTGTAGGAACCAGCCGCGACAAGGAGGAGCTGGGGTACTGCAGGAGCTCGGAGGTCTTCTCCAGGGACTGCTGCTGGACTCAAGCTGCTTAATTCTTATGTGCCTCTCCCATAAAAATGAGCTAAATGTCTTTCTCCAGCTTTACAAAACCTTAAGTGTCCATGTATATTTTCCAAAGCCACAGTGCTACAATTATCATTAACTTACCACAGAGGATTTAGGCTTTAACTGCCCATAGCAACTTAAAAAGCTTTCCTCGGTTGTCTTTCTTCTCCCAAAAAACTGTGCTTTTTTGAAAAGTTTTTGGATATTTCAAAAATATAAAACCCACACATTTGCTCAGAGTTTTATTTTCTCCCCGTGTTGTACTTTTACTTCTTAGCAAGGAAAATGTTTGCATTTCAAAATGTATTTCCTTTAGCTGAAAAATAAAGTTTTTTTGCAAGAATTAATTAAAAAAAAAGTTTGTTTTTATGATATAAAGTTTCGGTAGAAATTAGCGACCTGTGATTTATTCTTGTGAAGTGTCAGCAAGAGGCTGCTAAATGCTATTAAACTGTAGAAATTAATTTCCCTGTGTTTCCACAGAGCTGCTTAAAGCCACAGTTGTGTTCACAGATAAATTGTCCACACCCATCTTGACCAGTGTGTCTCTGTTATTTAATGATTAAGAATCTGTGTCTGTGGACGCTTTGCCTCCTGACGTGGCAGAGCATTGGCTGCAGCAATGCCAAGGATTTACAGATTATTTAGGTAATGGGATAGGGCTACTGCATTTTTGGGTTTTTTAAGAGTCAAGGTAGGAATATAATTCTATCTCTTGTGCATAATTATAAATCAAAAGAGCTATTTTTACTGCTGAGAAACTAATTAGCAGTGGTAACCTTGAAGAGTTTTTAACAGATGTGTGTTGTCCAAGGAGCCTTATGCAGGGTTTCTCTTAGGTGGCTCCACCTGTAAGCTGAAGAGCAGTGTTCCGAAAAATTGGAGTACACTAATTTTAAAAGAGCTATCATTCCAGTATCAGTCAAAATTGAAGTCACAACCAGTAATGGCACATTAATTTTTTCCATTTGCTTATCCACTTCTTTCTTTCTTTCTTTCTGTCTTTCCTTTTTTTTTCTTAAACCGTTCCATGTAATGCATTGTCTCTGGAAATGAGAGCTTCGTGCCACCCGGGAGAGCGTGCCCGGGTGCTGACGGCGCTGCTGGTTGTCTGGGTTTATTTCAGTCTCGTGTAGGTGTTGCTGGAGTATACGTGTCGCTGCTTCAGTTCTAGTGGTGGTTGAATGTGGATTGTCCCGTTGGAGACAGTTGGCCTCCTTTTCTGTATTGCAGAGAAAAGGTAATTAAAATGCTCTATTTTATTTTCAGACAATGCTAATGAGGAAGAGTTGGAAAAGATCAAGTAAGGTAACTTTTAGCATGTGGTCTTCTGGCTTTTGGGGGTTTTTCTTTTTTTTTTTTTTAAACTATGACGTTTTACCAAATATGCCATCTAGGACTTGGCACAGGATTTGTTCCCCTTCAAACTGTGTTTTAATGACATTGTTTTGTGTTTCATCAAATCAAAATCATGAAACAGTTGAGCTCTTGCTGTAGTCATTAAACCTCTCAACTTTGTTATAGCATTATGGCCTGTCTTGAAGTCACCTAGTAAGTGGCAAACGTGTCCTGATTCTTTTTCTAAAACCTTTAATTTCTCATGTATAAACAGTTTCCTTAAAGCTCACTTGTTAACCAAGAATCCATACCAAAGGGTAACTTTCATTTTCCTGCTACGTGCTACTGTAATGGTCGTAGGTTTTGTGTGTGGGAGTTTCCAGAGTGGTGCTTCTCAAAGAGAAGTTCCCCTGGTTGCTGGACAGGCACAGATGGCAGTCGCAGCCAGGGGTTCCACCAGCAGAGTCCTCAAGGAATTGTTATCAGTTTCCACTTTATACAGCTCTTTAGGTGCCTTTTCAGGCAAATTCAGTGTCTGGCTTTTCTCCTCTTAGGGGTCATGTGAGTGATAAAAAGGAGCAGTGTACACTCTTTTCTTCTAGGGAAGGACTGGGATTTCTACTGTAGTAGAATATGGTTCATTTTTACCTGTTTCCTGTACATGTCTCCAAAAAGATAAAGAAAATGGTGTAGTTTCTCGGCCGTTTTCTGACCGTTCTTAGCTAACACTGCCATACCGCTTTTGAGTTTTCAGCCTCCTTAGTATTTGCATAATTAAGAATGGCATTAAAATGTCTCAAAGTCTTGAGCTGACTTGGTATATCTGGTTTTTTTTTTGAGATATCTCATGTAATGCTGTTAAAGTAAGAAATATAAATTAAGGGGTCATTTCAATTATTTTGTAAAGGGATTTACTTTTCTAGCGCAGCAGCACACATATTTAAATAGAAGTTTAATAATAAACAATGCTTTATATAGCACTGACTGACAAATATTTACAGGGCATTTTTAACCTTTTTAAAAAAAAAAAAAAAAAAAAAAAAGCAGAGTTCCTAAGTTTTGGGTTATGCATGGGATTTTCACACAGTTAACTTCTGTGGTACGGGACAGTTCAATCTCTGTTGCCTTTTTGACATTTGCGAATAAAAAGTACTTGGTGAAATGGTAAAGTGCAGTATTTTGATTCTCAAATGGTTCCTCTTACTTCTCCTGGAACACCTGAAGTGCTCAAAGTCCTGAGGAGCTGATGAGGAGCTGTGAGGATGAGGAAGGATGGAGCTGGTCTGCATCGTATGGGTGATGCATTAACTCCTGATGTGCTGAACGTGTTGGGATGACAGTTTGTAAAACTAATCAAGAGCTTCAGATTTCTAATTGGCACACCTGAGAGTGTCGATAATCCTGAAAGAATGGCGCAAGACGATGGTTGGGAATTCTTCAGAGCTGTCCAAATGAATTATTTATCCATGTTCTCCTTTGTTATGGTCATTTGACAACATTTTAGTAGTTGCCGTTTTTGCAGAGGGGCTTATCAAAAGATTTGACAAATAGCAAGTGTATGAATTTAAATACTGCCTTTTTCTACATTTATCTCATCTGAAGTAATAATTCACTTAGAGATGTAATGCGTGTGCAACATCAGTTACATGGACTGTTATGTGTGCGTCATTCACATACAGAAGTATCTCAGCTAAAACCACAGGAGCTCATTTGAGTTCTGGGGCTGTTCCAGAGTTCCAAATCTTAGGTCTGCTGTCAGAAAAACAAATGAAAAAAATCTTTAATTTACAAAGAATTCCTTCAAAAAAGCTGCTGTTGTCTGGGGTGCAGGATGATCAATATAAACTAAGACACAGCTTGCAGATTTTAAAAAAATATCTAGAAATAAATGTGTAGTGCTATTAGGTAATTGAGAAATTGCCCTAATTGAGATCCTTATTCTTCAAGGAAGTGTTTTTCTTACACTCCTGAGAGCTGAAAAAAAACAGAATATTAAAATTTTTTAAAGATATCATTATAAAAGTTCCTAAGAATACTTTTTTTTAGCTCTCTAGAGTCTGTAAAATGGCACTTCTTGTAAACGAATTTGATTTTACAGATTATGGGAGTGTATTTTACTTTTTAAAATTTACGTACTTCAACCTTACCTGTTCGGTAACGTGAAGTTAAGTTACAGCAGCGCAGAGCACTACGGCATGGACTGTGTTCAAGAGCTGTGTTGATTCCACACAGTTCCTCAGGCCTGTGACGATATTCGTGTACTTGCAAAAAATTACTTTGGCCAAATTCTGAGTCTCTACTTCAAACACTGCTTCCCCTGTGCACCCTAAAGAAGAGGCTAAAGTCTCATGAAAAACCCAGCGCAGTGCAGCTGTACATTTTATCTGTTTTGCGCATAAACCGGTGCTTTAAACACCACTTCTGATTTTGTTTTTGTTAGTTTTTTTCCTTCTGTTACAGTTGGGCTTTTTGTTTGTTTGGCTTGGTTTGTTGTTTTTTTTAATCATGTTTAATTTATTCCAGGCATAATCTTGATCAAAATTCCTGGGAGCTAGATCACTACCTGTGCTGCTTAGTCAGAGGAATACTCATCTTTCACTGAATCTAGCAAAAAAATGGAATTCAAACAATTTTTAAGTCAGAGCATTTATACGTACTGTGAAAAGGAAAGTCAAACTTCCTGTCTTCAGCAAAAGGAGACTCCCAGTGGGCTATTGAAAAAAACCCACCAAGCTGTTTATTTATAAAAAAAACGAAACTTCTGCTGGGGAGTTAAAATTTGCATTTTGAAATTGTTTGTTGTATGTGGCATTAAAGCAGACTGGGGGAGTATTCAATGCTCCGTGCGCTTCTTTGTGACGCCGGTGTTTGCTCACTACCCTGGGTGTGCCTGTGCCACGGTGCCCGTGATTTGGGTTGCAGTTTGTTGGATGTTCTGTGGGTTGGCAGAAAACTGCTACAGCAAAAAGACAGCCAGTCAGTCATTTAAACCAAATACAGGATTTTTTAGCTTTTTTTTTTTTCTTAGAAAAAAAGCTGTTGGAAAAAAACTGACCTGTGCAAAACGTCTTTCCTCCCTGTGTGTGGATCTGACCTGATCTCCTTCTGCAGTTCTCCACAGAATCACATGGGGTTGGAAGGGACCTCTGGAGATCATCCAGTCCAACCCCCTGCCAAAGCAGGTCCACCCAGAGCAGGTCCCACAGGAACGTGTCCAGGGTGGTTTGAATGTCTCCAGAGAAGCAGACTCTACCACCTCCCTGGGCAGCCTCTGCCAGGGCTCTGCCACCCTCACAGGAAAGAAGTTCCTCCTCATGTTTAGATGGAACTTCCCATGTTCAAGTTTGTGCCCATTTCTTCTTGTCCTGTCCCTGGGCACCACTGAAAAAAGCCTGGCCCCATCCTCCTGACACCCACCCTTTCAGTATTTATAGGCATTGATCAGATCCCCCCTCAGTCTTTTCTTCTCCAGACCCAAGTCCCTCAGCTTCTCCTCAGCAGAGAGATGTTCTAGTCCCTTAACCATCTTTGTAGCCCTCTGCTGTACCCTCTCCAGCAGTTCCCTGTCCTTCTGCAACTGGGGAGCCCAGAACTGGACCCAGTGCTCCAGATGGGGCCTCCCCAGGGCAGAGCAGAGGGGCAGGATGACCTCCCTCCACCTGCTGGCCACACTCTTCTTGATGCCCCCCAGGATGCCATTGGCCTTCTTGGCCACAAGGGCCCATGGCTGCCTCATGGTCATCCTGTTGTCCACCAGGACTCCCAGGTCTTTCTCCTCAGAGCTGCTCTCCAGCAGGTCACCCCCAACCTGTCCTGGTGCAGGGGTTATTTCTCCCCAGGTGCAGCACCCTACGCTTGACTTTATTGAAGTTCATCAGGTTCTGTCATCTGTACAACTGTCATCTGTATATCAAGTCCACCACAGTTTTCCCTTAGGGCAGGTTTTCCTTCTGGTATTGATTCCGGAGGTGTAGACATTCCCAATGGGTCTCCTTTGGACTGAAGGAAACAAAATTCCTGCTTCTCTCCTGCTTTCTAAAAGCTGTCTGGATACCAGATCTGGTTCGGTAAAGCAGTTGTTGGGGTCTGGGTGTAGAAGGAGCAGGGAAAAGCCCGGGTTAGCAGGAGAGGTGATTCAGTACTAATAGTCACTAATACCGCTCCCGGCAGTGGGAAGAGTCAGTAATTCCCGGCGTGATTCCCGTTCCGGAGCGAGCAGCCCGCCTGACGAGAAATAACCCATTGCCATTCCCAGTGCAGGCCGGCTGGGGAGAGTTGTGTTCTCCTTTTTCACCCTGTTTGTGAAAACAAGAAAAAAGTCAGTTCTTACTTCTTTTTCACTCACCTTCCGCAGCGCAGGGGCTTCATCAGTAGCTGAGGAAAGGGCATGGGGAGGGAGCCCATTAAAATGCTGGCAGCGTAGAATTGCGTGAGGATTGGACTTACTGCTTTCTTTCTCCTCCTCGTTTCTGTATTGTTCAACACAGTGCTGTCAAAAATAATAGTTAAAAAAAAAAAAAAAGCTTAACATTTTCTTACCATGATTTGGTGTCACCCAGGGCTCGGTACTGGGGCCGGTTCTCTTTAACGTCTTTATCAACGACCTGGACGAGGGAATCAAGTGCACCCTCAGTCAGTTTGCAGATGACACCAATTTAGATGGGAGTTTAGACCTGCTGGAGGGTAGAAAGGCTTTGTAGAGGGGTCTGGCCAGGCTGGATGGATGTGCCCAGGACAATGGTGTGAGGGTCACCAAGGCCAAGTGGCGGGTCCTGCCCTTGGGTCACACCAACCCCATGGATGCTCCAGGCTGGGGCAGAGTGGCTGGAGCTGCCCCGAGGAAAAGGACCTGGGGGTGTTGGTCAAAAGTGGCCGAACATGAGCCAGCAGTGTGCCCAGGTGGCCAAGGAGGCCAAGAACATCCTGGCCTGTAACAGGAACAGCGTGGCCAGCAGGGCTGGGGCAGTGATGGTGCCTCTGTACTGGGCACTGGTGAGGCCCCACCTTGAGGGCTGTGTCCAGTTTTGGGCCCCTCACCACAAAAAAGCCATTGAGGGGCTGGAGCGTGTCCAGAGAAGGGCAACAGAGCTGGTGAGGGGTCTGGAGCACAAGTCTTGTGAGGAGCGGCTGAGGGAGCTGGGGGTGTTCAGCCTGGAGAAAAGGAGGCTGAGGGGAGACCTTCTGGCTCTCTCCAACTCCCTGAAAGGAGGGTGTAGCCGGGGGGGGTCGGTCTCTTCTCCCAAGGAACAGGCCATGGGACAAGAGGAAATGGCCTCAAGTTGCACCAGAGGAGGTTCAGATTGGAGATTAGGAAAAATTTCTTCCCGGAAAGGGTTATCAAGCCTTGGAATGGGCTGCCCGGGGAAGGGGTTGAGGCACCATCCCTGGAGGTGTTCAGAAGATGCGTTGGCACAGTGCTTAGTGACATGGTTTAGTGATGTGGTGGGGGGGGGAGTTCTATGGTTTTCTTTTGGTTTTTTACCAGAGTTTGGTTGATGGTTGGACTAGATGATCTTAAAGCTCCCTTCCAACCTCAACAATTCTATAGTTCTGTGAGTATTAAGCTTAAAGCTCACGACAGAGGAAAGAGGAGACTGTTTAAATGCACTATTTTTTCTCATGTAAAAAATGGTGTTCTCTTTAATGAAGTACTTCCTCCTCATTCTTCTCTTAGCTTCTAATGATGAAACTTCATTGCTTTTGCTGTGCCTTTACTGCCAACATTTTAAAGGGTAAAATCTTAACTGCTTCCAGCGCTTTTTAATGTGAAGTGCTTTAAAATCAAGAGCATAAATAATAAACTTGGGGTCAGTGGAGCTGTAATTATAATTCCACACTGATTTATCTGTATATATCACACACGTATAGACATATGTAGCCAAAACTTTCTCTTGGGAAATGGGAAGGGTGAAGAGCCTCCATGATTTTTTTTAATTATTATTTTTTTTAAAAAGTATTTTTCATACAAAATGTCAGGCATCTTATGGTCATTGCCTCTTCCTAGTAAGGGTTTTCTTTGCGGACAGTGCACCCACAGAAGAGTTAATTTTAGTTTTTAGAAAAACACAGCTTATGTATTTTTAGAGTTGTGGGGTAATTCTACCTGTGCTTGACAATTAGTTGTTGTCACTGACTGATGCAGAAGCCTTTCTTTGGACGCTCTCTCTCAAAGAGCATTTCATTTCATTGGGAGCAGGCAGAACTTCTCTGTGAGGAACCTGAAGATAACAGTCAATATTTTATGACAAATCACCCCTTTCCCTCTGTTGCTGTAAAATTCGCCGTACGATTACAGGCGTTTCATTCGGGGAAGGGTGATGGATGGTGGATCCAGGTGGTGATCTTTGCTCATGGGGTAAGTTACTCAGAGCTTGCTTTCCAAGTTTTGTCCTCTCTGTGCTGGGTGGGAGAGATAGAGGCAAAAAAATACAAGACGAGGAACTTGGGAAGGTGACAGGAATGTCTCGGGAAGACAAGGCCAGTGGCACAGCAGGTATTGATGGACAGAACCAACTTCAATTCCCAGGATTTCAAGTGCCCGGGATATATGAAAATTCTACCTCTGTGCAGGGTAGGTGTGAAACAGACAGAAAATAGCAATAACAGCCTGAAAAGTTGTCTTCCTGCCTTAAAGTGGGAACAGTGACAGCTAAACTGTGCTTGACGGGTATTTGTTTAACCTGTCCTTAAACACCCGCAGTGGTGGATGTTCTACAGCCCTCCCAGAGGGTCGGTTCCAGTGTGTAACCATCATTTCCACTAAAAGCTGTTTTTTCCCCTGGTGCCTAACAGCACCTCCCACAGTGCAAATGGAGCTCATCTCTTCCCACAATACAGATGGATATGTTTTATCACAGTGATTTCGGCACAATTTGTAGGCACAGTTTAGAGTGAGTCTGAAATAAAATGATCCTTTTCACAGAATCACAGAATCTTCATGGTTGGAAGGGACCTTTGAGATCATCGAGTTCAACCAGAAAAAAAAAAAACAAAAAACCCCAAAACGACCAAAAAAACCCCAAACCAGACACAAACCAACAATCCTGGGCACTGGAGCATGCCCTGAAGTGCCACGTTTATTAAACACCTCCAGGGATGGTGACTCCAGCACCTCCCTCGGCAGGCTGTTCCAGTGCCTGACCACCCTCTCAGGAAAGTCATTCTTCCTCAGATCTAATCTAAACCTCCCCTGCCCCAACTTCAGACCATTTCCTCTGCTCCTGTCATGATTCCCTTGGGAGAAGAGGCCAACCCCCACCTCTCTACCCCCTCCTTTCAGGGAGCTGGAGAGGGCAATGAGGTCTCCCCTCAGCCTCCTCTTCTCCAAACTAAACATGCTCAGTTCCCTCAGCCTCTCCTCATATGACTTGATCTCTAGACCCCACCATATATATACTTAATTCAGAGGAAAGTTTTGAGGTGCTCAAACACTAATCATTTGGAGCATGTAAGTGGAAGAAAAACAGTGGTGTTTGGAATGAAGTTTTACTGTGAGCAGAAACAGAGTGAATAGTGAGAAGATGGAAGAAATTTAACAGGTCTGTGGTGGGATAACCCCATCCAGCACAAAAAGCTTGATATCCCCCGAGCCTTGATCAGCAAGAGCCAGAGCGTTCCTGTGCTGCCAGCAATGGTTTCACCACAAACGTGAAGCATGGTGGCGTGAGGAAAGGGACCTCCATCCCAGCCAGACCCAAGTGGAGCTGTGTGGCCAGGCTGGTTTGCTGCCAACTGTTTCTGGATGTTTGCTGATGGTGTAGATCATGGAGGAACCTCTTTGTAAGGACTGCCATTGCAGGTACTTGACAGGTCTCCCTGCTTCTTCTGTAACATAGAGGGACTTGGCACAATGTGGATTTACTGGCCACTCCCAGAGGGAAGAAATGTGACTTATAAATGTATTTCACTTTCATCTGAGAACCTTCATAATCTCCGTTGAGTTTGTAGTCCACGAAGTACACCATGGAAGATGACAGCACCAAGGTCTGGTACCTGCTGAGAAGTTCTGCTAGTTTATGTAGGGCACACAAGAGTGTGCTATGCAAGTAAGAAGAATATCCATTTTTACTCAAGAGGAAAGTGCAGCACCTGAGTCTTCTTTTCCTAAGCTTTCGGGGTGGAAGGCATTTGGAAGTTTAAGTTGGTTTGTTCTATTGTCAACACATCATCTCTTTCTGCTTACTTCACAAGACAGGAGCATGGGAGTCACCACACTCTATCTCGGTGTTAATTTAGGTCTTCCCAATGGAAAATGAGAAGGCGTTGGTGTGATTTTTGCCTCATTAGCAACACTTTTCCTCTCTGGTTGTGAACTTGGATGGGAACTATGTTGTCTCCTGTGTTCACTAGGCAGTGTACTGATGGCTTAGTGGTCTGGTGGGTACTCATAGAAAGGATAGATAACCAAAAGCCATAATACTGCCTGACCAGGTTGTTTATATTCCTTAGTTTTGTCCAAAGTTCTAATGAAATTGCCATATTCTCACATAGAAGTTCGATTTTCTCTGAACAGCATTTCTTGATGGCAGCCTCTTTATCCTGTCAATTTTTGTGGCTCAGGTAGAGGGTGAGTGAGGTGCTATAACATATAAATAGTTTATTTCAACAAAACCTGTACTCAGGGAGAGCTAATTAATATACTCACTGCCTTACAGTTTGTATATGAAGGAGTAAGATTAGCTTGTGTTTTCCTGTGCAACCATAGCTGTTTAAACAAAGGTATTTTAATAAAGACGGTGCCTTTTATCCAAAGCACAGTGAGAGGAAGTTCTGTCAGAAATGTTCATTTCACTGAAAATTATTTTCATCTGAATAAGGGTCTGCTTTTGCCCTTTCAACTTGCCTTCCCCCTCTGTGGGAGGATTGCCATTAAATTGAGTTCCAACATGATCGGACCCTACGTTAAACGTGCTTCATTAATGGCACATTAAGAAAACACCAGAAAAACCTTTTGAGTGCTTTAATTTAAGGATAAGCAGAGGAACAAGTGGTTTGGCATCTTCAGCCAAAAATAGCAGGGGAAAATAATTATCTGCTATGCCCTGTCAAGTCACAGCATTCTAGTATAATCTGGAGGAAAAGATGTCACCTTCTCTTCTCTTCTACCTTCTCCTCTGTTTCGTATTGTCAATGATAACTTTAGAACTGGGAATACAAGAATGCAGTAGTGTGTAATGTAATAATACTCTTAATTTAAAAATGTAATAATACTCTTAATTTATACTATTAATATGTGATGAGCTGTTTCAGTGCGACGTTGATCAATTGGAAGCAAACGTCCATTCTTCTCAGAAATTAAGATAAATTAGTCTGGGTTGTATAAAATAAGAGTGAAAATACGTTGTCATCCCAAAGTCAAAACTGAGAAGCTACTTCTGAATAATTGCAATTGATGATAAATGAGTGTATTTACTGCCTAAAGCGAGGAAATTAAAATTATTTTTAATTTGCATTTGGATAACTATTTTTGCTTTAATTCAGCTTTAGAAATTTCTGCATGTATTTTTAAAAGGAAAAATATGATCTAGGAACATTTTAAGCAGAAATTAATTGCAAAATGTAAGGCTTTCAGTTCCTAACTGTTGACTTTTCTTTTCTTTTCTTTTTTTTTTTTTAATTCTATTATTTGGCACAAACTGAAGTGCCAAAACTTATGGCCTTGTTAGCTGGTGCTTTTATGCCCAATTCAAAATACTTAGTTTATGTGACTCCTGATTTGCCTTTTCCCAATAGCAAAAGCCTTATGAAGCATTTTTTGCTGTTTTAAAATTGAGGCAAACGCTTTTCCACTGGAATGAGATGCCTCTTGAGTAGACAATAAATAAGAAATCAAGGATGGCAAAGAGGAGTAAAATCATGGAGTTGTATGAGATTTCTTAATTCAAGGTATTTGCAATCAGGTCAATCTTTCAACCAGAATCTTTCACCCCAAACTCTGCAGAGATTCAGAATAGAAGGTATAATTATTAGGTTTTGGTTTTTAAGAGTCTTTTAAGATTGAGAAAATAATTGCTTTTGTAAGCTATGGACTTCCCCTTGTCAGTTTATCAGTTGTAAATAATGCTTGATGGAAAGCTGCTAAATAATGGAATAGAAGTAAAAAAATGTCAGAATAGATACACCTGTCTGATAGACATCTGCTTATAAAAATTATGCAAATATTTGGTGAGGCTTATATTTGCATTGCTTGTATGTGACTGATAACAGCTGTTAACAATCAAAACAGCAGAGTAGCATTTCCATGTGGATTTTCTTGGTTCATGTCCACAATTCCCAAAGGAGAGGGAGTTTCCACCAAGTCTTGGTGGCCAGTGTCCTTCTGTGTGTCATGGTCACGTCAGTGTAGGACCATGGTGACACTGGCCATCCCGGGCAATAGAAGGATCGTCAGGAGACCCCTTGACTTTCACACATTGCAGCCACAGCTTCCAAGGGGGTTTGCTAGGAGGAAGACAAGGGTGAAGGTCAGGGTTGTGCTGACAGCTCCTGATGGCACACTGTTGTCTTGTGTAAGTATTTCCACCTTTCTTCCAGAAAATTTAAGTTGCAGTCAGTGCTTGAGAAGAGTCCTAGCCTTCGTCACACGGTGCCTGAGCTGCCTCCAGCAAGTGCCTTTCACGAGAACGCACAATTGTTGGATTTCGCAGACCACTAAACCACATGAAGTGCTGCAAAAGTATTGGCTCTTATTGCAAATTTTGTGGTGTCACCTCAAGATTGCTGCTACAGTGACAATACTGAGTCGTTAGAACAAACATCCTAAATGAGCTTTAACATGGCAGTCATACCAAAACCACACAGGGTATAGGGCAGTGTAAATTTCTCGCCTATAGGCATTTAGATCAGCTTTACCTAGAATTAAAATATCCTAAAATACAGTTTTTCAAAAGTACTCTCCAAGACTTCTCTTCTTTTGAAGGAAGTACCAGTAGAGTTGTGGCGATTAATGCACTCATCAAGAGCATGGTCTTGATGAACCTGGGAGCAGCTCTGGGTTCTAGCTGAGCCTGGCTGGTCTCCCACCCCGGAACGTTACCTGGCAATATGTGGCCATATACAGAATATTACGCCGTGCTGTAAGGTCATCTTTCAGCTCTACACTTGTATTTGGCTCACTATATTAATCCTATTTAATAGAGGATACAGGTCTATTTTTGTGTCAGGAGATTTTCTGCTGTTGGCATCCCTAGCCCTTCCGCCACCCCACACTTAGATAGAACCGGTGGGACACAAATAAAGTCTAAATTTTATCATGCAAGAAAATGTTAGGTTGCTTCCTGTTTATCGTAGAAGCATTAAAGCAGTGTATGGTTATGAAAAAATGTGAGGTTTTCTTTCGCAGGCAGCTTTGATGTGAAAGACTCCTTTTCAGAAGTCTAATTTTAATTTTCTTTTGGAAAAAGACAGAAAGCTTCAGAGTATGCAGGCTGAAACTTCTTTTTTTCTCTATTTTTTCTTTTTTTCCTTTATTATTTTTTCTTTTTCTGTTATTTTTTTCTATTTTCTTTATTTCTTTTTTCTTTTTTTTCTCTTTTCTTTTTTTCTTTTTCTTTTTTCTTTTTTTCTCTTTCCTTTTTTCTTTCTTTTTTCTTCTTTTTTTTCTTTTTCCTTTTTCCTTTTTCTTTTTTCTCTTTTCTTTTCTCTTTTTTCTTTTTTTNAGAATAGGAATAATAATCCCACATTAATGACGGTTAGTTGTGGCCTGAGATTTTGACCTTGCTTCTTTCCAAAATGTGGCATTATGCAGATTGTATGGCTGGTTTCAGATGGAATATTAAGAAATATGTAACTTTCGATCTCTTCCCAGAGAGATTAAAAGCTGTGCATGTTCTTCATGTTTCTGCCTGTTTGTGGCAGAAGAATGAAGCCAGAATGCAAAATGCATTATCTGCTTTCTGAGGGAAATAAGTTACCTGATAATCAGTCCTGAGAAATATTCCTTCATAGGAGAAACTTGGGAAGATCCAGGCTCATTTCTTCATTTTACTCTCCCAGTTTCTTCTTCTGACTTTGTTACTGGCTCACTGTGGGCTGGATTACAAGAGGGCTGCTTAGGCACCTGAAAATGTACTTACAAATAAGGTACCTGTCTCACCGTGTGAAATTTACTTCATAAGGAATGAATTCTAGAATATGAAATCAGTCTTGTTTTCCCATTTTTTTCATCTGTTAGCTTTTTGTCAAATTTGACTTGAAATCTCACCATTCGTATTTATTTTATTTTACTTCCTACAAGAAAGACTGTATGAAGTTAGAGAGTATGTCAGTATCTGTAATTTCTGAGGGTAGGGATGACTTTGGCTTTGACTGGAAGGGACGCGTGGTTTAGATGTCTGTTCAGATGCTCTTCAGTCTCACTTGGAAACAAGAAAAATACCAGTTGGAGGTTATTCTTGCTGGAGAAGACCACATGGCCCATGCCTTGTGCATCTCAATAGCTCTATCTCTGGCTGTACTCCAGCTCTTTTTGGTCCATCTCCCTTTTTCTCTTCCATGGATCTCTGTGTTACCCGTAAGGACAGGGAGAAAAGAGCACCGCCGTGGTGCAGATTCCTTGCCTTGAAGAAGATACAGCCACAAGCAGCCCACACCACTTGGGTTTTAAACGTCAGCCACTTCTCTTCCAGCAGGTTGAGATGTTCCATGCATGGTTGGTTAGGGTTAACCATTCCATGCATGGTTGGTTGGATGGTGCCTCGCCACCCAGAAAGTAAACTACCTCCGTTGACAAAACTCCCTACCAGTTATAAAAAATCAATGTGTTTTATATGGTGGCAGCTGCTCTAACGCGGCAAATTATTTTAAGAGCCATTCAAAATACGGAATTTAAATCAAGTATTACTCTAAATGATTCACTGTCTCATTTGTGATTAGTCAAGCAGAGACATATGCAGTTACACTTAAGCTTTACTTTAAAAGAGTTGTAAATGCACAGTCATGCTTATTTTCCATGGTAGTACCCTGGAAATCAGTTGGATTCCCACTCAGCTCTTTAAAAAAGCCCAACAAGTGTGTATTCTTTCAACAGTGAGTCTCAATTAACCACTGCTCATGTCCCAGTATGAAACCTCTTCCTAAATGTGCCTTGTCTCTTCTTCTGACTCATCAGCCTGTGTCTCGCATCACCTTACAATCAGGGCAGTCAGTTTTGGTTATTTACTTTTCAGTCTCTCTTTTGCTCTGAACCTTCTAAGGAACTGGAACAAGAGGAAAAAAAAACCTGCCACATCTTCACAAGACAAGTCTTCGGCAGTGTTGACTGTGTAGCCCAACGAAGGGGTTATTTGTGCTGAGAAAATATGTATTAAGTGTAATAAGGTTCCCATGTTGTAACTGAAATCTCTTCCAGCAACTGAATTTCCCACTTGTGCCCTCGTTTTTGTAGATTCTCTGTTTTCTGGTGTCCCACTGCTGCTTCATGTCACAGGTTAAGTTAAGGGTTATTCCTCTTCTCAGCTGAAGACCACCTTGTTTGCCTTGAGACAAACAGCAAGTTTATGAGAAGTTAAATCCTTCACTTCTGGAAGAGAAATCTTTAATAAATAGGTGAAATATTTTCAGAGTAACCATATTGCTTGGAATGAATAGCCATCAGAAAATAAAAATACATGCCAATATTGTATCTGAAATACTGCTAAAAGCATGTTATTCAGGCTTGCTCCAACCCCAGTGGCCCTAGGTTATAATCTCAGCTCTGGAGTCCGGTGAGTGCATATTATAATCCAGTGATTATACTCCAGTATGCTTTCTATAATCTTCCCT
>QJSC01003531.1:905351-927593 GCA_003697955.1 Calidris pygmaea
TTATTTAGGTATTCTGATTGGAGATAAGGTAACCTTGGACGAATGCGGTTTCAGACTGAAAGGCAGAGCCTTTGGTGGCCTCGCTCCTCAGATGCACCTGGGACATGTTTGCCTTCCTCGGGCGTGCAGAGGTGATTTCCACTGGGAGGTACCTTGTACCCCCTATAGCTCACAGCAAGCTGGAGCTGACCTCGATGTACTCAAATTTATAAGCCCCATGCTCTCCTGCCCCCGGTGGGATGAGGAGTGCTGTGTCCCTCTGGTCTGTGTGGGTACCTGTGAATTTTCTCTTTACCACAAAGGCAGCGGCTGCGGGTTCACAGTCCACAGTTCCCATCAGAGGCTCTGCAGCCTCTCCTTTTGAAACTCCTGAAGTAATGTATTGGTAATTAATTCAGTTTTCCTTGCTATTTCTGAGAATACCACGTCATTTTAGAGACTGAGGTAGTCATCATGTGCATGGGAGTTTATTGACTTACTTTTCCTTGGTCCATTCTTCTCATCGTGGGTTCGTATTATTTTAATGGAAGTTTCATTTTCTTGATGTTTTTTGTGTTTTTTAGTGTTTGTTCAAATTCATTCAGTCATTCGCTACTAATGAAAGAGACTTCTGTCACATTTATTTGTGATGTTGTTAGTTCTATTGCAGAGGGAGAAGGAAAAAACACTTCTTTTTTTTCTGAACATTTCCTTAAGTGTAGCATTTGTTCTGCTTGTTTCTGCAAAAGCAGCATATGGCATTACCTGTGTATTTGTCACTGTTTTGTTTCTTTCTGAGTAATTCTTTGTAATGCAGTTTACATATGTACTGTCAAGTACCTTCAAAATGGCTTAAGATGGTTGTTTTGCATTTCATAGTGATATAAAATTGTAAATGCAGGGGAAATTTTGGAACTGTTTTTTACTAAATCTGTGTTTTCATTTCCCTAAAGTTTCAGACCCAGAGTTTACGCCTCTCAGACCTGCACAGAAAATCTCAGCTTTGGAGAGGGATAGTCAGTATTACCTTAATCGAAGGTCGTGAGCTGAAGGCAATGGATGCAAATGGATTAAGTGACCCTTATGTGAAGTTCCGGTTGGGGCATCAGAAGTACAAGAGCAAGGTAATTTCAGCTGTGGCCAAACGTGTGCATTGGCTGTTTGTGGGTATTTTTTTGCCTGGAATGACTATTTACATAGTGATGGAGATTTATTGTTATATTAATTGGCTGCCAGGGCACCTGGAGCTTTGTTTAGATGTATTTTTTTTATTTCTTAATAAACAAAAATAATTCTAGATGGGTGAAAAGGTAGCACTGAGAAATGCGGGGTGGCGAGGAGGCACACCTGGTTTTCCATACGGACTGTGGTGGCTTTGATTGCCTGTTGAGGGTCGTTCACGGGGAGAGACGTGGAGTGATCCTGACCAGAAGGTGCACCTTTGTGCCTTTCGGGCTTGATCCCAGTCACCCCTTGGACCCTTTGCATGGTCTTTCCCCTGAGCTGTGTCGTGCTTGTACTCTCACTGTCCTCATTCTGACGAGTTTCATTGAAGTTTTCTATATGTATGAGCTTAAGGGGCAGAGAGGATTGATCAGGGAGAAAATGACTGTGGAGACTTCTGGCTTTCTCACTCTTATTTCCTCAATCCCCATTGGTTTGAAAATTGCTGTTTATGGAAGATGCTGGGACCTTCCTCTCTCGATATCGTGCCGAACTCTGAGCCAGCCTGGCAGCCTCTTCATCTGAAATTAGAAGAAATCAAAATTCACGCTTTTCTGACTTCAAAATCTTCACAGCATCTCTGCGGTTTAATCCTCTCTAATTTTTCCATTTTTTCAAGCCAGTGGAACTGGTGGATGTAGAAAGCAGCAATTGCTTCCTGGGGAAGGTAGGAGACAGTTTCCATTCCTGCCCAGGCCATGTGTGACTACGGTGACTACTGCTTTTTGCATTATGGTAGAAAAACCCACAAGCTTTCTGTTCCACAGAGCGTGGTCGGAACTACATGGACTGAAATCCATTGAAGTGGCTTCTTTTGTCAGAAGTGACTGGACTGAAAGTGATTGAGAAAGCTACTTTCATCTGAGTTGCAAAGGAAAGGAAGTAAAATACAGTATTGGAAAAAAAAAAAAAAGGAATATTATTCCATAAAAAGTAAACCACAGTATCACCTTTCTGCCAGTATTACTGCAGCAGGGGAAAGAGGGCATGATAAAATTGTTTCTGTTTAAATCCTTACAGCCATCATCTACTTGTCATTGCAGGTGCTTTGTTTTCCTTTAGGCTCAGTCACATAAGTTTGCAGCTGACTGTCACTCAAAAGAGGGCGTAATTATTCTACAGAAAAATGGATCCGTTCCCAGGGTAAATCCTTTGTTCAGGAGGCTTTTGAAGGTGACAGGTTGCAGGATTCTGGAGGTTGCTGTTGTATCAGAGAGGCATGAGACAACTGGCCAGTCATTTTTTCTAATTGCTATGTTTTTTTAATTCTCACTGCTTAAGATACTCGTACTGCAAACAGAAAAAAAAAACCCCACTTCCTGAACAGAGTCTAAAGATCAAATTTACAATTCAAGGAAGCGTATGCCTGCACAATGCAATATGACTTTCCTTTTGCTCTCCTTTCAGATTATGCCAAAAACTTTGAATCCTCAGTGGAGGGAGCAGTTTGACTTTCATCTCTATGAAGAACGAGGTGGAATTATTGATATTACCGTGTGGGACAAAGATGCTGGCAAAAAGGATGATTTTATTGGCAGGTTTGTGCAATTACAGCCTTCTTGTTCCCTGGGGATGAGAGCAGATGATTAAAATGAGCCTTGCTGTTGAAACTATTTCTTATGACCATTTGTTCTTGCTTTCCTTTTTTTTTCCTTTAGAGGTGGGGGAGGATTTTTCACAAAGTGTCAGTGCAGTTCGCTGTGTTGATGTAATTCTTTACTTTCCTGGGGTAAAATACTTTTTACTGACCAGTAGGTGGCAGCTTTTACCAATTGATAGACTTAAGTTTTCCAAAATGAAAATCCCAGGTTTAGCACAATAATCAAGATGCAGGAGGTTCCATAGGGCAATGTGCAGCTTTTGGAGGAGAAATAACTCTTGTGACAGCCGCAAAAGACAAAAATGATGTACTTATTTTTTAATCTGTTTGGTAAATAATTGAGAGTCTTAAAGGAGAGTCTTAAAGGACTACGCAAAGCAACTGGGGCAAATAAATAAGATCATTCATTTTCAGGAAAAGTGAATCTGTGGGATCTGTCTTGGAGTTCAAGAAGGGGTATAAGTTTGTGTGGTTACGCTCCATTGTAATGTGTAGGAGGAGGAAAGAGGTTAATGTTTTTTAACAATGGCATTAACTAGGAAAAAACTGGGAAAAAAAGCTGTCTTGTGATTACTGATTTTGTACAAAGTCAGTGCTATTTAGTTGTTTACATCATACTTTATTGATATCCGTACAGTCATAATAAGAGCAATTATTATTAATCCCATCTATTTTGATTGTTAGAATATTGGTCGTAGATTTGTTCAATAGGGTGTTGATACTAATAAGTAGCAGAATTGGTTTTTTTGGTAGTTAAAACCAGGAATACAAATCCCACAGACGAAGCCATGTTCTTTTGATATCAGTACGGTTGTGTTTCTACTGACCTTCTCCTCCCTTTTGTTACGTTTAGGGCGATGTTTTTTTTTATCAAATTAGATCAGTCGGAGAATACTCTTTTTATTTCCTACCGTAAATTGTGGGAGCTCTGAATACATGCAGAGTCTGTGGCAGGCAAACGGCTTTAATACCTGACAAAACCACTTTTCCAAAGTATATATAGGAGGGTTTTATTTTATATATTGGTGTGATACGTTTACATTTGAAGTTTACACTGCATTTTTCCCGTGGCTTGATATCAGTCGGTGCATGGGGCAACAATAGCTATTTTTCTGAAGTAACTTAATGATTTAGACCTATTTCAGTACGTGATATGCCTTGGGAAATGATGCCTAATTTCTGCTTCACTTTGACCTTCTTATCCAAAAGATGGTGAGATGCCGGTTTTTCAGGTGTGATTTTTCAGAACACTGTCAAAGCGGCACTTACTTACCTTGTTACTGTTACCAGTAGTTATAAAGTCCTTTTAAGAGCATTGCATGAATTAAAAGACACCCTTTCTGCTGCAAGGCACTTGAAACCTCAGTAACAACGCGATAGAGAAATGAGAGAAGGAAAATTTGTAACTTCAAACACATAATTTGCTAAGGTAGCTTTTCAGATACCTAAAAAAGTTGTATGTCTTAAGTGTGCATATATTTATTTTTGGTAACTGCATGCTGTCATGCAGGTAGCAAATGATTTCTACATATTATGTAGGCCAAAAAAAATTGATAGTGTTCTCTAAAAAGAACGCTTGAAGCCTTTGGCATTTTTCAGTGGGAGAATCTTGTTTTGTTTTGTTCTCTGCCACTTTCCTCAGTAGATGTAATTCTTGTGTGTATCAAAAGGAGGATGGTCTTTGGACAAAGCCAAGCTGTAGTGCTTCTGCAGTATATAACTGATTTTATCAGAATCAGTGGCATTTCTCCCAAAATCTTGCTGCTCTTGATTTTTGTAACCTGTCTGCTGTTGGTGTGTGTGTAATCCCTCCTCAGTTTGTCCTTTCAGACACTCTCTCATTACACCTTCTGTTGGTACCTTATCTCTGGGTAATGCAACCTGCGAACAGATTCCTCTCCGTGAGGATTTCCATGAAAAACTTTGTCATTTGTCAAGCTCAATCTGAATACAAAAATAGGTCTTAATATTCCCCCTCCCTGATACTCTTTTCCAGTCGCTGTGGATAAAAATCTCGGGCACCTGACAGCTCCACTTTACATCGACTTCTCTTCCCCACGTTCTCCTCTCGAGGCTGCCTCTAAAAGCAGGAAATACTTTGCTCCAGACAGTACGGATTCTGAGCGTGTGGGCTGGGTCATGGTCCATGGCTAAGGCTCTGTGGCTCTCAAGGCACATAAAATAAATGGAATATTTTGACTCAGGTTCCAAGAAAAGTGATAATGAGTCTGTGGGAGGGAAATAAAAGCCTTCGTGGTAGTATTCTAGCATTGCTCAGTGATGGAGAGTTGTCCCTTTCATCATACTGTGAGCTTCCCGCTTTCTTGAATCACATGCAAGCAGCAGCTCTTATATTATACAGGAATATGTGTATTAAATGCAGTGAGAACAGTTATTTCTTGAATATGCCCTGCCTGTCCAAAATATGGTCATGGAGAAGCCATGCTTGATTCAGGAGATCCTGCTCATTGAGGGAAACAGCAAACCAAGCTGAGAAAACAGAACAAAATGTTTGTGTAAGGAGCAGTTCTCACCTCTCGTCCATAGTGTTGTTTTTTTGTGTCCTCCATCTTCATCTGCTTGATGAGCACACCTGAAGGTCAGCAGAACTTCCCCTGCAAATCAGGAATTATTGAGCTTTGAAGAGATCCATCCCTAAAACTTTTCCAGTGTTCCAAACTGGGCTGTGGATGAACAGGGTCTTTGGGTGGAAGGCTGAAGGGATAAACTCCAGGTCCTTCCTGGAAAACACCATGGAAGCCCCCCTTGAGTGGAAACACTTTTCTCTGCTCAACTTGGTAACTTGCAAATTTTATTCCAGAACAGGGTGTCGTAACTTCTTCTGGAATAACACTATCTCAGCTACACTTCAGTGAAATAAAAGAAGTGGGAAATGTGACCAAGTAGACTTCTGTGAGCCCTGTGTGTGTCACCATGCTCGTTAGGCTGCAGCATGTGAAGGGCCTGGATGAAGCTGGGAACGTGACGAGGTGGTGGTGGGATGTGTGTTCATACTGCGAGGGCTGGGACTGGCCAACCTTTCTTGAGGGCAGGAAGGTGAAGGAAAGCTGTCCAGGCAGGCTGAAGACGTGGAAGTGAGACTGGGGCCTTGAGGCAGCCTGGGAGGAGGAGGATGGAATGGAAGGGGTGGCCGGTAAGAGGGAGGAGGGTGTTGAGAGGGTGAGAGCGGTGGCGTGGCATCCTGATTCAGAGGAGGAGAAAGATGTGTCTGTCCCAGAGCGAGCGTAAAGCTCCTGTTTGGTACCCAGGCACATCCAGCACGGCGGTTCCTGGACTGAGATGGTCACTCTTTGGTTTCTGTTCTAATCTTTGAGCTTTATGTGCTTCTAAAATCCATTTGATCCTCAGCACTGTGCACTCTCCATGATAGTTTAAAGGACGTAGCACCTTGTGAACTCCTGTCTTAGAATGCCCTAAAAAACTGAAATCCTAGAAATATTTCAGTGTTTCTTTGGGACTTTAAAAAACCTGAAAAAAGGTGTCATGCAAAAGCTTCAAGAAAAATAAATTTCGATTCATATACTGATTTGTATGAGGAGACACTGGGCTTGACTAGAACTGAGTTTCATCATGCAGGAGGTTAAATTCTGACATTCTTCTAAATATAATTAAAAAAAACCAACCCAACCCATTCCAGGACCAAAGACATGAGATCTAGAAGTCCTTTTTTTGGAAAGAACCAGTAGTTAAAGCCACAGGGGCAGCCTTTGAGCATTCAAATCACCATGTGGAGTTGCCTGAGCAGTACAAGTCATTACTTCATTTGATAAGTAGAAATTCTTACACGTATGTGTGTATGTTGTTCAGTTTTAGTACATGCAATATTCACGTGTTTTTGCTACGAGTAAATAATTTCTCTTCCATATTGAGTCAATATACTCCCGTGATTAAAAACATATACCGCAGTAAGTTTATGTGGGCAATACCAGGATCAAAATGAAGGTGAAATGATTTTAATCTTCGTGTAATTATTTAACTTTCTTATCATCTGCGTTTTTGAAGGCGATCCTGACTGTCACCTTTACGATAATCAGCTAATAAATCCTCATGATTGTTACACCTTTATGCATAGCAGTAATCTGAACAAATTGGCTGCTGACAGCTGCAATAAATTGCCAAGAATGAGTGCTGTCAGAGAACAAGTTGTTTCTGTGAACATACAGGATAAGTAAATCCCATGTCATGCAGTTTTATTCAGCTGGAGTTATTTGCAATCCAGCACGGCAGGATTTATAGCATTATTTATTGGTATGAAAAATGTGTGTTTATCTTTAAAATGACATTGAATTTTACTCATATGTTGTGCCAGGAAATTACTGTTGACTTCATCTATATCTATTTTCATCAGTATTTATAGATGCTACTATCTTTTTTCCAATCTGTTGCAAATTAAGAACAAAAGCCCTTGTGCATAGTATATTCATTAAAGCTATGTATTAATTTTATCTGTAGAAAACTGAACCATCCTATAATCTCTCTCAATATCGTCATGGAAATTCAGAATGGTGGTGTGTGTGCGTGGGTGCACACCGTATAATGCATGTTATGAAGTACAAAATTCAAAATACTGAAACTTAAGTATTTAGGTTTTTGACACCTTAATCTGCTATGCCTTCTCTGATCACTTTTTTCATAGTGGAGGGTTTTTTTTGGTGCACATAAATACAAGCAATATGCAACCTGTGCTGCTGCATCATTAATCTGAAAGCACAGGGCTACACGACTCAAAGTTCTAAACTGAAGTGGGGTTTTCATATAAAATATTTATGTCTTTTTCAGTTGTTTGTTTTTGATTTTTTTTTCCCACTGAAATTTATGTGATTTCACTGTGGGAGGCTGAAGGTTACGAGAGAGAACTGAGTGGTGCTGTAAAGCTGTGTATGGCTACTCCAACAGGCGTATAAAGTTGAGCCAAGGACACTAAGTGTGCTCCTGATGATGTTTCTTCCCAGATTTTTTTCTGGAGATGTTGTGGAGATTGTGATTTATATTAAAATGCTGGGAATTTCCTTTTTTAAATACTGTTGCCCAAGAAGTTTTGAATAGTAGGTATGAGAGTTTTATGTGTTTATGTTGAAATAGATGAATCTTGGATATCTTCTCAATTTTGAAAAACTCCAGGGAGTCAAAACATGCTCCTCTGGATTTGCAAACAGGACTTTATTATGCTGATTTTCCAAATATTTTTTTTTTTACATGGTGGTTTGAAAATTTCTGCGTGTTGGAGTAGCTTCGGAAGGATATGGTGTTATCAAAGTTCAAGCCTAATGGTTAACACAGAGTTTGTTGGTTTGGGTTTTGAACCCGGTGCCCGTGTGAATTGGGCAGACCCGCACACAGCCAGCAGCCCGGGTCGGTAGCAGCTTGTTGGTTTTACGTGATGCCTAAAGTTGAATTATCGCAGATGCATTTCTCGATGTAAAATGAAGGTTTTGCCCAAAGCATTTAAATCTAAAAATGCTACTTGTCAGCCTGCCCGTGACAAATCCTGAGATGTGCTGAGCCATCTCCTTTTCTGGCTGTTCTCAAAGGGAGTTAGATGTAAATATCGGTGTGCATCTCAAAGTTTGGCCTTCAGGTATTCCCCACCTTATGTATTACTATTTCTGCACGTTTTAATTTCTTCTATTAATGCAAAGGTGCTGCTCTTCTGCTAGAAAGCCAAAAAAGGTTCAATTTTGGCTCACAAATCTTGAGTAACTTTTCCTTACCGGGTATGTTATTATTTACAACTCTTACTGACAGTTGTTATTGTCACGTAGTGTTGGAAAACTGATAGCATTCCCCAGTGGATTCTGAAATACGGGATGCTGCACACGGGCTGGATTAATTTATGAATCCTGCTTCTGACCCTCTGTGGAAATGTCCTCCCCTGACTGAAGTGAAAGTGGCAAAATAAGAGGAGAGGAGAAGGAAAAGTGGGGCGTCTGCCTGGGAGTGAGAGTCAGCGTGGGGAGAGGCTGGGGGGGGGGTTTGTGGGAGGCACAGATTGGAGCGGCCTGAAAGCTCTTGCGAAGTTGCTCGGACCAGCTACCGAGGGGAGAACCACATAGGAAGACATAGTTTTCATCAAAGCAATAGACTGCTTGAGCAGAGGAGATCGTTAATTGTGTGGCAGAAAACACAGTGACAGCGCATGTCAGCAGAGTACAGCTGTGCCAGGGGGACGGCGTAGGAAATACCCCAAGGTGAAACCTCTGCAAGTGCCTTTGTCCGTCTGTGCAATTCAAAAAGTAAATCTCTAGTTCTACTGCGAAGAGCTGTGCTTAGGAAAATGTTGATCGGTCACTTCGAAACTCACCAGCAGGATTTTGTGGCACGGGCTGCGTTTCTTTTAGCAAGCAATGTGCCTGTCCCTGCTCCGGTGTTGCTCAGGGAGGGGTGAGGTTGTCCCGTATTTCGTGTAGCTCATTATTTCCCTGACCCAGACCGACTTACCCCAAACCGCAGGACACTTTCCTGCTGCCTGGCACCCGGCGGCACTGTTTCCCGGATCCTGAGTGTTCCCAACATCCCGGGGATCCTCCGGACTCCCAGGCTCTCTGCGCCCTGGCTGCCCTACTTAGCGGAGCTACAGCTCCTTGGGGAGCTTTCCCGGTTTTCAGTCTCTCACCTCTCCCCACCACCTATCTCAAGCATCGTGTGGGGTCTGTCGTTTTATTTCTTTCTCATTATCTTTACGCTTTGAAGTCTGGTTCTCCCTGGAACTTCGCCTTGCTGCAGTCCCCCTCTCTCCGAGCCGTGCCATTTTTCTGCCGGCGCTCGGCAGAATTCCCCCTCGCCGTTCGTTCCTTGGTTTTTACTGGAACATTGTACTCTGGGCTCATAAAGGAGACGGAGTCTCACAAATTGTAGCAGTTCGTGCCTCGCTGCGTCTGATGTGTGTCCAGCTCACTTCTAATTGCAGAATTGCACAGTTTCCTCTCCTTGGCATCCTTTGGAGCAGCATAGACCCGGATCACAGCGGAGTTGAAAGGCTGCCTTCCCCAACAAGTCATGATGATAATTAAGTTGCCTGGGTTGTAGCCAAGTGGTGCTTTTCTGTCCCTATCACTTAGGATTGTGCCAATTCCTCTTTTATGCTTTATTTTGTCATGTGAGAAAATGATCTCACTATCTGCTGCCTCTCCCTTGCCTGGCCACCTGGCTTTTAAGAGGCCTTCTATGTCATGTCGCTACCTTTGTAATTCATTCATTAGCAAGGATATTTCACCAGGGTGCCAACGCGGTCTTACATTCCGGGTTCTGTTAGAACTAGAGAGGGGAGGTGATTTTTACCTCTCAGACATGCTGATAATAAAATGCTACATAGAGTTCTGGCTTCCACACTTGAAAAAGGATTGCGGGAGAATTTCACTGGATCAGAAAAGTTACAAAAAAGTCATTTGAGGGCTGCAGGAGATGCGTTCCAAGGAAATGTATAGGGAGCTGGAGGTGCTTAGCATATCAAAAGGAAGATCAAGAAAAGATATGATTATGGTATATGAGTACCTTCGCTAGAAGAAAATACGGGGCACTAAAGGCTTTTTCAACCAAGTAAAGAAAGGCATGAAAAGAACCAAAGGCCAGATATATTCAAATTAAAAATAAATCAGAAATGTATTTCTAACAGTTTGGGCGATTAACACACTGAGCACAGTTTCAGAGAAGTGGTGAAATCTCCTTGAACCTTCCCGTCTTCCTTCCTGGGAGCCCTGCCCTGGTTCTGCAGCTTCGTCTCTGTGGTTCTCTGGCCCATCAGATTCAGGCACTTGGGTGGTGGGTTTTCTCCCTCCTGATCTCTCTGGGCATGAGAATCCCAGATTTGCGCCATGCTTGGTGGTGTTCCCGTGGGGCACTGATTTTGGGGGGACGTGCCTCTTCCCAGGGTCAGCCAGCTCTGTCGGTGCTGGCAGAATGTGGGCACTGGAGGGACCATACGGAAAATATTCAAACTGCCCTAAAATGTGATTTATAGCCATGTTTGAAGATCTGTCTATGGAACTAATGGCTATTTCTGCTTTAATTTTTCATGCTAGCCTCTTCACACCTGGAGAACTTTTTCTTTCAGCAGCAGCATGTGAACAGTAATTCCATGAGAAACTGAATTGTCCAAAATGACTGTTATCTCCTACTTCCAGTGTGACAGCTGCCGGTTACACACAACTTATGGCCTTCTCAAAAAGGCTCTGGTTTTTCACGGTCCTCAGTTTGAGAAAGCAAGACAGAAATTTCTACCACCACAATATGCTCATTACCACCACTGGTAACATTTGGGTTCACCTTCATCCTCAAAGCATCTTTGTTCTCCATGGAAACAGTTGTAGGTGACAAATGTCTGTTCAGAGAACATCTTAACTGATGTAAAACTCAGCATTGCTGAGGATTTAAGCCTTGGAAATCCTGGATGTACTCTCAGTAAAATGTAAAGAGGTGTCGTCAACCTGAGCTTTCCAAAGCTATTTATCTTTAGAATTATTTTGTTAACTTCAGGGCTTGTAAGGAAACGTAATCCAAAAAAAAAAAGAGGAGTTTTGTGGGTTTCCTACTGATGTCTGTAAAGGTTATTCCAGGGTAGGGTTAGTGCTCAGGTAATGCCTTAAACAACCCAGGCTTCCTTCAAGTGCAGGGGTGGCACTCCGGGGTGGAATAACCCCAGTTTTTCATCAGATTACCCAGGGACCCTTCACAGGATGTTTTCCCTGTAAAATGGTTAAGGCTTTGGCTGGAAAAAGCTTCCACCAGATCAGTCCCGACGCTTTGTCTGATTTTAGGAAATAATGAGCTGGTGAGGGGCTGGTCGTGGAGATCTCTCAGAGACGTGTTTCTCAGGGAGTCTGCTCCCCGTGTGGTGCTACCGGGAACGTTTCACGGCTGTGGGAACGGTGCGCGGGTAAAATCGAATTGTCAGCTGCTTCTTTCAGACTCAGTAAAAATCAGCGTGCACTGCTAATGGTGCAAAAGTGCTGTAACTTCAAGAACTGGAGAACTCAGAGCTTGTAGCTGTGATGTAGACCCTGTAATTTTACAGTCATTGCCATTTTCTGATGCATGTAGGGTTTTTTTTGTTCCGGTGGAGGTAGCTTTTGTTGCCCATTTTTGAGTGAGGGGTGGATTATTTCTGTATTACTTGTATAATAATAACTTTCTGATTGTTTTACTGACTTTGAGAGAGTTTAGAGTGTTTTTTTCATTGACTTGGTTAAAATCACAATGTTGTTGCAGGGATGTATTTTTGAGGGTACCTATTTTAAACTATCTCAGAATATTTAACAACAGGGGCATCTTAACCTACGCCAGCATTGAATGGTTGATTACAATATTTGTTATCTTAAGGAGAGCTTTATACTCCTCACTGCAGCCTGAATAAAAATTTAACAGCCTATATATATGTACAAACCTTATATTGACCATCAGCCCACACTGACAGCAATGGCTTTAGTTCTTCCTTGCTGTTAATTTCATTTCTCAGCCCTTCCCATCCAAAGAGTTGAAAATAAAAAGGTAAATGTTAAGCTCAGAATACTATGTCAGTCCAAAATGGTTTTTGTTGTAAAATAATTGAACCTTGTTACTGTATGAGCTTCGCAGTGGGTTTAATTTTGACAGCTGCACAACAGGCAGCAAATGTTTAAAAAAAAAAAAAATTAAAAGAAAAATTTCCTGTAGCAAATCTAATCTGCCTGTGATAGCACAGCCCCCATTTTATGAGGCTGCATTTATTCTCATAATTGGCTATTTCCTGTCCTTAAATGCCTATTTATTCATGTCTGCCACCTTTTTCTCAGTTTATTGGCCCTGCGGTCACCACATTATCTTTCTCTTCAAAATCAATTGACATTTTATGAAAAGAGTTTGCTAGATGTTTAGTTTAGTGAGAGTGGCACATAGAACATGTGCTTGTCACATTAAATAATCGCCGTTAAAAGTAGAGACTTCAGTGGCTTAACTATATATAGAATACATTCATTTACTTGTTTCAATATTGTTATTGTTTTTATTTAGAGTAGTGAATTGGCAAAACACTGCTGGGGGATGCTGTAAGTGAAAGTATTCCAAATAGTGGTTTTTCACAGAAACTCCTGTGCAGGACATTGGACTTGTCACAGGCGTTGAATTTCCAGGCGCGCTCGGAGCCGCAGTCTAGGGAAGTCGAAACTTGTGCATTGCACAAATTAAAACATTAAAAATTCTAAGCAGACTAATTACTAACCCTAAGGTATTCTTGTTTTAATTAAAAGCTCGTGTCCGGCTCTTTGTTAGCAGTGACGCTGTTTCCCTTCCGTGCTCTAGTTTTTATTTTGGGGCTGTTTCTGCCGTCTGGTGCGTCGGAGCCCTTCTGCGTGGGGTGGGTGCAGGTGGGGTGCACCCCTTGCCGGCGTTCCCTGCCCGTCACAACGCCAAACACCTCCCCTCGCAGCCGGCGGGGGGGTTTGATCCTGGGTGAAGGTCTGACCCCCAGCTCACGGCGGGAGAGGAGCTCCTGGGTGGTGCTCAAGGTGTGTTTTGCTCTCGACTCCATCACAACAAAGTCCACGCGGACTTGTTGGGTTTTTTTTAAGAGAGGATTTTTCCTGTTGTTAGATGAATGGCATCAAAAGCGTTCACGTCAAAACTTGTGTGCATGAAAGAGGTGTAATTAGAAGTACATTTTGAATCTGAAGCTGAATTTTTAAAATTCTCTTTGACTTGGGTTCAAGTGGGGCGTATTAGCTCACTTGGTTCCTAGTGCCTGTGTGTTCTTTTTAGCACTCCTTATTCACATGCATAACAGGTTGTAGCCTTTCAAAAAACACAGTCAAGGAAGCATCATGGGTTGAAGCTGCAGAGAAGTCCTTCCAGAAGCGGGGCAGGAATTTCTACTCATTTGGGGTGGTTTTTTTTTTTTGTCCCGTGGGATGCAAGTAAGCGGAGGTGAGGAAAGCCCCAGCCTGACGAGAATGTCTGTTTTCAGGTGCCAGGTGGACCTGTCGAGCCTGAGCAGGGAGCACACCCACAAGCTGGAGATGCCGCTGGAGGAGGGAGAGGGGTGCCTGGTGCTGCTGGTCACCCTCACCGCCTCGGCTGCCGTCACCATCTCCGACCTCTCCGTCACCTCCCTGGAGGACCAGAAGGAGCGGGAGGAGATACTCAAGAGATATGTATGGAGTTCTTCTCTCTTACCCTTTGTTCACAAAATGTTTGCTTTTATGTGGGGGGGAAAATATCTAAATATATCCCTTATATCCTTATATCCTCAGCCAATGACAGTCATTTAAACTAGTTACTAATATTATCGTGGCTGGTACGGATAACATCACACAGGCTACAAACCATCTTTACACAATAAGGTATTTTTAAAATAGTAATTCAGCTATTTGATATGATCATGTGCTCTCAAGAAGTTAATTTCGCTGCCTTGCAGATAATTTTCACTAATTGCACAATAACTGAGGGGTCACTCAGTACAGCTTCCAGAGCGTGTTTATGCCAGATGGTTTGAGGTGCCCATAGCTCTTGGCGTTTTTTGGAGCATCTACTAGAAGGGCAAGAAAACTTACTTTTTTTGTCTGCTCATTGGGGGCTGGGGCAGTATTTTGTATCCTCAAAATAATAGTTTTAAACAATATTTCCACTTCAAAATATTCAGAGGCGAATTATTTTCATTTCCCAGCATCCTCACATTACACAGAATCTGTGCAGTTTTATCAAAGCAACAGAGAGGGGAGCTCTTACTCCAGCATTTGCTAATGCCTAAATCACTAAAAGTAACTGTCTCACTACACACGGAGAAAGAAGGGGGGGAAAAAAAGGGAAAAAAAAAGCTATTTCCACTTAAAATTACAAAGCTTTTATTGTACAATGCTGCCAGGTGTTTAGAAAGGCTTCTCTAGACACTCAGCCATTAAACCAAGCTCTGACTAACAAAGAGCCGCTTAATTTTATTTTTTTTTTCCCAGATTTTAAAATATTCCTATTCCATGACTGACATCCTTTCAATAACTGAATTTAATAAAGATGTACCTTATCAGGCTGTGCAGATAACATGAAGTGCTAGTACTAATGCTGTACAATATTCTTCAAACAGATTAGCAGGATGTGCGCTTCAGCAAATTTATTCTGGCTATCTCCACGGAATCAGCTGTCTGCTAATGCTTGTACAACTCATACACCAATAGCGTTATCATAAACACAGTTTAATAGAGGTGACTTAGCAAGGCTAAACATAATATTCCTAAACCAACTGAGAGCTAAGGTATTGTGCACCGTCTCTGAGAAATAATTACCATTAAGAGAGTCGCTGCACATTTTGGGATCCGCCAAGGCGGTCTGTGGGTGTCAGGATGGATCTTTATAAATATAATAAATTTGTGATGGGTATTTTTGTGAGGTGTGACATACTTCTTGCTACCAAGTGCAGCAATACCCTGTTCCCGAGGATTATTGTGTGTGGTGATACAGCAGTCAAGTGATACTGATGGTTTTGATAATTTAGTGGCAGCATAGAAACGTGTTTCAAGTGTGTATTATTAATCAGTTTTCCTAAATTCTCCATTTTTTGTCCCCGATGTAGAGCATAATTATATCGCGTTAAGACTGACTATTTATTTCCTTTTCTTACGTATTTATGGATATGTGTCTTTTCTTGTATTTACATTCCTGTATGCATTTGAAAACGTTTATATTTTTGGAAGATGTTCTGATTGTGGAGGCGTGAGTTTCTCATTATGTGTTTTTGAAAATTGTAGCATCAATATATAAAATGTTTGATAAATTTTACAGTTCTTATTAAAATGACCGGTGGACAGCCGAAGAAATGACAAGGATTATTGAAATTCAAGTAGTTTATTTTCACCGGTGTTCGATTTGCCTTTGGTATTCATATCTGTGCTGCAGAACCAATACAAAGAAAGAATACGCAATTAGCAAGATGTACTGTTCTCCACCGACAGGCTGGATTTTGGGGGTTTCTATTTTTCGCCCCCTTAAAGAGATCCAGCTCCCATCTGAGAAATGTATTTTGCACCCTTTCTGCAGCCAAAAACAGTTAATGAGCTGACCTTGCCATCAGATCAAATAGCCTTGGAAAATGACTCTATTACTGTCATTTAACCATTTGTAGCTGAACATCAGAGCCTTACAAATTAAACAGGCATTACTGTTTGAACCATTATTTTACCACAATTGTCTGAAAAGATTAATTCCTTTTGGGGTGAGGAGGGGGGCGCATTAATGGGTACGGACCAAGAGAGATTGTATGACCTTTTCAGAACGGGTGTGCTGAACCCGCGGTCCCCCTTGTCACAGTTTAAAAACCAGAGGAGCTAGTTTAGAGAAGAAGTTGTTAGCATTCCATTTTTATTATGACATTTCACAGTCATCCGATTTAATGTCCCTTGACCAGATTGTCCACCGTGAGACGATGGGCTTGAAATGTTATTTAGAGCATTGATAAAAGGTGAGCAGTTCTAAGATGACAGCGAGTCATAAGGCTGGTGGTGTGACATTAATTTTCTCCATAACAGAGATGGAATAAGACGTCATGGTGACAAGCTGTCAATCAGGGCTGGCCCCTCAGTGTATCTCCATGCCATAGGATGGGGTATTGCTTCTCCCATAATAGAGCTGAACTGAGATGCTCTCCCTGACAGCTGCTGCAGCCATACAGAAAATATATTATACAGCCTTTCATTAAAAAAATAAAGAGGACTCATCTCCAGAGCATTTCAATCTTTCCCCATCTATTGAGGGCTGAAAAGATTCGCAGCAAATCACGGATTCCTCTGCTATGGAAATTTCAGGCTTCAGAAACCATGTGGGTTTTTGAGGCCTTCAACAATAATCATAAATAAGAAGACAGAATACCATCTGATAAATCATTACTTAAAGTTACATATTTAAAGTAATGTATTAAAGTCATTTGCTCCTCCCGGAGCCTCTGCCATGGTGTTGTATACGTTTCCAGCAGCCCCCGCTGCCGCAGCCAGGGGTGAGAGAATCCCAGCCAGCCGGCTCGCTGCAACCAAAAGTTCAAAAATAATGGTTCTGCCGCACGCTCACAAAGGTGGGAAAGTATAATAGAGCACCGGTGCCTTTTTGATGAAATTTGGAGAAAGGGGACTGCAGGGCGCTGCGGGAAGGGGGGGGCCGTCCCTTGGCTCGCTCTGCCTTTGTTTTCTGTCTGAGGCTTGGTGTTTGTTTCCCTCGGTGGGAAACTTGGATAAAACGTGGAGAGGTTTCTGTAGATCCTTCCCCTCTCATCCTGGTATGGGAGCAGAATGGTCTCTGTGCTGGTACCGGTTCCGATAAGAGGCTTCCAAGCCGTGGTGCCGAGGTGTGTCTGATCCCAACAGCACTACCTGTGACGAGCGTGCGCTGGTTGGAGTTGACCATCAGCCGCATTTCTGGCCGTTCACGTATTGAGAAGTGATAAAAATGCCTTAACCATTCTCCTGTGATAACACGCACACACGTGTTCACATGTATGTAGCGCGTGGGGCTCCCCAGCGGATCCCTCATTTCAGCGTGCCAAGGTCAGACCCCCCTGTGAACAGCCAAGGGTCAGCTGGGGCTCGTGAAATTAATACCAGAGTGTGATTTAACTGTTAGAATTGTCTTATTAATAAAGAGACAGGGATGCATATTACATATTGTACGTCCAACGTGCTAATGGATAGGTTACCTATGCATAAACACGGGGTAGCTTTTGCCGGCTGACATTTAATATTTCATTTAAGCAGCACCTGTGGTTTTCAGACCAGGGATGTTATTTATTCCGGTTTTCCATAACAGTCGATTTTGCCTTCATAATAAATGAAAGAATTGTTGACTTGGTGTTTTACCGGATGTTTGCGTTTTCTGGAAATCTGGGCATTATCATAAGCAGTGGAAAAGGTTTCACCGGCCCTACATTATAATTTGAGAAAAGGCCAAAGGTATTAAATGCATTAGTCCACATTTTAAAATATTTCAAAATAAAGGTACGTGCTAGTATTTATGAACAAGACATTGCAAAAGCATCCAAAAATTAGGCCAGGTATACATATGATTTAAAATGGATTTGAAAATCTAATTTTAGTCTCCTCTTCGGGGGTTTCTCCCCTTCGTTATCTAAACAGTGAATGATAATGCCAGGTTTGTTATTAATTGATTGCAGATTCACAGTTGCATTCAGTGTTCTATCGTTTGAAATGCTGCAACTTTTAAATCATATTCAAAATTAGAGCTCGGCTATTTTGGCGTGTCACACCTGCCTGGTGCAATACTCCTGGTTTGTTACTTCGAGTTATTAGAAAAAAGAGCAGCAACAGAGCGCACCTTCCAAGCGGCTTTGTAAAACTATGTTGGATGAGTAAATGCAAGTGTTAGTCTATTCTTTAGGTTTTTTCTTCCACTTTTTAATATAAGCAGATGTTGTAGAAATTTATGTTAAAAAATATTTATAGTAAAAGCTTTTTTCCATGAAACTGGAACCATCTTTTAATTCATTTTTAAAATATTTTTTGCATGTGATTATTATAAACGCTATTAAGTTGTTATAATCCTCTTTTGATGGTTTTTGCTCATTTTATTTGCAAGCCATATGCAAGCTTATATATGCATAGATGCTATATGCAAGCTTGTGTGTAATGGTCAACTACAAAAAACCCCAATATTGACCCTTTGACACTGTTTAAAATAGTATTGGAGCCATCAAGGGGAAAATGTGAGCACAGATCTCAGAAGAGCATTCAGGGAGAGGAAGTGTTTTACTGTTTGTATTAATTTTGTTAATTCACTGCTACCATTTAATATTTCAATGCACAGTTGTTCATGTACTATTAGGGGATTAATTCAATATTATATTTAATCATTCATCTTCTAATTTTTCCTTCACATTTCTCATTGGTAAGTTAAAGTTGCAAAACACTGAAAGAAACACTGACAACTGTGCATTCCTCAGAAAGGAGTATTTAAAAGCATGACTACGTTTGACAGAATTACACTTATATCTGGGGTAGGGAGGAGACTATTAATATTGCTTTTCGCAATTCTTTTTTGCAATACAGAATTATTTCTCTTTTTTTTTTTTTTAGAGTCTAATGGCGATGTTTCATAACATGAAGGATGTGGGATTTCTTCAGGTGAAGGTCATCAGGGCAGAAGCGTTGATGGCAGCTGATGTCACAGGCAAGGATTCATTTAGTTTCTGTGACAGTAAATACCCTAGAAAGACTGGGCCTTTTCAGAAGTGGGGAAAAAAAATAGTGTTTAAAACAGGAGTTTATCTTAAGATATAGTTTTCTGTTTGCACAGTCTCACCTTCTGCTCATTAAGGAAAAAAGCAGAACTTTTGTAGGAAGGCAGCAAGTCCTTCTGATGCAGAGCCCTACGTAGGTTATTTCTCAGAAGGGTGAAATGTACATTTTTCTCCATCAGAGGTCCTGGGAAAAAAATGCACAGAAAAGACTTCTTTTGGTAGGAGATCAAGAGATAACAAAATTATCCAAATTAAAGCTGAATCCCAGAGGACAAGGCAAATAAAAGGTGCTGGACTTGTATACTACTTTAAACTTCTTGCCAAAAGAAGTGCTCGGTATCTCTCAGTTATTTAGCAAGGCTGCTGCTGGTTTCAGCATTTCAAATAAATGCAGTTTCCTGTATCTACTGCTTATCTCTTCAAGAAGGGAAATAAGAAAAAAAAATTGTATATTCTATTTTATGTGAATACAAGTTGAACGGGTAATTTAACCTTTCACTATTCAAAATGAAGACAAGGTATTTCAGCCATTCTGACCATTTTTCTCCAGAAGTGTCCAAGTTATCTTCCATAAGTAAAATCGCCTTCGCATTGCTCACTTTGAATGGAGCAAAACGAGCTGCTCCTGGGTTAGAAAATAGCCATCTCTGCTTTAAAAAGGAAAAAAAAAAAAAGGAAACTATACTAATCTAGCTGGTTTAACTGTAATTTGGATATAAATGTTCTGTAATAGGGGCAGATGTGGGTATATAGCAACATACTTACTTTTTTATAGTTTTTTGTAAATTAGCATGAGTACCAGTATTTATGTGTTCTTTTAACAGAGTAAACATTTTATTGCTGAAACTGATCATCGAGTTTGTGGCACGCAAAATGAGAGATTCTATTTTCAGGCAGGTTGGAGAAACGCTGCTAAAGATTCCTCACTCTGCTTTGACCTTATAATCCAATGTGGTCTGAACAGAGAGAGAGAGATTAAGTTATTCAGGGGCAAATGGGATAATTCAGTCCCTGACCTCGTTCAATCTTCGACTTTTTCCAGATCAACATGTCATTTGTGCTGGTTGAACAATTTTTTTTTTTGGAAATATGTTTGATTCAATTAAAGATGTACAGAGCTACCAAAATTTTTCAGACATTGCATTTAGAACGACGGTCTGGAAGAGGGGGAAGAACACTCAGTACCTTTTCGTGTCCCCTTTATTTTGTTCATTAGCAAGAAGAAGCATTTATAGGACAGATATGTTTTGTGGAATGGCTGTGCATTCCAGACATTACAGAAATCATTGTATATTTTGGACAAAAAATACCTGGTGTCTTGAAAAGAGGGGTTTTATTAAGTGCTGTAGTAATTTATAGCTATTTTTAGTCACTTGTGGGTTCGTACAGATCACTCATTTCAGATTAAACTTCGAATAGTAATATTTAGAAATAACTCACAGTGGAAATTTGGTGATTGTCAATAAATCATGGTTGCCAAAAACTGTGTAAAACTTGACCCCCTGCCTTTATTCAGCCAAGGAAGGGTTATTAGTCAGTGAGGAGAGCGCTGTCATCAGGGGTGTCACTTACACGGCCGAGGATTGCTTGTGCCAGTAAAAGCTAGGGACTAGTTTGCTCTTCTTGCTGTGTTGTTTTTTTCAGAGTTAATCTTTTGCCCTCCTCTGAGCCCAAGACACCTGTATCGTACCTGTGTAATTTGCTGTTTCCCGTCGGCTGAGCGTATCCCGTTTCACTTTCAGGAGTCTTTCCATGTGCAGCAATAAATCAAAATTTATTAGTTTGGGCTGAATGGATTTTAAAAATCCTTAATATTCCATCATTAAGCATAAGCATAGACGGGAAAAGATTTCTGTAATCTTTTAAGTAGTCATCAATCTTACTGCAGTTGCGAGGATTTTTTTTTTCCCATTCAAAATGTGAAATTTTTCTTTTGTTACCATACATTCATTGAGCAGCATTGTAATACTGTATTAACTCTGTGTGAATAAAGAGCAATTGAGACTCCTGTTGAATGAATGAGTAAAAAGCACAAATTACTTTTTAATGAAACCCTCAATTCTTCTCCTCTCCACAGAAAGCCCATGGCCCCGTTCAGCTGAATGCTGCTACAGTAGGTCACTTCAGTTAAGCCCCTAATAAACTGTTGATAGTCGAGGGCAGGTTTTTCTCCAGTCTCAATAGCCTAGTGTTGGACAGTGCACTTCAAATCGTTAAGGTTAGTTTAAAGAAAAAGGGAGATTAAGGGTGGTGGTTGAACGAGATGCCAGGGTGGGCTGAAATTTCGGACAAGCTGTGGGCAGGGGAGCGAGTCGGAAAATGGGGCTCTGCCCGAACATGCCATGACTGGGTTTGAAAAACACCCCAGAAGAGAACAAAGGGAGACTTCTCCTCACTCAGAAGCCGCTTGCAAGGAAGTCTAGGAAAGAGAGAGCTGCTGAGGGGGTCGCAAGATTCCCCACCGCAGCCTGAAAGCTCACCTTGGTTTCAGGGATTGCTGAAGAACAGGGCATCTTCCAGGAGCAGAGTCTTTGCCAGAACAGCTGGGTCTATGAGGGTGTCTTCCCCAGAAAAACAGCATCTTTCCATGGTCAAAACGTAGTGTTAGGGCTTCCACCAATGCATAGTTGTGTTCTGATGGAAACTGTGGCCATAGCAAATACCTCTTCCTGGAAAATACTTATCTTCTAACGTGTGCTTTTCAATGGAAAGACATTGTTTACTTTTTCCTTCTCTTCCCGAGAAGAAAGTTTCACTTAAATGTCCCGTTGTGTTTTCAGCTGTTCAGTGCAAGGCTGTTTCCTCCCTAAATCCTAAATTCCCCCATGTCTTTGCCCCATTGTGGTTGCCCTGGAAGACCTTCCCCAGGGTTCGGCTGCTTGGGGAGCCCTGGCATGGCAACATGTGTGCCCACCAGGTCCTCTTACAGGAAGGAAAACATAAGGTGTGGTGGACTCATCGTGTCAGTTTGCTTCTGAAATTAGTATGTATTGTGTTCACCAGACCCATATGAGTTTTGGAAAGCAAGGGACCCTCCACCACGGCCAGTTTAGGCCACGGTCAGGTACGAGTGTCCCTTCTGGAGCAAAGGTAGGTGTAGGGGTAGCCATGGTGGAGGAAGGCTGCAGGCTTCACAGGCAGATGCCTTCCTCCTTTTCCTGGTACCACAAAATAAAATTGAACACCTCTGCTTCATTATTAACGAGAAGGGAGCAGGGTG
>QJSC01003531.1:927693-958720 GCA_003697955.1 Calidris pygmaea
ATCCCCCTCGCCGTGTCACAGACCGGCGATCAGACGCTTTCAGATGGTCCAGCCCATGACTTTGACCTTCTGCGCCGTCCGGCGTTCCCTGGGGAACCGTTCAGCTCATGAGGTCTGATTTCACACTTCCAGGATGCCTCGGCTCTCGTAACAATGACAGGGAGACAAAGCCCTTTAGAGCCGGCCGCATGGGGACTTGTTTAAATTGGAAACTAGAGAGGAGTCAAGGAACAAGGTTACAGGCTACAGAATAGTGCTTTTAATAAAGAGCTCACAGCTCTGGTTCAGCTCAAAGAGGGCTACCTCTGTACAATTAATTGAGACATTTATCTGGAGCATCTTAGGCCTCCACTTTCTCACAGAATTATGTGATAAATATCAGCTAAGAGGCAAATGAGATGTGCATGAAATGAATTTTTAACACTTTGATTACTGTGTCTCCAGTCTTCATTAGAAGTAAATTTATTTGTATTTCTGACCTCATTATTAATCAATTTTCTGCGCGGTTTTTTTTGGGTACCGAGATTTCAGAACCTGGTATATCAGACAGATTTTACTAGAGAGCTTGGTGATATTTAGGTTTTACAGTCAAAAGCTTTTTAGGATTCTCCCCCTCTGAAGAACAGAAACTAAGCATAGAAAATGAGGCACAAGATTTCTTTTTTTTTTCTTTTTAGTTGTATGTCTGGAATTCAGCCTTTCTTCTAAGAAAATTCCATGTTAAAATTTTGATTAAAGCACTTGAAAGTAGGATGAAGATACCAAGGTGGCTAAATGTGCGGAATGTAAATGAGTTTTCTAAAATCTGTTCTACTAAAATGTCCTAATACCACATGTGCAAAAATAGTCTTTGAAATTGTTCTTCAAATGCTGGGGAATGTCAGAGTGATGTACACAAACGTTAAATTCACAAAGGTATGGAAGCCCATGCATGTAAAATTGAAGGAATAAATTCAGAGGCCCTTTGGAAATACAGTTCCAAAAGTAATTTGCTCTGTCAATTAGCGCAACCAGATTTCAATATACACTTGAATTATCTTCACAAAGTACGGAAATCTACTAGATGGGCAGTTCTCTGCTGCAGATAAAATCTCACCTGGTCCTGTCTGTGTCGGTTGCCTGAAAACATCAGTCCAATGTCTTGTGCTGCAAAACTACTTTTTTTGAAGAAGGTGGCAGTTCTAGGGTGGCAGAAGTAGGATTTTTAATAGATTTTTGTTAACCGTAGCATTTAAAATCAAATATGCGGTGAAAGAAGGACTTGTGATAATTAACTTTTTTTTTTTTTTTCCCCCCTCTGTAAATACTGTGTGTGGGAATGAGTTCAGCACAACCGCGGCACGACACCGACGTGCCTGGTCGGGCACCTGGTAATTCCCCTCCCTTGCACACACAGCACAGCGCTGCCAGAGGGGAACTACCATTTCCATTTTAAGGATAGAAAAACTAAGGGAGGTGAACCGACTGGGCGAAGGCCGACAGAGCAAGTCCTTGTCAGAGCTGGCATTCGTCCTGAGTCCTCTCCTTAATCCATTCGACAGGGCGGCTTCGCTGGCTATTGAGCCCCCGCTCCCCCTGGCCACAGGTCGGGCTGGATGCTCGGTGGCGAGCAGCGGGCGGGCAGGGAGCCTGAGCTGACATCAGCCTCTGCCCGAGTGGCACTGCCCCCCCAGAGCCACGCACTGGCTGTCTTGTCTTTCCCCCCTTCACCTAAAAAAAAAAAATAAAAGGCCCTTTTTGGGGCAGCGGGGACTTAGATCCGTAAGGGACAGGCGTGGCCAGCCGTAGGGGAGAGCCCTAACGGCCCGTGGAAGATTCAGACAATATTTCAGCTCTCATAACCACGTTAAGCTTGGTTGAACTTTGCAGAGTGGTGGTCTGGGACTTTCTGACTTTTAAAAAAAAAAGGAGAAATTCAATTGAAATCTATTTTTTAAATTTTTTAACTATCCAGAACATTTTTGGCAGTCTTTGCGATTCCAGTTCAGTTTGGATAATCTAATTTTAACAATGCAAAAAATTCACGTAATGGTTCAGAATAAAGTTATGGGTCTGCTTACAATCAGTTCATGGTCTAGCCAGTGCTGGAGTTGACTTTCTGTCAGTTTGTGGAACTTTACAGACTGATCAGGGGCGGGCAAACGTTAAATGCCAATCCCCATTTACCTGCCACGTGGTTCCTTTTGTTGAGAAAACTGTTGGAGAAAGCAAGGTAGGAAATTATTTGTGTCCCTGAACATCTACTGAAGCAGGGCATGCTTTCTGTAGCCACAGTAGTGTATCTATCTCCTCAGGGCTCATGGAGAGGTGGCCCCGTGCTGTCCCATCTCCCTTGTGAGTTAATCCTTGAGAAGTGAGGTTTTTCAGGGCACAGGTAGGTCTGTGATCTGCTTCTTGGCTCCTCCTGCCCTGAAGAGCAATGGCATCAATGGGAGCTCCTTGTAAGACACCGTGGCAGCTCTGATTGATAAAGATAAGAGTTGTTCTATGGCAACCGATGATCTTCCTGATTTTTTATTTTCTTTCCGACAAGCTGGATTTTCAAGGATCGAAAACAGAAAACCACGATGTTTATGACTGCACACAGGTGTTTTTTCCCTGTCCAAAATGTGGAGTCATCTTAACTGCATAAAATATGGGTGTCTCCAGATGTTTGTTTACTAAAGTCTTTTTTTTTACATTTTTACCCAAATAATATGCAGATGGCATGCAGTTTTCTAGAGACAAATGCATGCATTTTGTAGAGCTTTATAATGAGAGGACATCACAGTTTAACTTGTACAAAACGTGGCAAGCGAGAAAAGTAAATTTAAGCTTTGATAGCTTTTCATCAAGGAAAACTCTTATTTCTGTACAAGTGGAGATAGAAAGTGAGCACAAAAGTGTAATTATGTTGAATTAAAGTTCCTGTTTGGAAGAGTTATAGTGCCCTGGAATTAATTTTTGCTGGGAAAACAATCTAACAAGAATCAAGAAATTTTATGAGACAGCTTCCCCCTCAGGGTCCATTGAAGGGCATACCTGTTTAACTTGCCCAGAAATATGAATTCTGCTGTATTGCAGTTTGACAGCTCCAATGTTCAGGTAGAGTTCATATTTATACAAACAGAAGATACTTGCCTCTGAATTGGTCAGATATCGTTTGATCTCTTGTGAAAAAGCAGTAATTCTGGGGCTGAATTTGAGATGAAGCCCAATGTTTTGGTTTTTTTGGCTGCCCAGTAGACTAGTCAGACTCCAGCTCACTTCCACCTCAGTGGCCTGTGTCTGAGACCAGTCCATCAGCCCTAGGACATCAGTTCACACAGGTTCCCAAGCCACCCAGCATCTCTGGTGCTCGCTGATGAGTTCCAGCACCATCAGCTTGTCAGCGAATGTGGAAGTCCCTTGGTCTTGGGACTGATGGAAGTGGCCTTTCCCAAACTTTTCCAAGTGAAAACCACAAAGAGCAAAACTCTTAGGCGTTGTGGTGCTGTAGCTACTTGAGAGAAAATTTAGAAGCTAAAATTGTGTGGGTGTTGAGTTTTTGTTGGTTTGATTTTTCTGAATGTTTTGAGCAAGTAATTAAAAATTGTCACTACTTAGGTCTCTTTTGTATGATGAAGAAGTGTATTTTACATACTTGCAGGAGAAAAAAGTTGTTCAAGTGGCCAGCCTTCTGAGCTCCAGACAATGAATCTGAGCCCCAGACTGACGGTATCTCTTTTGTGAAAGACTTCCCAAGCTGGGAGGGAATTTGGATGTTGAAGGAAATAACAAGTGGGACCTCTCCAGTTCCTGGTCAGCCTCTCTTGCAGCTGAGCCATGCGTTGGGCTGGTGGGAGCTGGTGGGTGTAGGGTTCATCCAGGGGCATGTGGTGGTTCCAAGAGGTTAGGTGACAAGTAAAAGACTAACGTTTTAATTAATGTGAGGGACACTATGCTGATTAAAGTAAAATACTTCACTTAGAGGTCTAAGTAAAGTCATTTCAGTTTGTGCTCTGGTCTCACTGACTGTCTGTAGGTTAAATGCAATGCAGCTTAGCACAAACAAGGATATCTGTCCAACTGGATGCAGTGTGTGGCACAATGAATAAAATGGGAAAATTCAGTTTCAATTATTTATTTATTTTTTCAGTGGGATTCAGTAGGAATCCCCTAGAATTCCTTTCTAGGGGACATTCTCAGATATTCCCAGTGTGTAATGCGTAAAGGGGAAAAAAGGGTGAGGGAGATCCATCCAAAGAGAAGCTGTTTTCCCTTTGCCTTCCAGATTGTTATTCTTATTTTGTAAGTTAGGACTTTGTTGCTGTCATTTCAGGAGCCCGTAGGACTGTACAAGTGGAGTCCAAAAAGCATGAGACGATACAGCAACAGAATGGGTTAATGAGATTTGTTTTACGTCTTACCGAGGTTGACTGCAGGTCTGATTTCAGTCAGTGGGAAGGGGTATTTCCCTGTTTTTCATGCCCGTCTCAGGAATTTCTTCAAGCAGTGCTAGGTGCAATAGTGATTAGTCCCCCTGAGTCGTGGAATTACTCAAAATCGTTAAGTGCTGGGTTTTCGTGGTGCTGGGGGCATGTTAATATGCAGGTGGTGGTCGTCTTACCCTTCAGGGCTGTGTTCGGAAGAAGTTTGCGGGTGAAGTACCTCTGAGGTCAGTGGAACGGTAGCTGGGGTCCTACCAAGGGCAGGGAGCAGGGAGCTGGTTGGAAGATCCTCAGTAGACAGAGGGATTTGGGTAGAATGTGTTGACACATGACAGGTGATTCACGGTGATGCGTGACAGTCCTGATTTGGCACACGGGTGGTGACAGCGTAACTTAGAGTGGTGCAGCTGAGCCCCGGCAGCACAATCTCTAATGGAAGGGTATTTACGTGCACTTTTAGAACTGCTAGGTGGGCTGCCCGTACATTTCTGAACATGCGTGGTTCTATTTTATAAAAATGAAGAAGACCATTTATCTGTCTTTTGTTTGAAGTTGCCAATTGCATCAACTGGACAGAAGTTGTCTGAGGCTGCCTTCAAGAAGTTCAAAGTTTGCATTGTTTTCTTTGTGGTTGCTTTACAACCTGCAGGAGCTGCTGAATTGTGTCATAAGTTGGGAATAATTTAAAGCTTGTCTCCAAGAAATAAGCAATTATCCTGTTTGCAGCTGCCTGTTTGCTGTGTGGTCCCTGCTACAGCAGTTGGAGAATGCAGGTTTGTTTCTGGTTCTGGAGAGGGGAAATAGAAAACAATAAATTAAACCTTAAAGCATTTCTCAATTTTTAGAAGGTGGCCATGGAAGAATCCCCCTTTTCCCTCCCTCCAGACCACTGTATGGTCACTTTGATTTGGAAATACTTCTCCTGTGGGAACTCTTCCTCAAAGATTTGATACCAAATCCTGTCATCTCTGGCAATTCCAGAATCAGTAGGCTCTATGAGTTGTGCTTAAGGGAGGGGTTTTGAATAATACAGTGATGTTGTAAGTTCCTAGATTTCCTTGGTCCTCCTAGAGACCAAGGAGACCTAGGAACACCTTCTTGTAATATTTCAGTGCTCTCTTAAGGTTTCATGGGGAGTAATCCCATTATTGTGTACTCTTGCAGTGCAGCAGGTTGCCATGGCTGTCAGTGAGAGTTAAGATTGCAGTTATTCTTTCTAATAATGAGAACTTGAAAGATGACAGGTGGATATGAATTTCACCGAGTACTGGTGCATTCCTTGGGCTTTGTCTTTCTGGATCGTGTTAGCTTGTTTGGGTTTGTATCCAACCAACCATATGTTGAGCACCGGGATGGTTGTGAGCGATGGAGCTTACGGAAGAAGTGCCCATTGGTGATGGCAAAGGGTTTTGCATATGGGAACTTCATGGCCTCCTCGTACGATAAAACAGTATTCCTTAGCAGAGGTGTCCGTGGCTGGGAAACTCCTACTCATCAACTGTGATAATTGGGCCTTCCCTCAGACCACTTCACAGTATTTTCTTTATTCAGATTTGATCTCAGACTTTATTCAAGTTACGAGGTAAGGAGACAGCAGAAGTTGAGTGTGAGAGGGTTGGTTTTTTTTTTTTTTTACTTCTGAAAACCATTTGGTTTGATTGAGGACCTCTGTGATTGATGTTACACGTTATTTAGCTTTCTTAAGTGAATTGATATCCATAAAAATCTATGAGGAGAGTCACTGAAAAAGCGCATGTCAACAGATGCAGAAAATAAATGAACGTAGTAAATACCTTCTCCTTGTTTACAGAAGATGGCCTTTAGACACTGCAGTGCATTTTCCCGTGTCTCTCTACGATTAATTAGCACAAATTACATTGTACCAACTATCATATGCAAATATGATTGAAGATACTTTAAAAAAGGATATAAAGTCATATCACCTCCCTCACCTGCTGTGTCAGTTCTGCCTTGTTATTTTAACTATCTTTTGGGTGTTGCTTTCTCAAAAACAGAAATCCAAAGAACTTAGTAAATATAAATTGTTTAAGTTTCCTACCACCTTTTAGGCTTCTGAAGTAGGATATTGAGATGTGTGATACTCTGTCTCTACTGACCAATGAACAGATACATCTGTCTCTACTGACCAGTGAATTAATCATTTTTCAAGCTTAATGGGAAAGATTCAGTGGTGTATTGTTTTCTAGAGAAGGTAAACATCAACTCTAACTGTAATTCACAATAAGTTTAAAACAATTATTCTTTATCATTAAAGTTAATAATATGCACATTAACCCCTGATGTAGTCTGGATCAATACAGCAGTTTGGGAAATGTGACCCCTGGACAGCTTTGTCTAAATATTGATTTCATTGTCATTTGTATAAGGTATGAAACAAATTACATGCCTCCCTAATATCATTAATGTAGCCCCATTGAGCTGCTCAATTTATGGCTTCTTCTAGTGCATGACAAAGCATTTCGGAGTTACTGAGGACACGGTGGAGCACAGTTGCTCAGTGTGCTGGATTTGATTGTGGGAGGCCAACACTCAATAACTTCCAAACCCTTTGCCGTCCAGAGAAAACCAGAAGGAGCTGCTCTGTGGTGTGCAACTCAGTTGTTAATTTCCATCAGAGAAAGTCCCCTTGGGTTCTGGGAGCAGCAATTTATTCTATGGCTTTCTACTTATATATTTGCAGCCTTACATGAAAATAATGCACGCACTTGTATTCTGTGCCAAAGGCAAAGGTTGTTCTCTTCAATTACTGGAGGAAATCAAAATAGGTAGGAGGGATAGCATCTCTCCGTCTCGGCCAGCATTTATAGTGGTTGTCATTACTGTCATAATTTGAAATATGAGTTAAATAATTTACTCCACACTATGATTTCTTCCCTTTATTGCCTCTTTATTGCAACTGTCTTCTCACCGTGCCCCTCATGTTTTCATTACCGCTCCTTCCATCCTAGCTGTTCTCTGGATCTTCCTCCCAACACCTTCTAACCCTTCCAGGGAATTTCAGGGTTGCCCTGAAGCCCTGGAGATACTGATCTTCCCTTCTTTGGCTTCCTCCCTCTTCGGAGAGCTCCTTTTTCACCGGAGCAGACCCTTCCTAAGCACGAGATTCAGGTGTCTGGTGCTTTCCTCCTTCTGCTTTCCAGATACAAACCGTGGCCTCGTGGATATCTAAGAAAAATCTTAGTATAAGTTTCGTGCGACTTTTCTTGCTCTTTGCTTGGTGTCTAAGCACAGCTCACCTGCAGTCGCTGCCCATGAGCTGCTTATTTGATATTCAGGGGCTCACACACTCGCACTTCCTTTCTCCATTCTTTTTCTTTAAATTAAAAAAAATAAATTATCAACTTCCTTATCCAGTGTAGGGTACCGCTTCCATTATCTACACATTACATTTTCAAAGCGGCATCTTCACACTTTCTCCTGTGGTGGCTTTCATGCTGGGGGACCTTCTTGTAAATATATGCAAAGCTACTTCATTGTGCTTTAATGTATACAAAAATCTCCACCTCGTTTGGGCTTCTGCTGTGCTGAGACTACAGCCCATCATTCCAGCTGATACCCTCTCATTGTTTAATTGTGCTTGCCCGTTTTCTCCGGTGCCAGGCTTTCATCTGAGTCTGTCTTTAAGGTTTTTTGATTTTGGGGAGAGGATTTATACAGCGTGAAGCATGTAAGGCATAGTAATCTTTGGATAAGTATCATAGGTGCTGTGTTATTACAAATAGTACGGAATAATACATTTCCTATGTATCAAAATGCTCTAATTATGTTATCATTACAGCCAATGTGGGATTGGCCCCATTAAAGTAAAGTTCTCTTAGCTGTCTCAGAAGGGTGCTTGGCACCTTTTAGGAACATGCTGTTTTTTCATCAGAAAAGTCTGTATGGGGATTTTTTTTTTTCTTTTCTTTTCTTTTTTTTTTTTTTTTTGTTTAAAGACAAAAAAGATGTTCTTTTAGTGAAGAATGTTAATAGATTATGGAGATGAACAGCCTGTTATGATCATCTTGAATATAATGCAGACCATAGGACTTCCCTGAATTAACTCCTGAGAGAATTACAATGCAGCTTAGGAAAAGAAAGAAAGAAAAAAAAACCTCCGAAACTAGTTTTTATTCAAACCTTGCTCATGGTGGGTTTTCTTAGTTCATAAGTTTTGTTCCAAATTTTCTCTTGTAGGTAAAAGTGACCCGTTTTGTGTAGTTGAACTGAACAACGACAGGCTGCTGACCCATACCGTCTACAAGAACCTCAACCCAGAGTGGAACAAAGTCTTCACATTGTAGGTGTTTGGGTTTTGTGAGTGTTCGGAGGGGGTTGGGGGCTGTTTTTTGGAGGCGGGGGGAGGTGTTCCGAAGGAGATGTACGTGAGAATCAAAGGTACCCACTGCTGGCTCTGAAGAAGGACCGTGATGGCATACCGATAAATTCTAAACCAAACCATTGAATACTTTTTTGAGCATGAAAAAAAAATAGAGAAGAGCTACCATTTTAAAGGTAAAAAAAACAGCAGTTTTTTGGAAGGTATGATGTTACCTGTTTCTTGGAAGGTATGATGCTAAGTGCTCCAGACACCTGCAAGCTTCAGGGAGAATTTCAAGGGCCAAACACATCACACCGGATTTGGACCTGAAGTTTTGGGTGGAAAATAGGATATTGTGATAATGACCTTCATTAAAAAGTGGTTGTTAACTTTAATAAACATTAGATAACAGTATAAAGGAAGGGATTTTAAGTGCTTTCATACTGCTCTGTGTTATGATCAGGTACTTTCCACTGGTTCTTTCCATTGACCAGCTGCGCTTCCCACGGCGCCAGGGAGTGCGACTCGAGGGCGAAGCTGCTGCTGGGTACAGCGCAGCCTTCAACGTTTAGTTCATGGGGAATTGATGCAGTTGGGTTTTTTTTTTTTAATCCTTCCGTTATTCTGAAGGCAGTAAAAGGCTGTGACAGAACAGGAAAAAAGTCTTCTGCAAACAAAACGTTCCTGTTATTTGTCTTGCTCAGTGGCCTTCTCCCCCCCCTGCTTCTCTCTCTGACTGCGGTGTGACACCAGCCAGTAGGAAACCCATCAGTGGCAGGATGCTCTGCTGCAGACACCAGCTAACAGTCCTCTGCGAAACCAGGGGAAGCTTTAGCTTTGTGTACACATGCCTCACTTTATCATAAGTGAAAATACTGTGTTTTGCTCTTGGTCTCAAAACACAGTCTGATTTTAATGTGTTTATTTTTTCCTCTAAATTTGCCATTCAGGTATTTGTCACGTGTACCTCTCTTGCCCTGCAGTGAGCTTTCAGGAGTGAACTCAGAACAAAAGAAAAAAATCTCACAACAGTTGTACTTCTCATTAGCTCGTTAACTTATTTCTCATTTATGTATCTGCAAAACCACACTAAACTCTTCAGTGATTTATTTTTAATTATCTACCGATAGTGCCAATAACTAATCAACCTCTACTCCTCAGCAGTGTTCTCTGTGTAAGGAATTGCCTGGTTTTGTAGAGACAAAAGACTAATCAGGAATCAAACAGAAAAACTCAAAAGGCCTTCAAGGAGAGCTTTCACTGCTCTTCTGCATATGTTTGCGTTGACTATTTTATTTATCCTCGGAGATGTTAATTAATTTTGGGCTAACAATCTGGAGATGTATATTTTACTGAAGTTAAACTGCTTTGCTTGAACCCATATTGCCTGGATCAGCCGTTTGATCAAAGATGAGTCCTCTGAAACAATTGTGTTGTCCTCTCTGAATAAGGAATGTGGATTTTTCATGTGAGAAGTTCTCAGTGTACAGTGGCATTTGCTGCGCGTGCTGCCGGCGTGTTTAATGGCTCATGGGCAAAATAAAAGCAGTGGCAGCTGAAAAATGCATCGTTTTGCCTTGCTCGTCCCTAATTTGCTGTAATGACTGTTGCAGGCTTGTAATCAGGCAGGGATTTTGGAAGGAAGGAGGTTGTTCTCGGTGCGGGGATGCGCTGGCACCGCTGGTAGTTGTTCCCCCTGACAAACGGGCGGCTTTCCCGGTGTTTGCAGTAGGGATTGCTGCCGAGTGTAAGGGATGCTCCGAGGAGCTCCGGGTCCTGTAAATCCCCAGCCGGGCTGCAGACCCCAGGAGGGGGATTTAAAGCAACATCCCGGGGAGGACTCGTGCCGGGGAAGCCTCGCAGCGAGAGAGAGCCGCCCTGAGAGAGCGTGTCGGGGATACGGAGGGTGCCTCCTTTGCTTAACTTCTGCTCTCTGCCCGTGGCTGGGAAAAAAAAATCTGGGTTTTTGCTAACGTTTCAGGCTTTTGTCCTTGGTACCCGCCGGTGTAAGTGACTTCTTCTCCCTTCTGTGTGTGCTTCTCCCTTTGTAGCAATATTAAAGACATCCACTCGGTGCTTGAAGTGACAGTTTATGACGAAGATCGGGATCGGAGCGCTGACTTCCTAGGCAAAGTTGCTATACCATTGCTGTCTGTAAGTTTCGTTCACCTGACATACCACTCTGTATTTTTCCTGCTGAAGGAGGGGGGGAGAAAAAAAATATTTTTAAAAAAAAAAAAANAAAGGTTTGCAGCTCTGTGTCTGTCATTTCTCAACCGAGGTCTGTAATAAGAACACTAAAATTTTAACATACTCAATTCACGGCCATGTTGAATCCCATGATAGTTAATTTTTCCTGACAGACTGGGTCCTGGTAATGAACAGGTACTTGTCAGACTTGCCACAGTTGTTTTGGGTTCTCTGTCAGTTTCAGCAGCCGCGGGTCAGGGGTCGCCGGGGGGGTATTCAGCGGAGACCGCGAGACAGACGGCTGTCATGTCCTTTTCCTGCAGATTCAAAATGGTGAACAGAAAGCCTACGTCTTGAAAAACAAGCAGCTGACAGGGCCAACAAAGGGGGTCATCTATCTTGAAATAGATGTGATTTTTAATGCTGTAAGTCTTAACTTTGGCTTTTTTGTACTGCTAAAGAGTTCAGTTTCATGAAAGCTTTTGTTCCCGATTTGTAGAGAATTTCTGTCATTCCTCATTTTCTCTTAAAACCTTGATGTCTACCACAGAATGCTCCTCTGCCACTGCCTGGCATTCCCACCCTTTTTGTTGCTGCTGCCGCGGCGGCTCCGCCGAGGAGCTCATGCCTTCTCCCGACCCTCCTCTCTCTGGGCTTGGCAGCCCCGGCTCGCAAACTCACTAATTTTTATTTATTTTTTTGGGGGGCATGTGTTATTAATGAGGAGCGAGCGAGCGAGCTCGAGACACTGACACGCGTTTCTAACCTGCAGGTGAAAGCCAGCATACGCACCTTAATGCCCAAAGAACAGAAGTACATTGAAGAGGAAAACAGACTGTCTAAACAGGTAAAGAAGTAAGGAAATACTAATCCTTTCCGAAAGCCTTAATATCAAGTGTGCACACCCAAAATATCTGGTATCGCACTGCTGAGGGTAAAGAACAACATTTTCATTACCTGTTTACAAAAGAATATGAAAGGTCGGAAGAGGCAGAAACAAAATACATGGGTTTATTGTGTCTCCTCTATAAATTGCAGCTTAATTTCCATGAAATACGTGAATAAGAACACAGTTGAAACCATCAGGTTCCACACATATCAGATGATAGCACAGGTGCATGTAAACTAAGTCTTGCATAAATTTTTGCTGTTAACCTTGACCCGAAAGATCTCCATTTGTTGCAGGGGAGAGGGTCTTTCAGCATTCTTTTAGCCAAATTTTAAATAACTTGGTTGAGTAAGGTTTGAATCAAAGGTGAAGGCAGAATAAAACCCCGTATTGCTTTGGAGAGTCCTGTGGGTGCAAAATGTCTGGACACTCTTTCTTTTTTCTCTGGATATTTTTGCTACGCTCAGTTTTAATGTTTTTGGTAAAAAAAATACTTCAGCACACATCTTAGCTTTTTCTCCACCTAAGCTACTTTTCAGTCAGTTGTTCTTGTTCCACAAATGATGTATTTTATATGGAGAGAACTGGGCTTTGGGCTGGACTGTGGGAACAAGATTTTTTGTTGTTTGCAGTGAAAAGGCAAAGGCCTCAAAACCGGCTTTTGTTTTGCTGAAAGCTTATAGGCTTGAGCGTAATTTAAATTATCTGCTGGATGAATTTTGTATCAGTTGTATGATGTATTTCATTAAAAAAGATTTCAAGAGGCAAGATATTTCTTTATTTACTGCTGTGAGTAATGCAGTTACTGAAGCTGCGTCTTCCACTGCTCTTCCAGAGAGGAAAAACAGCAAGGCCTTTTCTTCAAGGTTAATTCTTCCCCCCGCTTTATAACAGAACATGGCATTGAGCTTTTTGCAGATGGCAGGAAGAGTAAACTTTAAATACCCACTTTGGGTTGTTTTTTTAAAAATGAGCTTGCATGAGACACCTCCCCACAATTCCACTGGGGTGGTTGCCTTTTAAAACATCCACATTTTCTGAGAGTGAATGTGTCTTACCTGCCTCTTGTTTTCTGTGCTGTTCAATTCATAAATCATTCACTGTTTTTTTCACTTTTTTTGGTGAAGTGAATTGCCATTGTAGAGGATTTCAGGGTATTCTCCTGAATCAAAACCCAGTGTAGTTGTATCTGTCTCATCACTATGCAGACTGAATGTCTACAGTTAAAGTTACTTTGATAAATACTTAAAAACGTGTGGTGGTCAAAATACATCATAAATTTGTTACAAATGGAAGTAAAATTGGATGTAACAGGTTGTAGGTGATCTTAATTAGATTAGAACAGTAATTTTGCTTGGTTAGTGTCCTACAGCATCTTTTTATTAAAAAAGGCCAGAATTTTCATAGTTATTGAGAATGGAGAAAGTCTTGCTTACTTAACAAAGCTCTGAAATCTTAACATAATTCCTCAAATTTGGCCAGTGGCTTTTTAGAACTGGTCTACAGTTGTGGAAATGAAGACATCAACTTGTTTCTATAGAATTAAATTCAGCAAATATCAATTTACACATATAACTAAAATTCTCTCTTTTCCAAGTCTCAAATTTTAAACTATCCTTCTCAATTTGTGAGCTAGAGGCCCTGACATTTTCTTTTCTCAGTCTTCAGCTTTTGGGGTTTTGAAATATTTTCATTCTTTCACCTTTTTAACAGCTACTGGTGAGGAACTTTATCCGGACGAAGCGTTGCATCATGGTGCTCATAAATGCTGCCTACTACATCAGCAGCTGCTTTGATTGGGATTCTCCCCCGAGAAGTCTTGCTGCTTTTTTGGTATGATCTTCTCTATATTATTGTTAATCACCCTGGGGGGTTTGTGTTCTCGACTGAGAGATAATAGTGTTGTGGTCGTGGGTTCTGATTTTTTTTGTTTAAAACTTTGCATTACGAAGATACTGCAAATCGTGTTTATTCACTTATTTAAAAAAAAAAAAAAGTGTTTAAAATGTCACACAAACAAGGTAGAGGTTTTTTTTTAATTTACAGTTGTACAAATAACAATCAAGTGGAACAACTCAAATACAGCCAGGGAACTATGGGTGATACATCTTGAGCTTCTCACACATTACTTCTGTTACATTTTGTTCAGCCCCCTAGTATATTTCTTATTTACCCTAAAACTTTGAGTATTTCCTGAATGTCCTGAATTGTCCTCCACATGTAAATTCATATTACACCTATAATGTTTTTAGAAATAGAAAGCTGTAGACCCAAATAATCACTTTCTCACTACAATTTAGTGTTCTTGGTTTAAAAAACCAGAACAGAATAAAATTAAAAAAAAAAACGGTTTTAAAATCATGATTGCAAGCAGACTAGTACCTTTTTGGTCATAGTTCAGTTTTTAGTGATTTTAATGAAACTGCTATTTCTTCATAAACACTAGCTTCATTAATACTAACCTTTATTTTCCTGTTAAATTTGGGAAATTCCAAGCGTAATCATAGATTACATTGTGTTTCCCAGATGAGTATCTTTTTATTTTCAAAAAAAAATGTGGGCTACACGCAAGGCCAGAGTTCTGGGTTGTTAGCCTGAAGGAGTCTCAGCAGGAATAAACGTATGTATGGACACGCTTTCTGAAACACCTAAATTTATTAATGTGGCTGAAATACTGAAGTTATGGGCCTCTCCATCGTCAGTATGGATGGGGAAAGGTTTTGGTCTGTCTCTGAATAATTACAGAGGGAGTCTGGTGACAGGGCTCCTACCTCGGGTGCCTGAAGCTCAGGTGCTCCAAATCTGGAGAAATCAAACCAGACATTGGAGCCATGCTGGAAATTGGGGCGCTTTGGTGTGTCACTAAATCGAGCTGTTCTGCAGGAATTTTCGTCTAGCAGGGCTCTCTTTGTACCAAGTGACTTGTTGAGCCCCTCTGTAGCCTGTCACAGGACAGCAGCCAGATGTTGGTCCTTGTTTGTGGTGTTCACCAGGAGTACAGGAGATAGACGGGCTGTTCAGCTCTGAGGGTGCTTATGCTATCCTGGTGTCTGTGGTAGCTATGCTACGTGCAAAAATATAAAATGTCCTGACACTGTTTGCTTTAGAAAGATGATCTGTCATTATTTTGGTTTAAAATGGTCCAAATTTCATAGGAAAACATAGTTTTCTATGTAAAACTCAAAGGTTCATGTTGCTGTTGTTGCTCCAGTAAGTAAATACTCATCTGTCCAAGGGATTTTCATACAGATGTGGAACCCCCACCTGCTGCCGGTGGAAGAAAGGGAAACGGAAAGGCACCACAAGAAATAAATGATTTCATTTGCCCCAAGGAATAGGGATTCCTTGGGGCAAATGAAATCATTTATTTCTTGTGGTAGGCTGCTGTGGCCATGGAGAAAGTTGTGTGGCTGTTAAATTGTAATTGTTTCCCATCGTAGGAGAAGTCCTGGGTCAGAATAAGTAGTTGGAAATAAATACAACANGGAGAAGCATGTTCCCGATTTTATTTATATATATATATATATACATACAGATATATATACACACACACACTCTCACATATATATAGAAACCTTCTTTTCCTTAAGTTTCCTTTCAGTATTTGCGTTGCTCTGTGGTGGTTGTGGTTGTTATGGATGCCTTACGTCTGTATCAGTGCCATGACTTCACAGATGTGTTCCTGCTCTGCATCCAAAGTCCATCTTGTGCTTTTCTGCTTGAAAAAGTTACTCTTTCCACAGATCAAGTCATCCTTCTGTTGGGCAAAACATTGATAAGTTTCTGTTAGCTCGGTCAAATCTACATGAGCTTCTTTTGTGGTTGTATGCTTTGGATTTTGATGGTTTCTGGAGTTTTATAACTATCATAGGTCCTTGAAAAGTCTCAGGAGTGGTTCACTTGCATGTGTGTTGCTGAATTATGCTTGCAGTAAGGTTACCCTGGAAATTAATAGATTCTATAAAAAAAAAAAAAAAAGCCATACTTCTATGTATCATTTTCATCTCTTCAGTGTTACACAAATCGTATCTCCTCTTGAAGTTGTCTCCCAGAGGTTGGAGAATGTCACAGTGAAATGTCAGTGCCAGAAAGGAGATGAGAAATAGGCTGTTCTGGAGGCTTCCAGCTCTGTAGGCAGACTCATAAAAAATGTACGAGAAGTAAACTTTTAAACTCATCTTTTCTTCCTTGGGTTTGAAGGCACACCTCGATGGTTAACATCACAACACAGATTTACAGCCATCTCACATAAGTGACGTGTGTGAGGGGTGGTTTTTTAGGTCTGCTTTTGGCCGAGGTGTTGTTGCCAGTGCCCTTTTCCTGTGCCTCACCCTATGTCCTACAGAATCGGAGAACTGCTGAGGTTAGAAGGGAACTTTCAGATCATGGAGTCCAACTGTCAACCCAACACTGCCCAAACCACCACTGAGCCATCTCCCTCAGCACTACGTCTGCCCGGCTTTGAAATACCTCCAGAGATGGCAACTCCACCAGTTCTCCGGGTGGCCTCTTCCAGGGCTTCACAACCCTTTCTGTGAAGAAATTGTTCCAAACATCCGTCTTAAATCTCCCCTGGGGCAACTTGAGGCCATTTCCTCTTGTCCTATGGCCTGTTCCTTGGGCAGGCTAGCTTGGTTTCACAATAAAAGTGTTCATTTGAAGGGGCTTGCTGCTTATTTATGCTCCAGAATGTAGCTGTCTCAAACCTTTAGGTTATTTGGGACCCAAGGTCCCAAATAAAAAATCCTTTGGGTTATTTTAGGAAAGGAAGTGCTTTATTAAAGTCTTAGCATGGTTCTTCCTCAAATCTGTCAAAAACGACCAGCTCCATGGCTGTTGTTGCCTGTGCGGTACCTGAAAGTACAGAAACCTAGAAGTTAAGTTTTGAATGTTCTAGATGATGCATTTCCTCTACTAAACAATATTTCACCTGTTTCTGTTTAAGTTCATAAGTTAATCGCCTTCACTGGGGATTTTGCCTGAATGACTTAAGATTTTGACTCCTTTTTTTTTTTTTTTCCCCTTTGCCTCACTACTTCACAAGAGAAGAACAATTGTTACCCAGACATAATTATTATATTTCTGTGGTAATATATGCCTTGCCGTATGATTAGCTGCTATTATTCAGATATTAAAAGATACTTGTAAATAGCTCATGAAACATGGCTTGGTCTGGCCAGCACATGACTTTGGATTTGAGCCATCAGATTTGGTAGTCTCTCCTCCTTTTTCATATTTATTTCCTGTTAAGTAAAGAAAGTGCATAGCACCAATGTTAAATTAGTGTTTCGGCTTAATTACATCACGTATACCCCTGTTCTGTCTAGAGGCTGATCAAAAATGTGTTACCTGTTCGTTTTATGCTTCTTAAGCACCTAAACGCAATGGGAAGGAACAGAGTGCGTAGAGAGAGCCTTTGCGCTAAATTCACGTGATTTTCTGTATTTAAATCAGACCTTTGGATTATTTAGCAGTTAATTTTTCTCTGTTTTTAATTCAGTAATTTATGCGGTATGTTTCATGCAGAAGAACTTCATCAGAATATGCAAAAATGGATGTTTTTTCTTTAGATTATTGGGCGCTGAAATGTGTACTAAATTGGGCCTAATTTCCATCAGTTTCTTGACCAGACAGTTGTGTTCCTGCAGATGTCAGTGGGTGCAACGTAGGGGGAAAAAAGTGTACACTCTTTTTTTCCAATACTGTCATTTCTCACTGTAATGAGCACAAAAATAATTGGACAACTGAGCTATCAGTAAAAGGACACACTTCAATGTGAGTCAATGAATTATTTTACGGGACAAACTTTAATCTTTAAATGTGATTGTAGATAATTTGTGCTACCATCTGTCCATTTGGAATTCTTTTAGCCTTTTCAGTCGTTATACAGTAAGTGCTGCTGTGTTTAACATTAACATTTGATATTTTACACATTTAATTTCTGTACTGCTGCGTGGTCCTTGGGGAGCTTTGCTCTAGTGCTACATGAGAGAGACAAAGTATTGATCAGTTAACATTTCAGCTACATTTATGTATGTCGCAAAATTAATGAAAATGCCAGACAAAAATGTCAGAGTGCACAAAAAGGTAGAATTTAAATTTGGTAGTTTAATGAAAAGTTTAAGATGTGCATTATCAAAAATGTCCCCTTGCCTTTAAAGTACAATTCATAACTGACTAACTAAAGGGAACCACATATTTTACTTAGAGGAACATTGAACATGAAATATGAGGGAATATATAATCTTCAAAGTGTTTGGTATCCCAAAATGGCCTTAGTAAAGCACTTTAATTGCCTGCTTGAGCGTTTAACTGTTACTCATAAAATAAACTTGTTTCCTTTCTCATTTGGAAGCAGAGTACCCTCACCCAGTCACACTTTTCAGTGTGTCCCCAAATCAAAGCCTTCTATGGACACGTTCTCTCCGTTCCTGCTCTTATTCCTCCGAATCCTTCTATGCGTGTCTGTGCATGCACACAGAAAATACTCTTTTTCTTTCTCAGGCTGTGAAATATCGAGAAAATGACTGGCCCTGCCTCCCGGCCATTCGTCAGGCCTGACTCACCTCCGCTTTGTCTTCTGACGTTACACAACTCATGTGTGAAAATGACACAATAGTGTCCCTAGCCTTTGATTAAGTGTTGGTTCCCTTGCACACACACCGCTTCGTTGCAGTGGTGTCATGCTAATTAATCGAAACCGAGAAGGGAACAGGAGGGGGAAAAAAAAAAAAAAAAAAAAAGAGCTGGTCCCTGGGAGGAAATGAGACAGTAAAGTAATTCTGTCAACTTGCTCAGCTTTTCCCTATTAAAAAAGGGAAATGATCACTGCTGTGGTATCTCAGAAGCAACTTTCCCTGAAAGCTGAAGGACAGAGATTGGGAGAGACTGGATATGGCACCGTCAGGTTACAATTGTGTTAGGTATTAAATATTGTCCTGTTTCCCCCCACACTGCAATTGTAGGAGAATCAGAATTTTGCAGATATATTTAAGAGCTTTTTGCCATTGTTGATACCATTTTTTGAGGCTGCAATACATAGAAAGCTTCAAATTGCTTTTTACTAAGCCTGGGTGAAGTGGGCCATCAGATTGTGGTGGCCGCCCGTTGTCTAGAATTTGGAATTGGAGGAAGCACGGGTAAGGTAGTCGGGAAAGCTTCGTCCTGAAACAGCCTTTCCAGCGATGCTGTTGGCTGCCAGAGCTGCCTCTGGGGCAGAGCCGGGCGCGGGTCCCTCTGTGATGCAGGATGCTGGGGAGGGCAGGAGCCACTGGGCTTCCTCTCAGCTCCATCTTCGCCGGCGGGGACGGGGACGTCGGCCAGGCTGCTGGGCTGCGGGGAAATGCTTCTCAGAAGTAAAGCAGGCAAAAAGAGAAGCGATCTAGGTCCCGTTTCCTCTTTCCCAATTTTCCATAAACCCAGTTTTCTGCACTGTGAGACTGCTGCAAAGATAGAGTAGGATTTGAGGTTTCCTCCGGCCATAGCTCTGCTGTGTTCCAGGTTTGGGAAAAAGGGGTAGGAAAGAAATGGGTACGACCCAGGTTCTGGTAGATACGACCATGGTCATCCACTGAATTTCATTCCTAAAGAGCGTACCAGCTTCAGTGGTGATTGAACAAACCTCTCCCTACTCACCAGGAGCAGCTGAGGAATGGTGCTGGTGGGGAAATACTTGGTGTCGACCCTCCACGTTGGCTTTCGGGACATTTATGTGTTTGGCATATTTTGTGCTTGCAAGTCTGATACAAGGAAAGACTGGGCAGTATTTGTACGCGTGATAATTTCCTTTAGTGTTCTGTTTTTAAAAAAATCAATTTCATTTTACTTCCCTCGCAGGGTGAATGCCTGCTTGCTAAGCCAGTGTAGCAGTGTGATTTCTTCACCCAAGTGCAGATTTGGTATCGTTTTAGGTAATCTGGAGCATCCTGTGTGCTGCCCAGCTGTCTGTTGTAGGTTCTGTGTCATCTCTGCCATCACCATCCAGGTGACGAGAGTGCCCACCCCAGGGTGTACACGTGGCACCAGCTCTGCCTTTGGACACTTCGGTTGCTCCCTCATGTGTTTATTTTACCTGCGTATTGACTTTAGGTACTTACCTGTATTCCATTCTGAGTTCTTCATAACCTCAAAAAACACCTGTGCAATGGGGGGAAATATTTTCCTTATTTTGTGTGACCAGTTGAGGTAAAGAGCTTTATGATTTCTTTTATTATGAGGGGCCTAGAACATCTCTCTGCTGAGGAAAGGCTGAGGTTCTTAGGTCTTTTTAGTCTGGAGAAGAGAAGACTGAGGGGGGATCTGATCAATGCCTATAAATACTGAAAGGGAGGGTGTCAGGAGGATGGGGCCAGTCTTTTTTCAGTGGTGCCCAGTGACGGGATAAGGGGCAATGGGCACAAACCTGAACATGGGAAGTTCCATCTCAACACAAGGAGGAACTTCTTTGTTGTGAGGGTGGCAGAGCCCTGGAAGAGGCTGCCCAGAGAGGTGGTGGAGTCTCCTTCTCTGGAGACATTCAAACCCACCTGGACACGTTCCTGTGGGACCTGCTCTGGGTGGACCTGCTTTGGCAGGGGGTTGGACTGGATGATCTCCAGAGGTCCCTTCCAACCCCATAGCATTCTGTGATTCTCCAACAGGAAATTCACAGTAGAGTAAAGCATTGGTATTCCAAGTCTTGGGCTTCTCCCTTCACTGTCAGACCATTCTTCCCACCTGTTTTCCTTTTCTGCTGACTTAGAAAACTGACAACTTCGCACTGGAAGTATTTGAATTTCAGAGCTTTGAGAATGAAATTACAACTTGATACACCAAAAGCTCTGATGCACCAAAATGTGGTTGATCAAAAATTACAGAAATTCATGAAGCTGTTAGTCACTGTCCAGCATTTAGTGTTGCCCCAAAAGTTGTAAAAATGAGGTTAGTTTTCATCTGAAGGTAGAGATGTGACTTGACATTTAGGCAGCCAGTCTCCATGAGTTGCGATCTTGCTCTGGAGCACGTTTCCCATCTCACAGACCATGTTCCAGGCGATCCCCGCTGTCACTGGAAGAGTTGCAGGGTGGTTGTGTTGGACCCAGCCTGGCTCTGCCTCCAGAGAGGAGAGGTTCCACGACAGATTCCTGCTTGCACTTCCCTCCTGAGTGTGCAAAACTCTCCTGAATAAAACACTTTGCACTTGAAAGACTTCAGATAGCACTGATGTTAAATTGAAATAATTATTTATTACTGATGTTCCAAGGAGAAAGTTGTCGTGTACCTTATCATCGCTGGCTTCCCCGAACTCCAGTTTCAGAGTCGTTGCAGGAAATCTTGGCCATTTAAACTTTCATTACTTAAATAGTGCACATGGGTGGATTATAAAATACCTTAGTTTTTCTTCATCTTTTAGTTATGAGTCATACAAGAACCAACACATCATAAAACCATGTTACAACGGGTGTTTTACTTCCTTTTTATTTTACCAGTGGTAGGTATTCTAATTTTTTTTTTTTTTGCTTTGAAGTGGAAGGACTACGGGACTCACAGATTTTAGTGGACCATTCAATGGTTAGAATAATGCAATTTAAGGCTTTGCAAAAGGTTTCAGTGTGGTAAAGAAAGAGGCAATAGCCAGGCATGTGGCACGCTAGTGAGAAAAGTCCAAGTAAGGATAATCAGACAGAGAAGGAATCTTTGAAATCTTTTGAAAATACGATGTGCAAAAGGCTTAGAAAGGACAGCCTGGTCAGAAATAAAGCTACTGGTTTCTTCCTAATGCTCCTTAAGGAATCCTCTGTGTGCTCATCCCTGTAGAGTATTCGCCTCTTCAGTAGGTGTGTAGCTGGTAGGGGATGCCATAAGCATCTGTTCCTGGGTGGAAGAATGAGACAAAACCATGTAATTTTCACTATGCTGGATTTTACTGGAGTGAAAAGACTCTGTGATGTTTCAAATGTGCACCATGAAAATATTTGTCCTGCTTATACTGTTTAACGTGCAATTTTACAATTTCAGCGTTGATTGCAGAGTGTGAAATCCAAACTGTTAATATAAAAAAAAAAGGCTTAGAACTTAATTTGTTTCTACTAGTGCTGCACATGCTGTACGTAAGTGGATTTACCGGTGTTGTAAATAAAGCCTCCAGAGAAAAACACCCCTCAGTACCCACTGCAAAAGTTACAGGGGAAGTTTGGTCCCTTTTTCCTCAAAGGGGACTGTCTGCCGCACACAGCTTTATCCTACATTTTTGGCAAAAGAGAGATGCCACATTCCGAAAATGGCTGGTTTGGGCCAGAGAGAGCTGGGAATCCTGCGTCCCGCTTGGAGACAACCGGCGGGTGGTGATGGTGCTCGTGATGCTGGTATCCCAAACTGGCAGAGCTGGCGGGGAGGATGAGTGATGAGCCTCTTGGACAGCTGGAAATCGAAGTGAGAAAGGGCTGTTCCATTCCGCTGTCCCCTTTCCTGCGGCCCCTCTGCCCTCCTCCTGGGTGTGCGGTGGGCTTCCCATGCAAGAGGCTTGATTCCCACCTGAACTCTATTAAGATCTATGTGGGAAAGTCCTATGAAGGAGCTGGGTGGTAGATTATTTTGTTTGGGTTTTTTTTTTTTTTTTTTCTTTTAAATTAGGCACGAGCTGCACAGCACATTATTAACGTAATCTTTATTCTGTAGTTGACTCGGGGTAAATGGTGTTTGCACCCACAGTGTTTTCCATACCTGAAGAATTAGGATTAAATCCATTCTTCCAGAAAAAAAAGAGATGCTTTTCTGAACTGCCTTGCCACCTGCTTTTCACCTTTCCCTGCCCGTTGTTGGCACCAGGCAGCAGCCGGGTGATGAAGCAGCATCCAGCAGATCCCTAATTAGGCAGAAAGTTTGCTTAAATTTCTTAATTAAAGGCCAAACTGCTGGCTGCAAAGTTGTAAGGAAAATCCTCATTGGGAATCCATGTTATTGGTAAAGGTTGGGTGTTTTGTAGTGGCCTCTCTTGCACAACAACTTTTTGTACTAGTCACAGCAAGATAAAGAGGAACAAAAACTGCCTTAAAGGTCCTTTTAGTTAAGTATTAATGCAAGAAACAATGTTGTCTATATAGATTATTTAATACATGAAACACTCAGAGTATGGGCAGAGTGCTAATTTTTTACCGAGTGTCATGCCAAAGTGATTTAGCTTCTTCAGGAAAGGAGAGTTTCAGTTGGCCTTGAAAGAAGAAGCCTCACAGCCACTTGTTTGATATAAACAGCTTTTTTTTTATTATTTTATTTTATTTTCAAAAGAAAAATCGTAGGTGTTTATAACCCCCGAATCTGTTTGTAATTCTGGAAGAAACGAGGAGACATAATTTAAAAGCATAATTTATTTTGGTTTCACTGGTAGATTTTTTCCAGAGTAAGTATTAACACTTACCCAGGGGAGATAACTAACGTTGTGACCGGAATTGTTACTGAAAAGAAAAAGAGTTTAATAACTGTAAGCCAAATGGCTGCAGGTGACACCGAATAGACCTGGGACTGCGCAGCAGATATTTGGAGTTTGTGCCTTTCCATGGATAACCCTGGCACCATCCTGGTGGCTCTGAAGTTACGGGATGCCAACTGCTTCCCGGAGACACAAGCCCTCCGAGAAGAACCCTCTGATTTGGAAAAGCAAAAAAAAAAAAAAAAAAAAAAGGCATAATTTAGGCATGTTTATTTGAGATGGACAATGGCTCTCAGACTGCAAAGTTATCTGCTAAAACAGTGGTATTATGCCACTGGAACTTCTCGGGCAATTAGCGATCGGCACCGGCTGAAGGGGGAAACGGGGTTCTCTCTCCGCGGCCACACAGTGGCTGTGATTAGATGTGCCTCTATTCCAGTCCTAATTGACTGGCCTCCATAAGTAGACACTGCTCATTAATGAACAGAGACAGACACTTCCTAACCCCATTAAAAAAAATTAAAAAGGTAGCAAGTAAATGTGCTCTAAAAGGAATCAAATTGATTCCGCTTTGATATACTGAATACATACTTTGCATTCGTTGCTACAGGAGCTGGCACCTTTTACTGGGGAAAGATATGATTGAAAAAAAAGGAAAACCAAGCCAATATTAATGCATATCTGTGATTCTCGGCACTCGGTATGTCTCCTCTAAATTGTCGCTTGAGGGGATAAACATGTTTAAGTTGAAGGTAAATCTCTGCTTTAGCAGTAGCCCAGCTGCTGCTAAAGCAGATGCGTGAGTATTTGATATTTCCTTATATTTCCCCTCGTTTCTTAGGTGTAGGAATGTGCGGTGTGTGTTCAGCTCGAGATGCTCCTTTCTGGACTGTTCTCGCCTTAATAAAGTCAGCTGCTGTGGTGTTTCTTCATCTGGCGCCGTCCCTCCTGAGGTCTCGCTCTTTCTGGTGCTCGTTTATAAGGGAGAGGGAGAAATCTCTTCCGTAATCTCCGAGCAGAAACCACAGGTGTGCGTGTTTGAAACTCCGTTTTCCAACAACAGATTCTCCCATTTCCAGGAAAAGCTTATTTTAAATAATTAAAATCAGCTAATTCCTTTGAAGAGGGGTGATCAGTAATGTAAGGGAAACTGTTAGTGATTATTTAAGCTTGTTTTCCTCAATAAAGAAAGAATATTTTCTGCTTGGCACACAGTAGTCTCTTTGCAGGTTTCCCTGAAAGAACCTCTAGTACCAGCGTGTGCTGTGCCCCTTTAACATGACCGAAAAATTTAAAAGTAGCTTTTTTCTAATATTTGCTGCCGTCTTAATTATTACTTGCTTAAAGCACCACTGTTAGCCGAGGGATTATGAGTTAATAAAAATGTGGCAGTATCAGTGTATAAAACACAACATAATTTTCCCAGGATAATGATTACCAGGATAAGGCCACATTAACAACACTTAATGCTTATTCCCGAAATGCGCTTGATTTTCCTCTCTCAGGCGGCGCACTGCGGCGTGGTGGCAAGTGAACAGAGGAGCATTTTGGGGCGATTTATTCTGAAGAGGGGGTGACTGATGAAATCTCTCCGTTTGAGCTCCCTTTGCGTGGTGTGGGGGGGGGGGGGGGCTGTCCCCGCGGCCCCAGCGGCCGCCCTCGCCCTGGGTGTTGGAGATGCCCGCGGAACACGTTAAAAAGTTATTTATTTATTCATCACAGCCTATTAGCTAGAGCATTTGGGCAATAACGTGAGTGGGCTGGTGGGTCACCGTTAGGCCAGCACTCCTCTCACAGGCGGGAGTCACTTTGGGTGCGGGTCGTGGCTTTTTCACCTTTTAAGAGGCTTTTCGCTTCGTTCCGGGGCTGCTTTGGGGTGTTTATTGGCCAGCTTGATGCCGTCACTACGAACAAGGCGCACCTCTATAAATTATGGATCCCTCTGTGCCTCTGGTTCGGGGTGGAGAGCCCCGTCGGGGGGTGGGGGGTCACCTACCGCAGCGGACCCCCCCGGGGGCACCTGCAAACCGAGCCCCGTCCCATTCACCGCCCCGTCAACGGCCCCATTGTCGCGGGAAGAAACCCCCGTTTTCTGAGGGAAAACTACTCCGGCGCTGCTTCTGAAGGGAAGACAAGGCTGTTATTACTCCGGGGATATTAGGCCTCACTGCTTTTTTTTTGAGAAAACAAATTTGCTGTAACTTTATCTGTAACTTGGTACCGCAGGGGTGCGAATAGAGTCCACATTGTGTGGACGAGGGGGCAGAAGTAAGGGTTTGTTACAGCCATAAAAGGGTTGGGTGACCATTATATTTCCGAAAGCGGCCTTATCGGAGCCGTAGGTTTAATAAATAAATAAATAAATAAATAGATTACAGCCTTGCCATTAACTGTTTGTTTTGAATTTCCTTTAAAATCAGAACTGAAGAAGCAAGGTTTCTCTCTGTATGGAGAATGTGACAAAACCACAATTTTCCCCACGGTGAATATACACATTTTGCCTTGGCCATCAGCCCACCTGGGCAACAGTTACGGGGTTATGGTGGAGGCTGGTCCTTTTCTGCAAGGTTTTGGGGTTTTTTTCCCTTTCTCACAGTAAATGTTGCAGAGCCTTGCCGTTTTCAGGTTCCACCTTCCTGGAGAACATGATGTCAAAGCGATTACATAGAATTTCCCTTTTGTTGGTTGATTCCTGCTTGTTGGCTTTAGATGGGAAGAAATAATATTGTTTAAAACCTTTGTGGTTCCATGGGAAGGAAAACGGAGCCTTTGTGACGGGTGCTGTTGGGGCTGGCCCGCGTCGGTTGAGTGTTTTATTCCATCAAAGTTAATTTCTGGGGACTGTGTGCTTGTTGGCTGCCTGACATCCTGTGCAAATGTGCAAACTACTTTCTTCGTATTCTTTCTCTTTTTTTTTTTCCTTGTCCTTCTTTTTTTTTTCTCATTTACTAGAAAAGCATTCCAATCCAGAGTTGTCGGAGTTAGATCTTGCTGATTAGCCAAGTTGAAGAACCTCGTGTGGTTCCTAATCATCTGGCAGCTGTCATTAGCGAGTGATGAAATGTCACAATGCTATCACCTGGCAACACAGAGGTCACAATGCCCCAGGGCAGGATAAAAGGGGCATCCTCCTGTGTCCCGCTGCCAGCCTGCCCGGCTTTGCCACCGGGACAGAGCTGGCCTGGGGGTAGCCCAGAGACATCAGAGAGGAACTCCTTAAGGAGCTGGTNCTCCCGGAGCCGGGGTGGCCACCCCCGGGCCGGCTTCCAGCCGCAGCCGGGAGCCGGGAGCGCATCCCTGACCCGGGAATCTCCGGTTATCATGCTTCATTGCCCGTGGATGGCCGCCCTCGCCCTCCTGCTCCCTCACCGACAATGTCTAATGCGCCTAATTTAAATTAAATTATTTTAATTGAATCATTCAGCCGCTTACTCGCGGCGCGGGGCGGTTCGGAGGGGAAGCCGGCGGTGTTCAAAATCAGGTGTTTTGACGGAAACCCACCAAAGTTAGCCAGCGAAAGGTGGGTTCTTGCCGGGGGGGGAGGCAGAGCAAAAGGTGCAGGTGGAAAAGGTGTAGGTGGGAAGACAGTCACAAATCACAGCAGTGGGCTCTGCGCTGCGCCACCCGCCGGGGCTCTCCTCAGGTCACCCTCCCCACGGCTCCCGGGCGCCTCTTGGCTTTAGGTTCTGCTCTTTCTCACATTTCTTCCATTAAACCCCCCAAATATCCCCACACACACCCCCCCCCCCCCGGCTCTCCCCCAGGTCCCCAAGAGCAAAGTAAACCCAGAACCCTGAAGAATTCTACTGGGGGTGGGGGTCGTGCTGTAGCACAGGCTGCCCGTGCCCTAAAACCTGGCTGTGGAGTAATTAAATTCTGTTTTCTGCAAATGTGGCTCTTCACCCGGAGCGGTTTGGGATCAGGATGGTGGAGCCAACCCCCCCCAGGTGCTGGGCTGCCCCCTTTCTCCGTGAGGGACCCAGCCTCTGCTGACTTCTCATTTTCAGAACTTAGAGCTGAACATAAATATACATAAATTGGTTGAGAACCAACAGATCATTTCTGGAGGCGTTTTCAGTGTTCACCTTTGTGATAGTTGTGGTTTTTTTAAGTTAATGCAGTTTAAAAATCATTTTAAGTTTCCCAACACGAAGGAAAGAAATGAGATGTTGGATTCACAAACAAAAGCTTTATTGGTTTATGACAAGTAATCCATCTTTTTGCATTAGTGTAGCATTCTACCCCAGATTATTTTTCATAATTGATAATTTGTGAGTCATATATTTGTTATCTATTCTTTTATGGGTTTCTAAATAGTGAGTGATGTCAAAGGTCATCAAGCTTTCATAAAGGAATTGTTTTTTATTTTATTTTTTCAAGTTTTGATTGGTGTTCTGAAAAACTTTGTGAACGTTTCAGGGAAAAGTACAAAGAAAAAAAGCAGTGATATTGGTTTTCCTGGTAGGAAATTTGTGCGACATAATGTTACAGCAGTCCAAAGAAGAAATGAATGTCAGGACACACACGGAATACTATAGTGGGGTAAAAATGTTGGACTGGAATTACTTCACATTAGAAGTCAGTTATGATTTACATAATAGTGGTTAAGTTTTAAAACTTGGAAATACATGTATTAGATATAAATGCAGCAAAAGTAAGAATGATATTTGCATGTGACTGATTCATTTTGATTTTTTTCCTTAACAGAACTATTTTTGCATTAATCAACAATCCATTATTTTCCTTCTACCATAAAACTGTAAAACTATGGGGTGAGGGGTGGGTAGACTTGTGCCGTCCCCACTTTTCAGAAGAATTTATTATCAGTTACAGATTAAGAAAATCTAGTGAGGGAAAAAACCTCTATCTTTGCGTCTAGAATATTAGAAGGCACCGAAATGAGGTTCTATGTTGAGACAATAGTTTGTCACAGGAAAGTAATTAATAAAAAGATGCGTGCATAGGATTTAAAATTTAGTTAGCCTAATGAGAAAGCTAGTAGGAACTTTTCCCTTTACTAATGTTTCTCTGGCAACCCATGAACATTACCACTAACTGTGCTCACAGAGCTTTCTGATGCAATTAAAAATTGGGAGAACTGAATAAAATATGAATANTTTAAAATTAATTAAATATTAATTTCAGAGCAAATTTGTTATGAATATACTGTTACAGCTTGTGTGGTTCTCCAACGTTCATTTAAATGTCCTCTGAACAATTTAATTATAGTGAGACATTTCTATTAAAAAAAAATGATTCAGGATTATCTTAATTAAAATAGAATTGAGCTCATTTAATTGTGATGTAATTATATTATTATATGTGGGATGTCATTAAAATAACATAAACAATTTTTTTCCCAATTTCTAAAAATAAGAAAAAGAAGATCTGATATATTTTGGTGCAACCGTACTTCAGATTTCGTCTGAAAATCATGAATAATTGAATATTTGGCAAAATATCTCAAAAAAAAAAAATCTCAAATCGCTGACACTATTAATAGGATCAATATATTTTGTCCTTATGAGATATTTTAAGTGCCTCAGAATAAAGCAAAAGTTATGTATCATTCCTGAATACTTTTTATTTTATTCTGTAGCATACATCAATGCTGTCAGTTCTTCTCTGAGGTACCTTTTTTTAACCAGACCTTATGCTGTTGGGTTTTTTTTTCTTTCTAATAATGTTTCTAGCCAAGCTGGAATTAGTTAGTGATGTCTCCCAACTGTTTCAGAAAAGCGCTGTAATCTAGATGCTTTTTTCAACTAGGAGTGTAAAGGAAAGCGTTTTTTCACCTCATGAGGTTATTAATTTTGGGTGTCATAATCATTTTACACAAATAAAAATGTATCTTGGCATTTACTCCCTGGAAGGCATTCAGGACTTGGACAAATGGACGCAGAGAAGACTCATTCTGAAATTCCCCCCTTCGTAGCATTGCAGCGATATTAAAATGGTGTCTAATTGTGCTTGCGACAAAGTGATGTCCTTTCCTCACTGTGGATATAAAAATGCAGCCTTTAAATACAGAAGCTCTGAGTTCTATGTCTGGAAGGAAAAATATTATCAGTCGTTACTCTGTTATGCAATATAAATGCATTCAATAATATTTTTTTTTCTGTTTTTGTACTACTTGTGAAACATCCCCCTGAAAAAGAAAAAAAGAAAAATAAAAGAAAGAATGTCAGAATTTTTTTATTTTTTTTTTTGAAAGCCAGAATGCACTACTTTTGAACTGCATGTCTTGCCTGACTCTCGGCCGATGGTAAATGCAAGAGGAGGAGGAGGATGCTGCTGCTGCTGCTGCCTCCCCGTTACCATGATCTGCTGGTTGCCCTCTGCCGCGGGGTCTGCAGGGCGGTGGGGACCCTTCTCCAGAAAAGTTGACAAACTGAGCCCCTGCTGCTAAATTCCTATCGTTCAGTTCAGTTCAAACCAGCAGGGCTGTCCCCAGGAGTAAATTTACACACGCGCGTAAGAATTTGCTGTATCTGACCTGCCTGGGGAAGAGATGAACGTGTAAAAGACGCAGGGAATTAAAAGCCTGCGCTTAGGTTAATGCAGCTTCCCAGGCATCTCCTCATTACCTCAAAAATATCGGAAATGCTGTTGCGTTTGGGCTATTTTAAGTAATTCTCAATGCAGTTGCACTGTATTGAATGGAACATCGGTTATACAAGAGATATAGGATAGAAATATATTCCATATGGTAACAATTACTTCCTCTCTGGCAACTTAATGTATTTACAAGACCAAGCACTAATTGTGATCTTTCAATGTGATCTTTCAGTAATTATGGCCAAAACTACCTGTCAACAAAAATATGTGAAATACGTGTGTCAGAAGACACCAGAGGTTATTTAATTCTTGTTGATTAAAAAAAAAAAACAGAAAGTTTATATTTCGTGATACTGGAAATGCTTGAAAAATAGAAAACTATAAGCAGCATTGTAAAATTTAGGATTAAATTGGGTTAACCCCAAATCTTTGGGATTATGGATTTAAAAAAAAAAAAAAAAAATCAGTAAAACATGTGCTCTTCAGCCTGAAATGAAGAAGGATTTAGTTTAGTGATGATGCTAGTTCTGTCCTATTTCCTCACAAAAATGGGATGTTTTCCCCCCCGCCTGCTCCGGGTGCGTTTCCCCGCTCGGTCCTGTAGATCGCAGCCTTGCACCGCGCAACGGCGGCGCTGCCTCTGCAGAGGCACCCTCGCTATTTAGGTCGGGGAGCCTTTGCTTGTGCAGACCTCTCAATGCAGCGAGCACTATTTGCATAATTTCCAGACTTTGATGACAATCTGTGATCCTAAAACAGTAGCCTCAAGATTGCGCGCGGAGTTGTTTGCCCTTGTGACTCACTTCTCTCTAAAGACCTATCCCTGGGGTTTTTTTTCCCCCCTGCGGGACGGGCGGAGGGAGGCACAACAGATTGCTCTCGCAGGGAGCCTCGGAGGTGCCACGTTCCCTCTTAATTACCTGTTTTATCATCCTGCCCGTCAGGTATTAACTCATGAGCATAATTCCATGTTTCTGTCGCACGTTTTCTTCCCTGTGCTGGAAAATGCGCGACACTCGTGGTCTGCCTTCGCTGCGGGCTAAGGTAAACTCTTCAGACTATGAGCAAACTCTTCCTCCTCCTCCTCACCATGGGCCTGATCCAGCACTTGTGGGAGTCAGGATGTGTCCCCGGAGCTGAAGTGGGTGACCGAGATTCACCAGGACCATCCCAGGAGAGCCCCGGCCCCGCTGCGGCGCCGGGGAGGTGACCCGTTACCCACGCTGCCCTTGCTTGCTTCTTTTATAACTTGT
>QJSC01003531.1:959889-978479 GCA_003697955.1 Calidris pygmaea
TCTGGGTGCGTGGAGAAAAATAAGGCAAAACATGACAGGAGAGCATTTAACTGCTCGTCTGGGGGATGTGCTGTAAGTTACCTGTTTTAACTTTTCTCAGTTAGGAATCTGCTGGGGTCTGCGGCAGGAAGATTACAGAGAAATACCTGCGGTAGATTCCCCTAAACTTAAAATCTCAAGTAAGGGTGTAAAACAATACCTTGTGATAAACTTTATCTAAAAATAGTGCAGTTTGGGGGTTTTTTTCTACCCTGTTTTCTCTTTCTGCTTTCTTTAAGCGAACTAATTTTTTAGAATTATTCATAGTATGAATACCACGTAGCTCTCATTGTGCGTGCGGTATTACAGTGGTGCAAAACTTGCCTTTCACAGCTAATCGTGAACAATATGTTAAGAAAAACAGGCATTTTTAAATGTTTGAAGTAATTTAAAATTTACCTGGTAATCTACTTTAAGATGTCCTCTCCTGTGATGACATTCAAGCAATTAGATCAAACTCTTTTTCAGTAAAGGGCAGGCTCAGTCCATGTGAACATGTTTACCTGAAATATTCCTTCTCTTGGGGAAGAATATCTTCTATTATCAGGAAGGTCCACTGAGCAAAGAACCAGCGATTTGTCACTGTCAAGACACAAGATCAAATTTTCAAAGGAAAAAACTGGAATGCAATCACAGGCTTTCACAAAGCAGACACTGAGTATTGTGGTCTTACTTTTAATGTATTTTTCTTTTTGAAATCTGACACGGATAAACATTATTGAAGTACTGTTTTAGGGGATTACTGGTATTACTTTGTTGTATGATGTGAAAAACCTGAGGCCGGATTCTGTTCTCATTGGGCCGCTCTTACATCGGGATTTTAACTGTATTAGATTCTCCACTCGCTTGCACCCTTTTTTAGCCAAGCTTCAGGTATTTTGTTGCTCCGCTGGGGCAGAATGCCTTCTTTTTTAGGGAAGAAAAGGGTGCGATGTTTTAGCCGTGGCACTTCCATTGAGTTCAGGTTGATGGTGTTCAAGGGCAGGTTGGAGGCGGCTTTGAGCAACCTGTTCTGGTGGGAGGTGTCCCTGCCCAGGGCAGGGGTGGGACTGGATGATCTTTAAGGTCTCTTCCAGCTCAAACCATTCTATGATTCTGTGGTGATGAGACCCAGATGTTACTGTGTCCTGGGTACCTGACATCAGGAGGGCAGTGGTTGGGTCTCCACCGCCTTTTCTGCCATGTGCATGGAATGGTCCAGGCTGGGAAAAGGGTTTTCCATTTTCCAGTGTTGGGACGCTGTTGGCTGAAGTTGTCATGTGTGAGAATAAAAATCCCAGAGAGGAGAACTGGAGAGGACCAAGAGCCAGTTCTTTGGGATTGGAAGTCTTTGGTCTTAGTGTGGTGGTATTCCAGAGTGGGATGTAAACACTGCTGTGGTTTTGGCTTCCTGCTCTCTGAAAGTGCTGGACCCTTTCAGGTCATTTGTGCCTTCATAAATGAAAGGTCACCAGGGTGTTTTTTTCACCCATCTGTATTGAGAAATCTATTAACTAAGAGTCCCTACTGCAAAATATTCAGCTATTTAAAAAGCAGTGTTGTTTCCAAACCTCACAGTTCTTACAGTTACAAGTTGATCCTTGAAAGACCTTTCTTATCTACTTCTATCCAATTTTCCCTTGATCTGTGGTGTTTTTGCAGAAGTTGCCACCTGTCTTGCGGGTGTCAAGATCTGATCCCGCCAAAGAAACCTTAAAATTATTTTCTTGTTTTTGCTGAGTGAATTCTTGGGGATCAAATCAATAAACCTTGTGTTCCTTTTTTAAAAATCTTTTCCCAGATCTTGAACTTTTTACTAACATGAAATCTTCAAAAGGAACTGCCATGTTATAGCTTGTCCTTCTGCTCACAAGACCAGAGCAATCATTTCACTCTAAAATTAAATGTCTTAATTTCTGCCATCAATCAATGAGTTTGCTGCCCAGCTTATTTGTACTGGTAAAACATAAGCCGTAAAACATCAAAAACATTCTGCAGACACAGAAATAGCCCCACCCTTTAGGTAACTTAAGGATAATCATGGTTAATAATAATGTAATGAGCAGAACCGCCTTTCCAAAATCGCTTTTTATATATTGCTTCCCTTTATATATATGTTATGTGAAACATCCTCCTGTTACTTCTTTTTTACTGGGAAGATCTGGATGCTTCCAGTAAAAAGTTTAGTTTAGTTTTTCCTCCTACTGGGATGAAAACTAAGGGTTCCCCTTCATCCTGGGTACCCATAACAGACCCTCCTTTTCCTTCTCACATTGTTAGCTCTAAATGACCAAATGGCAAAGCATCATTCATTCTGTTGCCCATATTCTTTTCTCACACCATTTATGGTGAAGGAACAGCTTTTCTGACAAAAGAAAATGTCAATAGTTGTTAGGAACTACATAAAGAGGGAGATGAATATTAGATATAATGATTGTCTATTAGGAAAAAATTTTATACTGAAAGGGTTATTAAGCCTTGGAATGGGCTCCCCAGGGAGGTGGTTGAGGCACCATCCCTGGAGGTGTTCAAAAGCCGGGTTGACATAGTGCTTAGAGACAGGGTTTAGTGATGTGGGTTTTTTTGTATTTTTTTGTCAGAGTTAAGTTGATGATTGGACTAGATGATCTTAAATGTCCCATCCAACCTAGACAATTCTATGATTCTATGAAGTCAAAGGCAACTGGTGGTGAAGCCAAGTCACGGTCCAGTTATGGTCCCAGGTATAGAACAGGAGACCACAGTGTGGTTCCTGCCTGGCCTTGGACAATCAGCTCTGGCTCAACTTCTGATGAGCTAAATCTGCCAGACAAAAGGTTGCCCGCTGGTGGCTGTTAGACCTTCAGGGGAGCTTGGCAGATAGAGAACAGTTGCCACAAAATGCCATAAAAGATGTCTTTTGGAGAATGGGGTGGATGCGGTAAGGAGTAGACGTTGCTTGGGCATCACCCAAACACTAACTCCCCGTACCTTGGCTGGGGTTCAGCTGGGTGCTGGTTCTTCATGGCCACCTGGAATGGGTCCCCTTCTCCAAAGAGAAGTCGTGTAGCTAAGGCCCTGCACCCCAGGTATGTCCTGTACCTGGGGACAGATCTTCACAGCTTTTGTCACTAATTATGGTAAAGATCTTGTAGCTCATCCAGTGCTTTCCCAAAGTTATAGCTCTGGTTGTATATTGCAGTGCTTCATCTCTACCAAACTCTGAAATTTGGTATCTTGGATGTAGGGAATTTTTTTTCCATTTCAGAGTTGCCTATCTATGTTGGAAGCTGCCTTTTTTGATTAAGGAGGGTTGTTTTTTGATTTGTTTCACATTCTCGTATGGAAGGTTGTCTTGTTCCCCTCTACCTTTGCACATGGTACTCTCACATTACTTAGGTCTGAACACTGAACCCAAGCCCAAAAAGTGCTGCAGATGCCACCTCCGTTTTTCCCCAGATGCTTCTTATTTCCTTGGTTTAGTTCTTTCTTTAAACCTCTTCTGGGTAGGTGAGCAATCTTCAGCTGGGTTTTTTTTTCTGTCCTGTTCCATTACTCTTCAGTAGTGTCTGTGAACTGTCCATTAAATAACTAGAGGTAACTTAGCAGGCCAGAGCAGAAGTGGGTGAGATCTTTGGAATCATTTCAATTACGCCTAATGAGATGGGTAGCTGTGAACATTTGGAGATGTGCTTTGACATCCTACTTCTGATATGACATGTTATTTTCTTTGTGTGTGTTTGTTGACAATGTAGAAGTTACGAAATGACATCAACGCTTTCTGTCGTAACAACAAAAATTGAGAGGAAAGGAGGATTGGCTTGCATAAAAAGAGAAGGAAAGAGAAATACTTCATTTTCTTATGCTAGGTGTTTTCACGCTAAGTTGTTTTCACTTACTGAATTTTTTTAAAATAAAATCCCATGCAGCATAATACCTATCTGGTTTCTTCCTGAATTTTAAGTCGCAATAATTTCTGCCTCTGCAGCCAGTATTGCTGTTAAAAGATACACTCTATTAGCGTGGGTTTACCTATAAAGTAAAAAAATAGTCTTGATTGTGACTTGGAGCAGAAGAAGTTAGTATTGACTTTTGTCGAAAGCATCATTAAGATCAAGAAGGGGACTGTGCCTTTTGGATATTTATGATGAAAGAAGTAGTAGCACCTGTACCTCGTCTTGTTGTTCACTGGAAAGCGAAGCCGCCGAGTGAATCCGGGACTGTTTGTTTCACAGCTACTTTAATTTTACCTCTGTCTGAAGGTTTAAAAAGACCTTTTCTTTCCAAGCCTATTTAAGCAACGCAAGACCTAAATCAATCCTAAGTGGCAACCACTTCTCACAGTCTTGTGTGTGGCTGTGTGTTAATTAGCTGAAATAGATTATCCCCCGGTGTTTGTGGTAACTTTCAGCGTGCGCAGTTTGCAGTGGATTTCGTGTTTATTTTCATGTGCTGAGGCAAATTCTCAGTATGTCTTCAAATTATCTCCTTGGGGGTGTTTTTTCCTGAGCTAATCCTGGCAGACTCTCCCTGCCAGATATGCCCCTCATCAAGAGCAGGAGAACGCTGCACATGCAGGAACCTCTGCGCTCGGGGCTGTATGCAAATTTAATGCCCAGCTCATTTGTGTTTCTCTTACATGGATGACAGACATTTTAACAATAACTTTCACATTTCCCCACGGAAATCCCATTGTATTGCCGTATGTATATGAGCGCATACATGCATTTACTTTGTGTGCGTGTTTGAATGCGGTATCCGGGAGCACCTATACTTGTACATATGTTTTATGCCCTTTTTGTGTATTTACATATAGATAAAATGCAGGGGGGAGAGCTTGTGTCAAGAATGCAGTCGTCAAACAGCTCTTTATCAGAGATGTAGCTAGATCCCGGGGAGACTTATCAGATACTAAAAAATAGATAGGGTGGAAAATGTGGTAAACAAGAAATTGACGCTGGAAATAATTCCACAGCATTTGGGGGTTTCGTGCCTTCACAGGGTGGCGAGAAGCAAGAGCATAGGAAATCAGCGCTGGGTTTCTGGTGTCTGAAGCGGGCGCAGTCGGAGCAAATGATATTCCAGCGGCCACAGATAGAGCTTTCTCCAGATCTGTCACCATCCCAGCCTCCGGAGTGAATCCTCCCCGGAGCCGCAGCTTTGGGAGGAGCTGGGAAAGAGCTGCTATAACTTTATTTTTCTTTCCTTGCATTTTGAAGGCGGTAACCACGGTGTGGGCATCGGACACCGGTGTTTGCACGTGGGTGACTTTCCGGGCAGGGGTGCAGCACCGCGCGCCCAACCACCCCTCATCCTCCTCATCCTCCTCATCCTCCTCATCCTCCGTGTTTGCTCCTCTGCGCACACGGAGGCATCTTTCCAAAAGGAACTGGGAGAGGAAAGGGTGACATCCCTGTCCCAGGTGGGAGATGGGACACCTACCCCTTCCTCCCTCTCCATGAAACCAGCGTTCAGTTTTGCTGGATCATTTGTTTAAATTCAGATAGCACAAAATTCTTCTCTTTGGAGAATTTTGAAACAGATTCCAGAATGATGGAGGGAGGTCTTAAAGACAGTTTACGAAAGAGAATTCGTACAGGTAGTAAATTCTACTTTCTCTTCAGATGATAATTTTTTCTCTGGAATTCCTGGTCCACCTATATGCCCAAGTTGTGTTTCAATAAATCTTTTCTCTTCTTCTCCGTTAGTCATTGTTCATGTTGCTTTTTGGGGCTTAAAAAGGCATCATTATTACCGTTCCATTTTTTGCTTTAATGTACTGTTAGAAAAACTTGTTCTGCCTCTTTTTTCTTTTTTTTTTTTTTTCTGAGCATGACAATGTCATGGTGCTGGTGTGCAGAAGAAAAACAACAAAAAAACCCCACATACTCAAGTGTTCAAAGATTGCCAGAACAGCTCAAAAAGAAGTTCTGCAAAGCTAATAGTAATATGTTAAAGTATAAAAATATACTGTAGAAGTCATTCAACCAATTGTCTTTCTTTTTATTCTTAGAAACAAAATTGTTATTCATATGGAGAGATACAGCTAAACCTGTGTGTAGATTTAGCTGCAATATGTGTATATATATATATATATACATATATATATATATAAAAATTTTGGGTTTCTCTACCTTCTGACACTACCTGCTCTGAAGTTATATTAAGGAAAACTAAAGAAAGTATTTCATAATTGAGGTTCATTCAAAATAACATGTTGTGCCTTGTCAATTTTAATGCTATTTCACAAATAATGAATACTATGGAGTAGTACTGAGTAAGTAGTCTGTAATACAGTGACAGGGAAGAAAGAAGTGATATAATTATCTGATGGAGTTTTGACACTGCTTTTATTTTTGTAACTGCACGGGTTGATTAGTTATAAAACATAAGGAGTACATACACCTTTTAAGTTGCTTCAGCATGTTTTTAAGCTTATTGGTGTTACTTCTCTTTTTTGCTTCATTATTATGCCCTCCTTTGTTTCAGGTTGTATTTCTTCTGTTGCTTTCTTTACCTTTTATTGTGCTATATAATAACTTGCTACACCACTAGTTCCCAGACTGTGATTTGTAGTCGCTTTCCATGGCGAGTGCTTCCCCATTGTAAATCCATATAAAACAGCACATATTTAAAAGTTTGGTGGTGAGGACGTGTGGTTGTCTGGAAGGAAATGCGGTAACTTAAATCGGCCCAATCGGTTCCAACAGCCGGAGGAGCAGCGCTCCGGGCGGTACAGGCTGGGGGAGCTGTAGCTGTAGAATCACTGTGGAATCATGGAATGGTTTGGGTTGGAAGGGACCTTCAAGCCCCCCCAGTGCCACCCCCTGCCCTGGGCAGGGACACCTCCCACCACACCAGGCTGCTCCAAGCCCCCTCCAACCTGCCCTTGAACCCCTCCAGGGATGGGGCAGCCACAGCTTCTCTGGCCAACCTGGGCCAGGCTCTCACCACCCTCACACCAAACAAGTTCTTCCCCACAGCTCAGCTCCATCTCCCCTCTTCCAGGGTTAAACCCCTCCCCCTCCTCCTAGGGCTCCCCTCCCTGATCCAGAGTCCCTCCCCATCTCTCCTGGAGCCCCTTGAGAGACTGGAAGGAGCTCTGAGGTCTCCCCGGAGCCTTCTCTTCTCCAGGCTGAACCCCCCCAACTCTCTCAGCCCCCCCTCCCAGCAGAGGGGCTCCAGCCCTCCCAGCATCTCCGGGGCCTCCTCTGGCCCCGCTCCAACAGCTCCATGTCCTTCTGATGTTGGTGGCCCCAGAGTTGGAGGCAGCACTGGGGGGATGTCTCCCCAGAGCGGAGCAGAGGGGCACAATCACCTCCCTCATGTCTGGAATGTAGCCATGTCTGGAGTGATTTGAAGGTAAGGTAATGACTCACTCAGAGTGTGCTGTCTTGTCCTCATGCAGCCAGAACACATCTTTGTCCCTCTAACCCAGAAATATAAGAAGTTAGCCACGTTTCTTGGGGTGTGGGAAGCCTTGGAGAACATGGCGGTGGCTCCTATGGCACATCTTGTGGGAGCTCTTTCTTGGGGTTGCTGTGGGTTGAGACTGTTATGGGCTGCTGTGGGATTTTGTCTTGGGACTTGGGCTACCGGGTGATTTAATTTTCTTCCAGCTGTGCAGTGGTCAGTGCGCATTGTGGTGGTTTGTGTCCTGGAAGCTGTACAGCTCGTTAAGCAGTGGTGGGGAATTCCAGGTAGAAAAGCTGTATAAGCATGCCTGGATGGCTATGGAAAGTTCTGTGATGCTTTCACAAGATTTGTGTTTTATTTCAAAAAAATGTGTTTTACATTGTTTCTATACCTTGCTGACAACTCTTTAGTGTTAAATTATTCACATTCCAACAATGTAGAAAGCTTCGTTGCAGTGAGCCTTGATAGAACATATTGGAATATATATATAAATATTTAAAGAATGATGATGAAGTGGTCTGGACAGTAATTAAATAGAGTTTTAAGAAACTCGCATAGTTTATGGATGATTCTACTTACGCTCTGTGGGATAGAAGGCCAGCCAGCCAGATTTCCACCGAGGTTTGTTGCCTGTAGCATGATAAAAAGTCTGTAATGTGCAGAGAAGATGGTAAAATACCAATCTTCTGTCACAAAATTTGGAACTTGATCTGTGTGTGCCCATATTCTAAAGTCTTTTTCGTGATGTCTTCATACAAAGTTCCAGTGTGGGCTACCACAGTTAATTGTAGATGCAGCATCAAAACAAAAAAAACGTGACTTTTTAAATACTGCCTTATGCACGCTGAAATCATATAGGGGAAAAAAAAAAAAAAGACATTCTAATGAAGCAAAAGGCATGAGACCCAAAGAAAGATTTCCAGCCCTGTCTGTAAAATTCAAGTTGTTTTCCTTTTAGTAAATGTTACGTATCATTTTCACCCGGGTGGAACAAGTATAAAGTTGTAGACGGCTTTTCTACTTTGTCTGGTTTCTTAACTGTGCAGAGATGTAAATGATCAAATGAGGCACCAAGCAATGAAACCTCATCCCAACAATGATATTACTAAATGATCTATGTGGCCCCAAGGACCTCTGTAGAAGACATAGGAGTGGAAGGAAGGATTATCGTGCTATGTAAATATCTGGTTTTGTCTGGGTGTGCAAACATATTCAATTTATGTATGCATGTAATGCATATTTATCTCTTCACTTGGAGCTCATTAATTTCCATTTCTAGTTGGTAGGTGTTAATTTTGGTGCCATAGCAAGTATCTTCCAGAATGGTGATTTCCACCTAACCAGTATTTCAAAAACAACAAAAAAAGGAACTGTGGAAACAGACACCAGTATGTCTTTGCTACTTAAATTCCACTAAGGGTTCTCAAAGATCCAAGAAGAAGTTTCGTGCTTTTAAGATGTGAAGAGAGAGGGTAAGAAGGGACTCTTGATAGTTTGTTCTATTTTGGACGAGCCATGCAGCTGTGAAACCGTTAATGAGGAAGACAGCTTTTGTGATTATCTCAGATCTCCATAGAGACCTTTTCCAATAACTCAGATCCTGTTCTGGTTATACCCAAATTCCTTCTTTCTGCCTGATATCTGTTGTAGGCTCTTTCAGCAGAGCTGTCTGCAGTTAAGATCTGTCTGTAATCTCCTCCGTTGCCTTCGACTTTCTCAGTATTTGAATTCTCAGGTTAAAACTTTTCATGGAGGCCAATTAGTAATGTAGTTTACTTGTCTATAATTAGAAAAAAAATAAAAGTTTCTGCCCACCTTAACATATCCTCAACCATTTTGAGGATGCATTCCTACATTTTTAAACTTACCAGGACTTCCTAAAAGTTCTGATGTGGGTGTTTTGCCCGTTGTTTTCTGCCTGTCCAGTGACACATATTCGCCAGCTCTTGAAAGTCACCCTCCCTGTGTGTTGTGAGAAACACGTCAGATGTGTCCACCTGGCTGCCACCTTCTTGTGTGCTCGCCTTGCCCCTGCTGGCAGCCTTGATTCTCCATCTTGAAGCTCCAAAGGTCCTCCAGAGCCAGTCTGGGGGGAGGACACGTGCTGGAATCAAGAACTATAAAATCCCCACTGTGCTTTCTTTCTCCTCTGGTTGCTCTCCAGGCAAACCAAAGGAAGAGGAATTACGATCTGAAACTAGGGAGTTTTGGGGAGGGAAGGAGGAAGGGAACAAAATGTTCCATTAGAAAGGATGGGAAAGGGGACAAGATCATAGAATCACAGAATGGTTTGGGTTGGAAAGGACCTTAAAGCCCCCCCCAGTGCCACCCCCTGCCCTGGGCAGGGACACCTCCCACCACACCAGGCTGCTCCAAGCCCCCTCCAACCTGCCCTTGAACCCCTCCAGGGATGGGGCAGCCACAGCTTCTCTGGGCAACCTGGGCCAGGCTCTCACCACCCTCACACCAAACAAGTTCTTCCCCACATCTCAGCTCCATCTCCCCTCTTTCAGGGTCAAACCCTTCCCCCTCCTCCTAGGGCTCCCCTCCCTCATCCAGAGTCCCTCCCCAGCTTTCCTGGAGCCCCTTGAGGGACTGGAAGGCTGCTATAAGGTCTCCCCAGAACCTTCTCCGGGCCTCTGGAGACAGTGTTCTGCTGGGCATGGTGACAGTCTGGGAAGAGAGGGAGAGTTGGGTGCAGTCACTGAGGTGAGACTCAGCAGCGGAGGGTGACCCAGTGTCCTTCCCGCGGGAGTCAGGAAAAGACAGAGTAGGTGGAAAATCTGGGAAAGGCATCAATCAGAGCTGGTCTGAGGTCTGGTGAGAGTGAGGGTAGAGGGGTCTGCACCTGCTGGAATGTGCTTTCCTCAAGAACAGGTAGCTGAATTCCTGAGTGTTGCGAGTGATGGGCATAACATTTATCCCGCTGTTGTGGGGACAGTGGCCAAGCACTGCCGTTACACAGAGGGACCCCTCAAGTAGTGAAGACTACGCCGTGGCTCTGAGGAGCCCAGGGCTGCTCAGGAACCATCCCTCTGCTTCGAACGGATGGGTCGGTTCTGCAGAAACTTACAGGATTTTTTAAAATCCCAGCTCAAAGCACCTGTGCCTTCCTCTGCCTGATGCCAACAGGAGCTCAGGTGGAAGTCGGGTACCGGGGAGACAGGGAAGGAGGGGTGACACCAAAGGAAGGTCTGCTCAAGCTCTCCTTTATATTAATAAGGATATAAAGTCAAGAATGCCAGACATCAGTGCAGGTTAGGGATGGACCTTCTGGAAAGCAGTTCTGAGGAGAAGGATCTGGGGGTCTTGGTGGACGGCAAACTGTCCATGAGCCAGCAATGTGCCCTGGTGGCCAAGAGGCCAATGGGATCCTGGGCTGCGTAGGGAAGAGTGTGGCCAGTGGGTGGAGGAAGGTCATTCTCCCCCTCTGCTCTGCACTGGGGAGGCCACAACTGGAATCCAGTGTCCAGTTCTGGGCTCCCCAGTTCAAGAGAGACAGGGAACTGCTGGAGAGAGTCCAGCGTAGGGCACCAGAGATGATGGAGGGATTGGAGCATCTCCCTGCTGAGGAAAGGCTGAGAGAACTGGGGCTCTTTAGCCTGGAGAAGAGAAGGCTGAGGGGAGACCTTATTAATGCTGACAAGTGTCTAAAGGGTGGGTTGAAGGAGGATGGAGCCGGACTCTTTTCAGTGGTTCCCAGTGACAGGACGAGGGGCAACGGGCACAAGCTGGACCATGGGAAGTTCCACTCAAATATGAGGAAGAACTTTTGGGTGAGAGTGGCAGAGCCCTGGAACAGGCTGCCCGGGGAGGGCGTGGAGTCCCCTTCTCTGGAGATCTTCAAGCCCCACCTGGATGCTCCTGAGTGATGTGCTCTGGGCAGCCCTGCTTTGGCAGGGGAGTTGGACTGGAGGATCTCTAGAGGTCCCTTCCAACTCTGACAATTCCCTGATTCATCCTTCAGATTCTTCAACTATAAAAATCACAAGGTTGAGTCTCCATCTTGGGTTTTCAAGGTCATCATTATTTTGGTTTGCTAGCAATGGAAAAGCGAGGTTTTCCACAAGTGTGTAAAGCACAGTGATTTTTGTGTTTGGAGAAGAAAATCTGCTCCTTTTGCCTGAGGGATGGCTTCTTGTTGTGTTTCAAAGACCCTTTCTGATTAATAAATGCATTAGAACTTCTATAAAATGGCCAAAAAATGAATGGGAAGTGGTATGCAACTTAATGATGAGAGCTTCTATAATACCATATTCAGCTGGTTTGGTTTGACTGAAAGTTTCTGAGACTTGAATGGGCTTGAATGTCAAGGTGTGGAAACCACGTATTTATAATTCCAAGTCTTGAGTTCTGCTCACTTACGTTTATCTTTGTTTTCTTACTTATTTTTTATTTATCCTTTTTGTCTAATTCCAGAGTTCAGTCCTTCTGAGGAGAACGCTCCCCTCCCTGGTGTGTGTAGCACATTCAGACACACAGACACACACGCAAAATCCGTCCTTGTTTTAGCACCAGTGCTCTCATCGCCACCTTATTTTGGCAAAAATAAAGGACATCACTCAGACCTGGTACACCTAAAGTAGTCATTCTACAACCAGACACCCAGTTTGTTAGCAGCAACCTAAAAAAAATACTTTTTTCTTGGGCTAAAGCACATTTAAGACACACAAATCCACAGCAGAAAATAATTTGTAGAACATACNCAAAAAAAAAAAAAAAAAAAAAAAAAAATAGTTGAGAACGTAGCAACGGCTACTGAGAATGATGAAATGCTGTGTTGCAGGTAGCAATAAAACACTCTACGTTCCCCCTGTTCACCCTTTTAAGGATGTGCTTTGAAATGAGCATCTATAAAACGTACTGTTCTTCACTGGTTAGTAAACGTTATTGATGGTGCCGCCGGCTCAACGGAGGGTTTTTTGAGAGCTGCGGAACGTTCCCACCTTAAAGCGCGGCTCAAGGTGCTGGGGTGGTGGACGCCTGGATAAATGAAGTGTAATGTTGCTGAAACGATGAGCTCCGGGGAGGGAGGTGAGGCAGGTTCTGTGAAACGCCACGTGTTTGGGGGGCGCAGCCGCAGTTCCTGCAGCCGCTGCAGCGCGGGGAGAGGCGGCCGGAAAAACACGGGAGACAGCTTGGGTTGCAGCATTTGCTGGCTGGGAAAAAAGCCACTATTGAAAAAAAAAAAAAAAAAAAAAAACAACAGGAAAGTTGCCAGGGCACACCTCTCTGCGCTAGATAGGATTTAATGTAGTTTGTGGAAATACAAATATAATTAAATTTATTACAGAGAAACAATTGGAAGAGCATGTTTGTTTCTTAATAGCATGAGAACATACTTTTCCCCGCAGAAGCATTACCTCAACAAAAGCAGCAGGAAACAGTTTTCCACTTAGGATCAGAAGAAAGAAAATCTTGTTCTGTTGAATTTGTTTGTCTTGACAAATTACATTAGGGGTTATAGATTAATCATTTTATTTCCCAATATATCTGGCAACGGTGAGCCTTAAAAATCAGATTAAACAACTCCAAATTTTTTGTGGGCTGTTTAATTGCGTGGTATGCTTTTTCCTTTGTTTCGGGTGGTTTGTGCCCTGTCTAGCTCGCTGGTGTCCATGGAGCCTGTGGTCACTGCTGTGGACTTCTGAATGTTGTCCACCTTTGCTTCTCTTTCAGCCCTCACCTCTCTCCTGTTTTTCCAGCACCTTGTATGAATGGTTACTTAGCTCTAGCCAGAATCTGAGTTCTCTCCTGTAGTTTCTTAACAAAAATAAGTCACTTTTGTTTTGCAAGTCTGCCTTTGACATGCTTTTCCTTCATGCAGAACCTCTGGTTTCTCCGAGATGCCAGTTTTGCTCTTGCCCTCATTAAGCAGGACAATTAAGTGGGTATTGGGAAAAACTTCTCACAGGACTGAAAGTCCATGGGCCATCAGTAGGTGTGGCTGGTGGATTTCTTAACCAGAAACCCAACCCCATTTCTCCTTCATCTTCCAGCAGTTCAGGGTGATGCTTCTGCAGGAAATGCTGTGTGAATCTGGTGCTGCTCCTCAAGCGCACCCAAACGGGGCTTTGCAGACCAGAGGAGTTTAAGGAGAAGCAAAAAGTCAGCCAAAGACCGAGTAGTGATACAGTACTGGCTATCTTAGCTTTTCTTTATTTTTAGTTATTCATTCATGACTGATTCTACCAAATTGTAATGGGATTGTTAATTGCCATCTTTCCACTCCTTTGTGCTGTGTTTTACAATACAAAAGGCCAAACTGAAAACTTACAAGATACCTTACATTTCATAAACTGTAGGCTAACTACTGTTCTGTTTATCTCATTTAAATATTTCAAGTTCATACTGTTTATGCCAATAGCAGAAGTCATTGCTTTATTTACAGTGCGGTTTTTTAACTTTTACCTGGAAGGATGTGAACATACTTTACCTTTCTTGGGATCTATTGGAGTCTGGTAGAGAAAAACTGCCAGCTAAAAATGAACTTGGAGGGGTTTTTTTTGCATTTTGTTTAAAGAAAGCAGTGCAGAATATAATTATAGCTATCTTACCAGGGAACTAAAAATACTCGCTTCTCTCAGTGGCCTCAGCCCAGGGATGATCTTATAACTACAGAGTTCAGGTTGTTCAAACACCTGGAGCTGCCTTACTCTCCTCTCTAAACTAGTATTCTCTGCTGACTTCTCCTTTCTACAGTCTGCAATCTTATTCTGCACAAGAAAGTTAAGAGGCTTGGTAAATATGAAGAAAAATACATCCCTAGCATGCTAACATGTAGACGTCTGTGGGATCTAGTAAATTTAAAGAGATCATTTGGGGCAGAAGGGAGGAATACTCTACAATGCCCACAAAGACTAAAACACTATAGAGAAACGAGAAGTCAGTTGTATCAGCCCTGTGTTAATATTAGAGTTGTAAATAGAGACAGGCACCCTTTGCTGGCGATGCTGCACACAACTCTGCAAGTTTTCAGAGCTGAAGTTTTGGGGGGAAGTCTTGAGATCAGCGAAGGAGAAAATTAGAAAATTTCACGACAGACTGGGAGATCATAGAGTCATAGAATGGCTTGGGTTGGAAGGGGCCTTAAAGCCCCCCCCAGTGCCACCCCCTGCCCTGGGCAGGGACACCTCCCACCACATCAGGTTGCTCCAAGCCCCCTCCAACCTGCCCTTGAACCCCTCCAGGGATGGGGCAGCCACAGCTTCTCGCGGCAACCTGGGCCAGGCTCTCACCACCCTCACACCAAACAAGTTCTTCCCCACATCTCAGCTCCATCTCCCCTCTTTCGGTGTCAAACTCTTCCCCCTCCTCCTGTGGCTCCCCTCCCTCATCCAGAGTCCCTCCCCAGCTTTCCTGGAGCCCCTTGAGGGACTGGAAGGGGCTCTGAGGTCTCCCCGGAGCCTTCTCTTCTCCAGGCTGAACCCCCCCAACTCTCTCAGCCCCCCCTCCCAGCAGAGGGGCTCCAGCCCTCCCAGCATCTCCGTGGCCTCCCCTGGCCCCACTCCAACAGCTCCATGTCCTTCGTGCTGTTGGTGGCTCCAGAGCTGGAGGAAGCACTTGAGGGGGTCTCCCCAGAGCGGAGCAGAGGGGCAGAGTGCCCCCCTGGCCCTGCTGGCCACGGGGCTGGGGATGCAGCCCAGGATGGAGTTGGCTTTCTGGGCTGCCAGTGAACGTTGCTGGCTCATGTTGAGCTTCTCACCCACCAGCACCTCCAGGTCCTTCTCCTCAGGGCTGCTCTCCAGCCATTCTCTGCCCAATCTGTATTTGTGTTTGGAATTGCCCTGACCCACATGCAGGACCTTGCACTTGGCCTGGTTGAACTTCATGAGCCCACCTCTCCAGCCTGTCCAGGTCAGCCTGGATGGCATCCCTTCCCGTCCAGCGTGTCGACTGCTCCGCTCGGTGTCGTTGGCAAACTTGCTGGGGGTGCCCTTGATCCCACTCTCCGTCTTGCTGACAAAGATGCTATCGACAGCACTGGTTTAGTGAAATCACAAAGAGTGGTAAGGGAGCTGAAATGCATTATTATTCGTTTAAATGCATGTACAAAGAAGGACCTTAAAAGGTGGAATGACATTTTCTTACATTGTGTGAACAACTGGCAGCTTAAGTCTATCTGTATGTAAGGAAAGCCGGTCAGTTGAAGACAAATGAATTTATTTATTATTTATTTATTGTTTTACAGTGATACCCAATAAATACTCCAGACATCACAGACAACAAAATTAAGTAGGTCTTGAGTTACAAGTAAGAAAATCAGCCTGGTTGACTGATGGTCTTGAAAATTTAAAATAAGCCAACATTAGATTAAGTTACTTGCTATAAAGTGATAGTTGATGGCAAGTGGCACCTTCTAAAATCACTCCTACTATGTAAAAAAGATTTAAAAGAAATCATTAGGGAAATTTGAATGTCTACACTTATTAGTGCTCCAGTGAATGATGTTCTCATCATTTTGAAACGCAATGGCGCTACTTCTTGGTGATTCTTCTGTCATCCTGTTCTTTGGTGCCTCTGTCTCTTCTTCCAAAAGAAAAAAACACCCCCAAACATATCAGAATATTTTTAGAGCAGAGAAAAAATGGGAAAAAAGATGCAGAAATATTGTTTGATTCAACCTTAATTTTGGCTCCAAGTGAAGGGACAAACTCAGCAAGGAGTTTCTGTGTGTGAACAGTTGAGAGAACAGTGTGTTGATGCAGCTATCTCCAAACGCTTGTGGAACAAAATTACAAAATTTAGCCATAAGTACAAGTTTAAGACAGAGTACCTTCAGTATAAGGAGGGCAGTACAGTTCCAGTCTGTGAAATGGGCCCTCAGAGCAGCCTGTGGAAGCATCCGTGCTCTCCTGTGGAATCCAGTGTTTCTTTTTGTTCCAGACACGTGGGTGGTTATCAAACCGAAAATCAGTATTTCTTGCGTTTTATCATTGGAAATCACAGAGTGCCCATATACCTGTAACCACGAGGTTTTAGTCTTCATTCATGCGATTTAAGTGTTATCGCTGTCCCTTTCGCTTCTGACGGACAGTTGGCAAAGCGTAGGTTTTCCTGCAGCCAAAGGACTTACTTTTGCAGTGGCTGGATTTCCTAATATCCCAAGGAATATCCATTTTTTTTGCTGATGGTTATTTGTGAATGGGTGATGAGGAGGCGTTCTTTCAGTTTTCTCTAGTACCAGTGAAGATGAGCACAGTTTACACATTTGTGAAGTTTTAAGTAGCTCACATTCAGCTTTTTCAAGTATGTGACTTATTTTTCTTTGGAAAATGTTAAGTCTGCAAGTCTTTTAACTACCACTGTTTGGGTATTGGTGACCATTTCTGCAATATTAAAATTTTGGATAGTGTTTGTCTTGAAATGCTGAATGACTTCCCTTGATCTGCGAAAATGGAAAGAGAATAAGGGAGCAAATTAAGAAAAAGTTAATCTGGCGCAGTATGGGATGTAAAAGAAAACGCAGCATTTGGAACAGCTTTCCTAAAGGATGTCTGGAGAGTGTGGCTGTTGTTTGTGCTACGGTGAAGCCACTCTCAGTAAGCCAAAGAAGATACCCAATATTTTTTCCCTATGCCCAGCTTCATAACTTTTGACAGACAATTTAATTTTACAATCCTCGGGAATCTGGGAGGAGCAGGAGGGGGGTTGAAAGCCCGTAAGGAAGTAAGCTGTAAGTTCAAGCTGTAGGGAGGGAAGGGGTCAACGCATGAATAGCCGTGGTCATCTGGTGGGATCCCTGTTGTGATTTTACACTTTGCACAAAGTCAACACTTTAGGTTTTTCCATCCTGTACACTTTCAGCAGCCCCACACTCGTAGCAGTGCTATTGTAACAGAGGAGAAGACTACCACATTCTAAATTTTTTTTGTGTAAAAGGAACATAAACATAGATTTGTGACATAGGCCTGTGTGTGCAAAATAATAAAAAAAAAAAAAGGTAAATAATTAAGTGAAATGTACTTTTTGGAAATATCTTTCATAGTATGACACTTCCAACAGAATTGGCACGCACAGTTCTGTAACTGTTTGCCAATTTTTAAGGAATTTTAAAATTGACAGGGACATGATTGGTTTCCAGGACAGGGAGAGGTATTTGCAATGGGGACAGGCTCATGGTGCTTCGTTTTGAAAAAACATAGAGTGAAATTTGACACTTTGGATTACAAAATGGCTTGAATCTTGCAGCTGGTGACTACCCCTCTCAGAAGAACTGTGCTAAAAAGAATAGGTCAGACCAAGGTTTATATAATAAACAAAAGCAAAATCCATCCAGAGTCAGGCATTAAAAGCATATTTTTTGCTCAGAAAATAATTACTGTGTAGACTAGCATGATGTCACACAGAATCAGAGAATGATATGGGGTTGGCAGGGACCTCTGGAGACCATCCAGTCCAAGCATCCTTGCCAGAGCAGGTTGCACAGGAACATGTCCAGGTGGGTTTGAATGTCTCCAGAGAAGGAGACTCCACCACCTCTCTGGGCAGCCTCTTCCAGGGCTCTGCCACCCTCACAGGAAAGAAGTTCCTCCTTGTGTTGAGATGGAACTTTCCCGTGTTCAAGTTTGTGCCTGTTACCTCTTATCCCATCACTTGGCACCACTGAAAAATGACTGGCCCCATCCTGACATCCACCCTTTCACTATTTATACGCGTTGATCAGATCCCCCCTCAGCCTTCTCTTCTCCAGACTAAAAAGACCCGAGTCCCTCAACCTTGCCTCACAAGAGAGATGCTCTAGGCCCCTTGTCATCTTTGTAGCCCTCTACTGTACCCTCTCCAGCAGTTCCCTCTCCTTCTGCAACTGGGGAGCCCAGAACTGGACCCAGTGCTCCAGATGGGGCCTCCCCAGGGCAGAGCAGAGGAGCAGGATGACCTCCCTCCACCTCCTGGCCACACTCTTCCTGATGCACCCCAGGATGCCATTGGCCTTCTTGGCCACAAGGGCCCGTTGCTGGCCCATGGTCATCCTGTTGTCCACCAGGACGCCCAGGTCTTTCTCCTCAGAGCTGCTCTCCAGCAGCTCAGCCCCCAACCTGGACGGGTGCAGGGGCTTCTTCCTACCCTCGGGCGGCCGAGCAGTCCGCACCCGATGCCCGCCTTCCCCCCACAAACGGTGCACACACACTCAGAGACGCAGCTTTTTGTGCAAGACACCGTGTATTCACAACTAT